>JAPKLY010000288.1:484105-613058 GCA_026898435.1 Prunella vulgaris
TGTTTGAGATGTTGATTGTTGGCTAAACCTTTAGTGTTTGGGTGTTTGGAATTATGTGGGTGATTAGTTAGTGGTATGATTTTGTGAGTTTATCCTAATTGAAGGTCATATGATTAGTTTAATGGGGTTTGTTTGATCAATTGCTAATTGTGCTCTTTTAATTCATATGGGTAAATTGTTTGTTGCAACGAGAGTTGGATAGACATGTTTAGTTCATGTGGGTGTGAGTTCAATTTTGCGATTTTGAGATAATATTGGATTATCGCAATGAGAGTTGGGTAATTTTCATTAGAAAATCTATTAAGCTACATTAATTGCTTGAATTAACCTTTAGGTGATTAGTGAGGGGACCAAAGGTGGGGCTCCTTAGTATACGAGTGGAAAAGCACGCTAGGATTTTTCTTAGCCTTGTGTGATTACCCGAGTGGGAAACGGTGAACTATTCCTATAACAATCTACATACTTAATTGACGCGTTATTCCTAGGCTTATCCAGTACGGTTTAATGTGTATTAATCGTGATTGCTCCTATCTTTGACCGACAAAAGGGATAAATGAACTTGTCTAACCATTAATTGATTACCCCGTAATGAAGAACACCCGAACGTACTTTCCTCGTATTTGTTGTCTTGTTGATTTGTCTACTTGTTTTCTATTTTAGTGTCTTGTTTCGTGAATTTGTTTGTTCTAGTTAATTGTGGCTATTTTAATTTTAGCATTTAGTTTAATTGGGGAACAAGATCGTTTACACTACAATCGAGTGTCGATACATAGTATTAGGGATACACTTGCCACTAGTCCCGTGGATTGATAAATTTAACCGGGCACTTACTAGTACTACACGAACTTCTTATACTTGAGAAGTAAGTGTTGGAAAACACGTGTCAATTACTCTAATGTGCAAAGGAATAAAGTGAGTGATTAATGAAAAACAATATAAACTAGACTTAACAGTTGAGTGACTAATGAAAGTCTACAGCTGTAGAGTCAGTTTCTGTGAAAATCACAATGGTTTTATGCACTTCAGATTTCAAAACAATGATGAATGTAACAAGATAATTAAATATGCAGGAGCAAGAATATAAAGAGCAAGAAGTAAATAGACCAGGTTTATAGTGGTTCAGTGTCTATAAAAGACAACCTACATCCACTGTTACACCACTCAGGTGCCAAATTCACTAAGAAGTGATCACAAAGATCAATACAAGTAGTTCCCCCTTAGAACTAGGTTCACTCAGATTCCTATTCTAAAAAGAGATAAACTACCCTATTCACTCAGAATATCAACTCACAAAGAGTTTTACAAACCTCACAAAGAGATATCTACACTAAGTAGAAATATAAAGTAGGTGAGGGAACAACAACAAAGTGTGATTCTTTCTAAGAAAATCCTAACCAACTATCTTATGAATCACAAAGAATAAAAACAGGATAAGCTCTCTCAGAATATGTTGGTTGTAGACTTGCTTAGGTTGAATGCTTGTATGCTCGAGGTTGTTGTTATTGCTTCCTCTGAGGACATCTTCTATTTATAGATGGAGTAGAGTGACTTATCCGTTGGGAATTTTAAATTTGAAATCCGGATAAGGTTCTTCTCTCTCTATTGGCATGTGTGAGGTGGTCATCATCCTTCACACAGGATAGTACTGATTGTACTATGTCCTTTTATTCAGAATTCGGGTCTCCTTGTAACTAATCTTCATTATCCTCCAGAATTGAGAAGAAAACCACCACTTAAGTACAGTTTAGTGAGTGCTCAAAGGCTACACTAATAGTCCTTAAGGGTCTTCTTAATCTTTAATTAATATGACTTTACTTCATCTACAAACTGTTCTTTGTAGCTGTAGAGTCTTCAAACCTTGCAGCTGTAGAGTCCTGTAAATATCAAAAATCGGCTGTAGAGAAACCTTACAGCTGTAGGGTCATGTCTTAGCTGTAGATTGATCAAATTCACAACTGTAGACTTCACTTACAACTATATGTTTCAAACACCAATTTCCTCAATACAAGTATTAGATTAAAATCATCAATTTTAACATATTGTTTTGCACACATCAAAATCTAGAACAAGGTACTAACTTATATTTTTATTATTTTTTTATTTTTTCTAGGGTTACGAATTAGCGTGCTTTTTTTAATAAAATATTTTTTTTCTAGGGTTTGTTACTATTCGGGTAATGATAATTTATTCTTCGGGTATTAATTTTTAATCTTCGAGTATTCATTTTTACTCTTCGGGTATTCATTTTTAATCTTCATATTTATATTGATATTTGTTATTAGGGTATTCATATTTCTTAATATGGTGTTTATATTTGTTCTTAGGGTATTCATTTTTTTTAGGGTATTTCTCATATAAATTACAACAATAAATTAATTAACAAGAGAAATAATTTTAGCAACACATAAAAAAATAATAATTCGAAATCTATATATATAAAACAATAAATACATTCCTATTTCAAATTATATGAGGATTAGGTGTAATTGATCCAAATTCTTTCATTTTTTATGACTGTAAATTTCCTGACTTGCTCTTCTTTTTTGTATGGATTCCACTCTTTATCCTTTTGCTTCTTCCCTTTGTCACTGATCTTTTTGGGTCAAGAACTCTCTTTGATGTTTCAGAATGAGCTTCAATGTCTTCATTTTGCTTTGAATTCTTTGCAGTTAGAACTGAACATATTTTCTCATATCCTTCTTCTAGGAGTTCTCTCATCTCTTCATTTTCTTCACTCATCAATACTACATTGTAGTATTTCCTTATGATATTATGTCTCCATGGTATATGGCTGGAAACTTTCTCCTATTTCACAAAAAACAATCAGTTTAAATATAAATACCTGAAGAAGTTTTATTAATACCCAAAGTATAAGGAAAGAATACCCAAAGAAATATTTTAAATACCCTAGTACTATTATAAAAAAAATTAACAATATTTTAATTTATAAATAAGCAATACCTATTATCACTTGTTGCTTCAGTACCAATCTTGTCCCACACTTGTTCCTTTGCAAGTTTGGACCATCTTTTCAATATGTAATTCTCGGGTATCCTTTGTATAGAGTTTACATTTATTACTCTCATGCAATGATAGCATAAAATTCCATATTCTTCAAAATTTTGCAATCACAGCTAAAAAGATTCATAGAAGTGTCGTACACTACTCTGCTATTTCTTGTTCCATCATCATTCATAACATTATAAACCAATGTGGTGTCATAGAATTCAGCAACAGTTGAAGAAGCAAAAATGGACTTTGAGAACTCTTCTTCAAAATGCTTAAATATTGTATGAGTGTATACCTCTGCAGCATGCTTTATAATATCTTTCATTCCAAAAGGTGATTCAGGTGTCATTCTTGAACACTTGAACTCATCCTTTTTTTCAGTTCTCCTCCATTGAGTTAATGTGTCATTGAAGATTTTGTAGAATTCTATTAAATTCGTCTGTTTGTGAGCTTTAAATGCAATTGCATGATTTGTGCTTTCACTTCTTTGGGACGATCTTATTCCAGCAGAAAATATGTCTTTCCTCAATGTCGTACACAATTTATCTTTAAGACTATAGAGTCTCTTAAACCAGGCATTGTTTTCCAGTCCATAAGTTTTTATCATGTTTTCCCAGGAGATTTCAAACTCTTTCTCATCAATACAACCTGTTAAACAATGGTTAAAAGCACTTTTAAATGGACCATCTTTCTTTAGTTCTCCAAATCTGCTGATTGCATTTTGTTGTAGATGCCAAAGACATAATTTGTGTCTTGTGTCTGGAAATTCCTGTAATATGAATAAAAGATAAAGAATATAAATAAAGATCAATATAATAATATCTATAATTTTGTAATACTTTAGTATTACAATAACATTATATTTTCAATACCTGAAGTACATTATATATATACCCGAAGATTAATTATATTATACCTCAAGAGAGGATATGAATACCCAAAGGTATTTTTTAAAATATATCTGAATACCTGAAGTAAATTATATGTATACCTAAAGAAGAACATTATAATACCCTAAGAGCAGATATATATATCTCAGAATTGAAAATGTATAATTTCTCTAATAACTAATACATATATTTTCATACCTTTTCGAGTGCATTTGCTATTGCCAAATCTTGGTCTGTGAATATTGTTTTCGGGCTTTTATACCTCATTGATTTCTTGAACATTTGAAAAAGCCACTCAAAAGTTTCTGTCTTCTCATCGGATAAAAATGCACAGCCAAATATGACATTCTTCCAGTGATTGTTTATTCCAACAAAAGGAGCACAGATCAAGTTGTACTTATTTGTTTTGTATGTTGTGTAGAAAACCATTACATCCCCATATATTTCATAATCTTCCATCATCAATGAGTCTCTCCAAAATATACTTGAGAGTCTTCCATCTTCATTTAATCTGATCTTGTAGAAAAAACTCTTTTCTTCAGATTCTTGTTTCTCCATAATATCAATTAAGTTACTAGCATCTCCTCCTCTAACTTCTTGCATTTTCAGTTTATTCACCAGATTGTAATGGTCTTTCACTGTGTGTCCCAAATTTTCTTCTCCTCCAACCTCATGCGCCATATATTTATATGAATCAATAGCTCTCATTCCTGATGATACCATATACTCTATAACCTTGCTTTTTTCTAATGTAATTTGTCTTTCTGAGCGATGTAAATGACCCCACTCTGTTCTAGTCAAGACATGATTATGTTCCATATCATGTTGAACAACTTCATATTTTCCATGATTATTTCTTCTGACTAGAATCCTAGCCTTGCACTCTGTTCTTGTAATTCCAATACTTCTTTTTTTCACTGATATTCCAGTATTTGAACCAGTATCATTTTTTCTTAACCCTGAACAAGAACACACAAACTTCTTTGCTAATATTATACTTTTGTCAAGTGCACAATATCTGTTTGATGATTTTCTCACACTGAATCCCAAAGAACGTGCATGCATGCAGTACATTTTATACATTTGATCAACTGTATCTTTCTCCACTCCAATCAAAGAACCTCTTATATCACGGCAATCAGTACTAGATTCTGATTTATGTTAAAATTCATATTAGTCTATTTAACAAAATAATATAATGTACAATAATAACATAAGAAACATTTAATTAATCCAATGTATAAAATCTGTAAGAGTTTCTGATTTATTCAGTAATAATTCCTCATTAATAATTCATAATACCTGAAGAGTTCTAAATTAATACCAGATCTATATTAATACCTGAAGAGTTCTATATTAATACCTGAAGAGTTATATATTAATACCCGAAAAGTTCTACATTAATACCTGAGTAGTTTAATGTGAATACCTATATTTTCTTCTTGATCAAATTGTTCTTCTGTTTCATGTTCTTCTTCTATTTCATGTCTTCTTCTTCATCTCTAAGTTGAATTGTGTAGAGATCATCTGATGTGAGTAAAATAACATAAGAAACAATTTATTAATCAAATATATTGCATATTGTAGGATTTTCTGATTTATTCTTTACTAATATCTCAATAATATTTGATAATACCCAAAGAGTCAAAATTAATACCCAAAGAATTCTAAATTAATACCCGAATGTTTGTATATTAATACCCAAAGAGATCAATATTAATACCCGAAGATTTCCATATTAATACCCAATGTGTTCTAAATTAATTCCTTAAGATTTATATATTTATACCCGAAGAGTTTAATATGAATACCTCATATATTATTAAAATAATAACTGAAAAAATATTTATTATTGTACCTTCTTCCACATTAATTGTTTCTGTTTCTTCGACATTGATGATGCAAATTTCTTTTTGCTCATGTTGTTCATCTGTTTGATGTTCTTCTATTTCTTCTTCATCATCATCTCTAACTTGAATTGTATAGAGATTTTCTATGCGTAAAATATTTTTAGAAAATTATTAGTATAATACGATTTTTAGTATAAATTGTCGATGGATTTCTATAAAAATATCTGTTGAATCGAAGTTTCCAGTTGGATCGTCCATAATGTCGTGCTTGATTCTGTATCTTCTTTTTTATTGAAAAAACCCAGTGATGTTCTTCAAGTTTTTTTGTTCGCGCGAACTTTTAATTAGGTTAAAAACGGGTTTGACCCGTTTTATTATAAGATCCGCGAAATTTTAATTATTTGGGCTTGGTCAAAATTGAATTCGGAAATTAAGCCCAATTAGGGTTGCACAGCATGCACCCGGTTCCACAGCAGAACTACTCTAAATTTATACATATATTTATCTATATATTACTACTTTATATATAAAATATGCTACCTACGTCTCAAAACAATTTGCACACTTTTTATTTTGAATTGTCTCGAACTAATTTGCACACTACTTAAAAAGAAAATATTGATTTGCGTGTACACTCACAACACTTTCCACATATTTATCCATATACCACTATTTTAGTTAAAAAATAATTTTTTTAAACCACGTGCATTTTCATGGGCGCAAATTGGTTTGGGACGGAAAAAGTATATTTTTTAAAAAAAATTATGTCATCTTGTGGGTGCAAGGAGTATGATTTTAGAAGTAGTAGCCGGTAGGAGATGAATTACAAAAGTGTGAGCTGTCATTGATTCTTTTCGATGCTATTAAATTAATCTGCACCATCTTCATAGTATTCGAAGTTGAAGAAAAGCAACAACTGAAGGAGGGATCAAATTAAGTAAGATATATGGCTTATTTTGCTTTGATTAATCTTGGCAATACAATTCGACGCCTTGATAATTTTTCTCGGCTTCGGGAGCTTCCCTACACTTCTGATAACATAGATTATCCTTTGGAGGAGATTGAGTCCTTAAAAAATGTTGTGGAAGAGTTGGATGGGAGGAGCATGAACAAGAGATTGAAGGCTTTTCATGACAAAATCAGAGAAGCTGCTCATGGCCTGGAAGATGTTGTCGAATCTGTTCTCTCAGATTTGATAACAATTGCACAATCTGATGATCAGAGCATTGGAAATAAGCGGCCTTCCATGTACGAGAAGAAAGTAAGGAAAGGGCTTAATTCGTTCGTCGAGACGGTGAAGGAGATAGAGGACGAGTACAGTAACGAGTTAAGATACCGGTTGCCACCGGAAGAGGAAGAAGAAGAGGAGGATGAGGATGAGGAAGAAGAAGATGATGATGAATCTTCAAGAATCCATTTTTGTGAAAAGAAGCCAAAAATTTTTGGATCTAATGCCCAAGAGCTGATCACCAAAATCAAAGATCAGCTAAATGAAGGTTACAACTCAAGTGAACTTCGTGTTGTCTCAATTGTTGGGGTCGCTGGCTCTGGCAGAAGTACTTTTGCCTGGGATATTTTTCATGATCTGAATCTTCCTTATTTGCATAAGCTACGAGCGTGGGTACGTGTGGGTCCCAAATATGATTTTAAAGATATCCTTCTCAATATTCTTTCTCAAATTGATGGCATTAGTGATCACAAATTGCTTGATTCTGAGAAAATATATGAGTATCTGCACACAATTTTAAAGGGTGGGGATTACTTGGTCGTGTTGGACGATGTACGGGAGACGAGGGTGTGGGAATACTTGAGAAGACTTTTTCCAGAAAAAAATAATGGAAGTCGAGTTTTGCTCACAACTCATATAGAGAAAGTAGCTATATTTGCTGGGTGTTTTAGTATCCATCGAATGCATATATTACACAGTGAAGAAAGTTGGGATATTATTTCTGAAGTAATATTTCCTAATGAGGAGAGATGCCCTCCAGAACTTGAGAAAGCTGGAAAGAAGATTGCAAAGAATTGTAAAGGTCTTCTTTTCGAAGTTGCCAGGTATGCAGACATACTATCCAAAGTCAATCAGACCCCGGAAAATTGGAACAAAGTAGCAGCAGAGATGGTGGATTTTTCTGTCAACGTTGATGCATACGATGAAATATCAGAGGTCACATTACTTACTTTTTTGATGTCTTACAAATGTTATGTCAAGTACATCTATTAGGAAGAGATATGAGTCAAGAGATAATAAATAAAAATGCATAATAGAATGTGACTCTTGGGCTAGAATGTTGAAAGCCATCTTTGACTAGTCTTGATTCATGAATTTCGGATTACTCCAACATTGTCTTTTGTTTTTGTTTTATTTTTGTAGATTTCCAGAATGTCGGGAGATGTTTATTCAACTCATAATATTCCTCCAACAAAGAGTGAGGCACTTGGTTTACCCGATGCTACTATCTTGAAGAATGTATGCATGTTCACCACGGAGGTTGCAATCACTGGCATGGCGGGCATTGGTAAGACTGCTCTTGCCAGGAAAATCTTTGACGACCCATGGACTTTGCGTACTTATGAGCATCATGTTTGGCTCACCTTAGGCCCAAAATATCAACTCAAAGGAATATTTGCTGATATTCTTGCTGAATTAGATCCCAACAAAATGCATACAGAAGTTGATGAGGAGACCTTGGTTAAGCACATAAACTCAATATTATCTGGCAAGAGATGTTTCATTGTGTTGGACGACGTATGGGACGAAGATTCCTGGTCTGTCTTATGCAACCACCTATACAACATCAAGTGTGAAGTCATGTTCACAACTAGGCTATCGGCAGTAGCTTGGGAATATTTTGGTGAATTTTATGCAGATAAAGTTCATGGAATGCAGTTGCTAAATGAAGAAGAGAGTTGGAGCCTTCTTCGAGAAAGAGTATTTGGTGAAGAGTTGTGTCCTCGTGAGCTTGAGAAACCCGGAAAGCTGATTGCCGAGAATTGTGAAGGTCTTCCTCTCATGATTGTCACGGTGGCAAGTCTCCTCCTATCCAGAGATGATGACAAGACCCCGGAATACTGGAATGAGGTAGCAACGAATAAAAATTCAGTATTCGAGCTAGCATATCGCAACATATCAAAGATTTTGTACCCAAACTACAAGAACCTTGAATTGGAATGCAGAGCATGTTTCCTGTACATGGCAACATTCCCTGTGCAGTGCAAGATCAAACTCCAGTTGCTCTATCTGCTTTATGATGCTGAAGGAATTATTCCATCAGTCTCCTGGACTGCCGAGGATTTCTCACTGTATTTTTATCATCTTTATGGAAAAAGTCTTGCATGGAAACTTACAATTGACAATATTCACAGTTGCAGTATCCATTCTGTGTTTTGGCACTTTTGTGTCAGAGAAGCTAGAAATGACAAGTTTTTCCATGTCATGACAACTATAGCAGATTGTTCATTACAAGACATAGAAAAGCAGCGTCGACTGTCTGTTCAAAATAATGTTTTATTCGCCATCAAAGATGCGTACGAGTCAATGGCATCCGTTTCTGCAGCTCGTTCTCTCCTCTGTTTTGGTCCCACTCATCCATATCAAGTACCAATATGCCTAGAGTCAAAATTCTTGAAGGTACTTGCTGCTCTTAGTATCCGATTCTAAGAGTTTCCAGTTGAAATATCCACACTTGTTCTGCTGAGATACCTAGCGCTCACTTACAACAGCGCGCTCCCTACTTCCATATCCAAACTTTGGAATCTTGAGTTCTTGATTATTTCCAAGCACATGAGTATCAAATTCCCAGGAGACTTATCATATGTACCTGTGGAGATTTGGGAGATGAAACAACTGAAGCATCTTCATATCGAGGGAAGCAATCTCCCAGATCCTCCTAATGGCAGCAGCGCTATTTTAGATAGACTCAAAACACTTATAGGTGTGAGAGCAGAAAGTCTTACCAAGAAAGTTCTTGAGCGAATCCCTAATTTAGAGACTTTATACATTCACATTGAACTTGATAGAACTTTAATGAGATCAGCAGCTAAAATTTGGCAAGAACACCACAGCAAGAAAGTTGCAGGACCAAAACTGGAAGAACAAAACCAAAATCGAAATTGCACAAGTATTTACGTGGTTCGATCGAAGTGATCTACATCCACGGATGAGGCGCCCTTAATCCACTAATCAATCGGAAGAATCAATACAGTTACAAGATGAATTGAAAGAGATGAAATTTCTGAAAAACCGAAGAACCCTAATTTTGATGCTAATCTGATAAACTCTCAAAATTAATTTCACACAGAACGGGAACAGCCTTGAATCTTATATCATTGGGACGGTTATTAAATTCCGAACAAAGCCCAGTAGGTCTCTAAGTTCGATGCTTCGTAACCGCTTGCAATTTGGTTACAATTCTGTTGCCAAAGTGTCGCGCCCAAATCTGAAGTTCAACTGCCATGATTTTTCATAATTGCCGGTTCGGTCGAACCGGCTTTTACTTTCATGGCTCCGGTTCGGTCTGAAAACGTCCGGTTCTTGAGGAAGTAAGACCGGTTCTGAGATCACCAATTCCGAGGGATAATTTTCACATCACAAAGTATCACTTAGGCATTCGAATAGTATCAGAGCATTATTTAACTTTCATTTTTTCACTTGTTTTGTAGTTTTCAACAATTCTCCACCTCAAACCAAGTGAGATAGAGCACCTCATCATCCCCTTTATGGTTGTCATTAGGGAACATCCCATGATTGCACTTTGATTAGATCAAGGCAGTAGTTAAACTTGGAGCTAGGAACTACCTTTGTTAAGAAATCAGCTGCATTATCATTTGTGTGTACTTTCTGCACCTTGACCAGCTTCTTGTCAACTACATCTCTTACAAAATGTAACCTCACATCAATGTGCTTAGACCTCTCATGGAAAACCTGATGTTTAGCCAAGTGTATAGTGCTTTGGTTGTCACATTGCACTGCAACCTCTTTCTGTTTGATCCCAAACTCCTTTAGCATTCCTTTAAGCCACATTGCTTCTTTGATTGCTTCTGTCATGGCTATATATTCAGCTTCTGTTGTGGAAAGAGCAACCACAGATTGAAGAACAGCCCTCCAGCTTATAGCAGTTCCAAACAAAGTGAAGACATATCCTGTGAGTGATTTCCTAGTGTCAATGCTTCCTGCAAAATCTGCATCTACATACCCTTGAAGGGGTGCTTTACCATCTGATCTTTCAAATAGAAGTCCCAGGCTTGATGTCCCCTTTAGGTATCTTAGAATCCATTTGAGAGCATCCCAATGTAGCTTAACTGGATTAGACATGAATCTACTTGCTAAGCTGATAGCATGAGCAAGATCAGGTCTTGAACAAACCATTGCATACATTATACTCCCAACAGCATTTGAGTAAGGTATATTGTTCATCAGTTCTCTCTCACCACTGTCTTTTGGACTTTGCTCAGAGGATAGC
Source organism: Prunella vulgaris (assembly GCA_026898435.1). NCBI lineage: Eukaryota > Viridiplantae > Streptophyta > Magnoliopsida > Lamiales > Lamiaceae > Prunella > Prunella vulgaris. Next base: position 495,314 of record JAPKLY010000288.1, read on the forward strand.
TTGAAGTGTTGACCAAGTGGAGTTGTGACAGGTTTTGATTGTTGCATATTGAACCTCTTGAGAACCTTCTCAATGTATTCCCTTTGTGTGAGCAGTAGCCTGCCATTTTCCTTATCTCTGATAATCTCTATCCCTAGGATTCTCTTGGCTATTCCTAAATCTTTCATGTCAAAAACAGAACTCAGCTTGGCCTTTAGGTTTTGAATTTTGCCAATACTTTTACTGGCAATTAGCATATCATCAACATACAACAGTAAGTATGTTATCACCTCATTTCCTTGCTTCTCAAAATAAACACAGTTGTCATACTTGCATCTTGTGAAACCAATAGAGATCATAAAGCTGTCAAATCTTTTGTACCACTATCTAGGGCTTTGTTTTAGTCCATATAGTGATTTCTTCAATAAACATACCTTATCTTTATGTTCTGGTAGTGTGAATCCCTTTGGTTGTTGCATGTATATGGTCTCCTCCAATTCACCATGTAAGAATGTTGTTTTAACATCAAGCTGTTGAAGCTCAAGACCTTCCTGGTTTACTTTAGCAAGTAGGATCCTAATTGAGCAGTGTTTTACTACTGGAGAGAACACTTCATTGTAGTCTATTCCCTCCCTTTGAGTGAAACCCCTTGCAACAAGCCTTGCCTTGTATCTTATCCTTTCTTTCCCCTCTGATCCAATCTCTGATTTCCTCTTGAATATCCACTTTGAAGTCACAACCTTCTGATCATTTTGTCTTTTTACTAGAATCCAGGTTTTATTCTTCTCTAGTGATTGTATCTCTTCAGTCATTGCTAGGATCCACTTTTCCTTGTCAACACTTGAGATTGCTTCCTCATAGGATTGTGGATCATTGAACTCCACTTCTTCAGCTGTGATGAGAGCATAGGACACAAGATCAGCATGTCCAAATCTTGCAGGAGGATGGACTGATCTTCTTTGTCTATCTCTTGCCAAGCTATAGTTTCTGAGATCTTGTGCCTCATTTCCTGAGTTTGAATCAGAGCTTGAGTCAGTGTGATCATTTCCAAGATCTTCTTGAGGATTTTCTGACTCCTCTAAGATCTGAGTAGAATCTGATGTAGTCACTTGGGTATAGGGCTCCACCTCAACTTGAGTATCCCTTCTTGAATTCAGTGTATCTTCAGTTTTATTATATCCCATAATCATTTCATTGAATGTCACATCCCTGCTTATAATGCATTTCTTGTGACCTGCTTCTAAACACCACAGCTTATATCCCTTCACACCCTTTGGATAGCCAATGAAAATGCATTTTAATGCCCTTGGCTCCAACTTGTCTTGTCTGATGTGTGCATAAGCTAGGCAGCCAAAGACCTTCAGCTTCTTGTAGTCTGATATTCTTCCATGCCATAGCTCATCTGGTGTCTTGAAGTTAATAGCAGAAGATGGTGATTTGTTTATTAGGTAGCAAGCAGTAGAGACAGCTTCACCCCAGAAAACTTTTGGTAGTCTTGCATCAGAGAGCATACACCTGACCTTTTCAAGTATAGTTCTATTCATTCTTTCTGCCAAACCATTTTGTTGAGGGTTTGCAGGGACAGTCCTATGCCTGGTAATTCCCTTCTCTTTGCAAAAGTTCTGAAAGTCCTCAGAGACATACTCTAAACCATTGTCTGTTCTGAGGTTTTTAATAAACATGCCTTTCTTGTTTCCTTGCTCAGTGTACCATTCTTTAAACTTTCCAAGAGCTTCACTCTTATGTTTTAAGATGTACACCCACACCTTCCTACTATAATCATCAATGAAGGTTATGAAATACCTTCCTCCACTGTGGGTTTCTGTTCTTGATGGCCCCCAAATGTCTGAATGTATGTAATCAAGTGGTGATTCAGTGTGATGTTTTCCCTTAGGAAAGGGATTCTTCTTTGACTTTCCAAGAATGCAGTGTTCACAGAAGTCCACCTTGGTTGTCTTCTGATCTCCAAACACATTTTGTCTTGAGAGTTCACTGAGTCCCCTCTCACCTATATGTCCCAGTCTTTTGTGCCATAGAACTGTATCAGCAGTACTCATTGCTACATTTGATGAGCCAGTCACTGAGTTTCCCATTAATATGTAGAGACCATTTGATTTCTTACCCTTCATCATTACCTTATTCTCTTTGGTGATGTGAATGAAACCATTTCTGGTATTGAACTCATATCCTAGCAGATTCAAGGTGCCTAATGAAATGAGATTTCTCTTGAGATCAGGAACAAATCTTACATTTGACAGTATCTTCTCAGCTCCATCATGTAATCTGAGCTTAATTGAACCAATACCCTTAACTCTGTAGATTTGATCATTTCCTAGAAGAACAGATCCTCCATCTATCTTCTTCATCTCTTTGAACATGGACTCACTTGGGCACATGTGAAAGGAGAACCCTGAATCCAAAACCCACTCATCCCTTAGCCTTGAATTTGTCACTGTGAGAACCTCAGCACTATCATAGCCCTCATCATTTGCAATGGCCACATCTGCCTTCTGGTTTTCTTCCTGCTTCTTGATTTTATCAGGGCAGTTTTTCTTGATGTGGCCAACCTTATGGCATCCAAAACACTTCCTTTTCTCCACATATTCACCATTCTTGGTTTTTCCCTTCTGATTCTTCTTCTTCTTGTTGATGAACTGTTTCTTTCCTTTCTTGAAATTTGCACTCAAACCTTCAGCCTGAGGAGGAGCTTTCTTGTCTTCTTGCAGCTGAAGAAACTTGGTCTTGAGTGCAGATTGTATATCATCAGGAGATAGCTTATCTTGTCTTCCAAACAATAAGGCATCCTTGAAATTTTCCAGAGACTTGGGCAATGAGTTGAGCAGCATTAGGGCCTTGTCATCATCCTCAATCTTGACATCTAGATCCTCAAGGTCATCAACCAATTTGTTGAATTCCTCTAATTGATCAGTCAGACTCCTTTCTTCTGTCATCTTATAGGCTAGCAGTCTTTGCTTCACATATAGCCTATTTGTGACAGATTTGGCTTGATAGACAGCTTCTAGCTTGTTTCAGATATCTAGTGCAGTCTTTTCTTTACATACCTCTCTCAATGGCTTGTCTCCCAAACACAATATAATCGTGATATGTGCTTTGTCCAGTATATCTTGTCTCTTGGTTGGATCCAATGTTGAAGAACCAGCAGACCACTCATTTGCAGGCTTCAATGCATTTCCCAAACCATGATGTGTTAGCAATGCCTTCATCTTGATCTTCCAAAGTCCAAAGTCATTTGCTCCTGTAAACTTCTCGAAATCCAGCTTAGTTGATGCCATTTCAAGAGTTGTATAGGTTGTTTCCCACAGACGGCGCCAATTGATAGAACTTTAATGAGATCAGCAGCTAAAATTTGGCAAGAACACCACAGCAAGAAAGTTGCAGGACCAAAACTGGAAGAACAAAACCAAAATTGAAATTGCACAAGTATTTACGTGGTTCGATCGAAGTGATCTACATCCACGGATGAGGCGCCCTTAATCCACTAATCAATCGGAAGAATCAATACAGTTACAAGATGAATTGAAAGAGATGAAATTTCTGAAAAACCGAAGAACCCTAATTTTGATGCTAATCTGATAAACTCTCAAAATTAATTTCACACAGAACGGGAACAGCCTTGAATCTTATATCATTGGGACGGTTATTAAATTCCGAACAAAGCCCAGTAGGTCTCTAAGTTCGATGCTTCGTAACCGCTTGCAATTTGGTTACAATTCTGTTGCCAAAGTGTCGCGCCCAAATCTGAAGTTCAACTGCCATGATTTTTCATAACTGCCGGTTCGGTCGAACCGGCTTTTACTTTCACGGCTTCGGTTCGGTCTGAAAACGTCCGGTTCTTGAGGAAGTAAGACCGGTTCTGAGATCACCAATTCTGAGGGATAATTTTCACATCACAAAGTATCACTTAGGCATTCGAATAGTATCAGAGCATTATTTAACTTTCATTTTTTCACTTGTTTTGTAGTTTTCAACAGAACTGGCGCCTGATCATGCATCCGAGCCCTCATTCTCCTTTGATCATATTTCACACCTTGAACGACTAGAGAGTCTTACTTGTGTCATTGTAAACCCTGAGCTCAAATACGCGCCTGCTCCATTTTCTATGTTACCATCATGTCTTAAAATGTTGGTTCTGAGGGGATGCGAATATCCTTGGGAAGACATGAGACCAATTGCGTTGTTGCCAAATCTTGCAGAGCTCCATTTGGAATGCTATGCTTTTCGAGGAGCAGAGTGGGTAATGCAAGAAGGGTATTTCAATCGTCTTCAAGGTCTAGTACTTGAAGATACAGATTTGGTTAACTGGAGAGCTGATGATAGCTGCCATCTCGTATCCCTTCGCACCCTAAACATTAGGTGGTGCTTCAAATTGAAGGACATCCCTTGGCAAAGTATACCGCGTACTTGTAAGACGACACTGTTTGATTGCAACCCTTTGGCTTCGAAGGAAATATCAGAAAATGATTGCAAAGTCATTTGTTCGTGGATAGAAGTTCGGAAGATCTAGGCTAGAGTGGCACCAGGTATGCAGAATTCAGTTTCGATTTGTTTCTAGCAAAGACTTTGTAAGAATATCCAATATTTCAGCTTCTATCAGGTAAATATTCTCATTGAAATTTGTTTCACAGGTGATCATGTAGAAATTATTCCAGCAAAATGGAGGAAAAGAAGTTAGCTACCTTGTTTTCCTCTTTTATAATTGCCTTTTATTTTATTTAGCTAGGCCATTTTGAGTAGCCAGCTAAGTTTATTTGGTTAATTTTTCATGTACCTTTGGATTCAGCTTTGATCATCAATTGACTGGTTGGTTTTAAACATTTTTTATCTGAAATTAATTGACAAATTATTTTTCTGGAGTGTAAGACGTAACTATTTAGAATGATATATATATATATATATATATTTAACATTAATACTTCCTCCGTCCCTCTTTAAGTTTTTTTTTTTTTTTTTTTTAAAAAGTGTATTATTTATTATTATATGGTGGGCCATATGTTGACTTTTGTATAAAATAATGAAAATTGTGAAAAAGTAATGGGGAGTTGTGAAAATGGGGATCAATACCCAAATCGTCCCGTAACTTTTTTACTTTTTCAATTTGGTCCCATAACTATGTAATATTTCAATTTAGTCTCATAACAATTCAAATCTAACCACATTAATTCCATAATTATGTAATATTTCAATATAGTCTCATAACAATTCAAATCTAACCAATTTAGTCCAATAACTATATAATGTTTCAATTTAGTCCTATAACAATTCAAATCTAACCAAATTAGTCCCAAATCGCCAGAAATGACATAAACAAATTTGGGACTAATTTGGTTAGATTTGAATTGTTAAAAGACTAAATTGAAACATTATATAGTTATGGGACTAAATTGGTTAGATTTGAATTGTTATGGGACTAAATTGAAATATTACATAGTTATGGAACTAATTTGGTCAGATTTGAATTGTTATTGGACTAAATTGAAACATTACATAGTTATGGGACCAAATTGAAAAAGTGAAAAAGTTATGGGACGATTTTGGTATTAATTCCTGTGAAAATGAGTATTTGTTTATTAATATATGAAGTAGTGTTGTTTCTTTTTATGGAATGAAAAACTTATTGTGGAACATCCAAAAAAGGAAAGTGAGAAACTTATAGTAGGACGGAGGGAGTATTATTTTTCACTCCAAGCTTAAACTCTCTTTTAAGTTGACCAAAAGTGATTAAAAAGAGATCTTCTAGAACTATTTTTGTTAGTCGAGTAAAATTTTATGATCAAAGTTGAAATAGAAGTTAAAGTTTAGTAGAGTCATATCCAAACCTCAGGATTGTGTTACTCGTGGGATGGCAGGCATTGGTAGGACTGCTCCTGCAAGATAAGTTTTTGAAGATGTATGGACGTTGCAAAGAGCATAAGGCATTCGCCAAGCAGACAATAACATAAATATTATCAGAAGTGATGTCTCATTGTGTTGGACAATGCATGTGAAAAATATTCTTGGAGACATCAAGTGTGAATGAGAAGTGTACTGTTTGGGTAAGCTTATTTCAAATATCTCATAAGAGTGGTACCAAAACTCCTCTTGTGTGATGAGTGAAATACTCCTTGTGAGAAAAATTGTGAATTGAGCACTTTATCTTGCATTGGTTTGATCATGACTTGTGAACTAGGTTGTTGATATTTGGACCTAATGGTTTGACTAGATTGGAGGACTTGATGATTGCCTATTTTTGCTTTGAATGAAAATTGTTTGCAATCCTCCCACTTGGTTTTATTTTCTTTTTGTTGCTCGAGGATGAGCAACAATTTAAGTTTGGAGGAGTGATTTGTGTGAGAATTGCTCATTTATTATGTGCTATTTATGATTAATTCTAATAGGATTCATGCATTTTTATATTTAATATTGATTGATATTTTGTAGGAAATTAATAATTTTTAGAGCAAAATGCATATTAATATATTTGATCGTCAATGCTTGGAAGAAAAGAGGTAAGAGTCAAAATTCTTGAAGGTAATTGAGGCTACTAGTATGCGATTCTATGAGTTTCCAGTTGAAATATCAACACTTGTTCTGCTGAGATACCTTGCGCTCCCTACTTCCTTATCCAATCTCTGGAATCTTGAGTTCTTGATTATATCCCAGCATATTCTTATGGAGATTCATCATATCTACCTATGGAGATGAAAGAATTGAAGCGGAGGGAGGCAATCTCTCAGATCCTCCTAATAGCAGCACCGCTTTCTTAATTTGAATTATTTACTAATGTCCATTGAACTGGAGCCTGATCATGCATCATCCGAGGCCTGTTCTCTTTTGATCATATTTCGCACCTTAAACCCTGTGCTCAAATACGCGCCTGCTCCATTTTCTATGTTACCATCATGTCTTAGAATTTTGGTTCTGAAGGGATGTGGATATCCTTGGGAACACATGACTCCAATTGCATTGTTGCCAAATCTTACACACCTCCATTTGCTATGCTACGCTTTTCAAGGAGCAGAGTGGGTAATGCAACAAGGGTATTTCAATCGTCTTCAATTTCTGACACTACTTGAAGATACAGATTTGGTTAGCTGATGATAGCTGCCATCTCGTATCCCTTCACACCCTAAACATTAGGTGCTGCTTCAAACTGAAGGAGATCCTTTGGCAAAGTATACCACGTGCTTGTCATACGACACTGTTTGATTGCAACCCTCTGGCTTCGAAGAAAATACCAAAAAATGATTGCGAAGTCATTCGTTCGTGGATAGAAGATTGGAAGTTCTAGCCTAGAGCGCGCAGCACCAGGTATGCAGAACTCAGTTTTGAATAGCTTCTAGCAAAGACTTTGTAAATAGTTTCATTGTATCTTTTTTCACAGGTGATCATGTAGGAATTATTAATCCAGCAAAATGGAGGAAAAGCTAGCTTCAAGTGATTTGCACACAAAGTTAGCTATCTTGTGTTTCTCTTTTCTACTTGCTTTTCATTTTAATTATTTACTGATTTTGAGTAGTTTAATTGGTTACTCTTTTTAATTTTTATCTGAGAACATCAATTAACTCAAATATTCATTTTTTTGGATTACCCTATAAAGTTATTGGAGAGACTATGAAAAGTATTGTTGGAGACATCAAGCGGTCTAATGGCGCTTCTGTGCTAGAGAAATGACACGTTTCTTCATGTTGTTAATCATAATGCCGATGGTTTATGCATTCAAAACAACGTACCGTTCACAATCAAAGTCCTTTTCAACAGCTTGTTCCCTCCTCTATTTTGGTTCCCCTCTTCAATATCAAGTACCATTATGTACTGATCATATGAAATTGTTGAAGGTACTCGATGCTATCTTCGAATTTCCTGATGGAATATTCAATCTTGTTCTACTGATAATCGTACTTTAAAAAAGTCACTATATTTACAAATAGGTGCCATGCAGAAAAAAAATGTATTTCTGTTCAGAAAAAAAAAATGCTTCTGTGCAAAAATTGTGCACCTATTCGTAAATATAGTGATTTTTTTTAACCTATATAAATCACCCTTCTTTCTGTCCCTATTGCTTTGATCAAATTTTCTTTTTGTCCTAAAGTTTATTTTGTTTTTTCAGTTTTAATCATGCTCTATTGCTCACTGTTAAATTTTGTCCTAAAAATAAGATTAGACTCTTACATTTGTTTTCACCCTATTTAAAATTTTGCAATTAAATGTATTCATGAAAACAAATTAAATTAAAAATTACTTCAAATATTACATTACATGTGGTACCCCAAACAGTTGATTTTATAAGTCAACGGATGAATAACAAACAGTGAGATAAATGTGTCACGGTGTAATTTTTTTTTTTACTTTTTGAAGAAAATTGGACCAAAATTGTAAAATTTAGATAAGTTATGAGAGGAAAAAACTTGTTTCTCCACTGAAGATAAGAAGCTGGAGGGATTTGAGATGGCAGTCAGTACTCCAATGAACCAAATCTTATATCTTTCAGGTAGCTTATACTGAAATGCACTAGAAGGCTTAGAAATAAATAAATAAAATGAAAAGCAAGTACAAAAGAGAAAAACATGGTTGCTGTGCAAATCACTTGAAGCTTTTCCTCCATTTTGCTGGAATAATTTCTACATGATCACCTATGAAAAAGATTCAATGAAATATTGGATATCCATTTTGCTAGAAACTAACCAAAACTGAATTCTGCATACCTGCTGCCGCTCTTGCCTAGATCTTCCCACCTTCTATCCACGAACAGATGACTTCACAATTATTTTTTGGTACTTCCTTCGAAGCCAAAGGGTTACAATCAAACAGTGTTGTCTTACAAGTACGTGGGATACTTTTCCAAGGGATCTCCTTCAAGGATCAGAGCTCGAAGACGATTGAAATACCCTTCCTGCAATACCCACTCTGCTCCTTGAAAAGCATAGCATAGCAAACAGAGCTCTTCAAGATTTGGCAACAACGCAATTTGTGTCATGTGTTCCCAAGGATATCCGCATCCCTTCAGAACCAAAATTCTAAGACATGATGGTAACATAGAAAATGGAGCAGGCGAGTATTTGAGATCAGGGTTTTCAATGACACATGTAAGACTGCCTAGTCGTTCAAGGTGCAAAATATGATCAAAGGAGAACGAGGGTTCGGATGCATGATCAGGCACTAGTTCAATGTGAATGTATAAAGTCTCTAAATTAGGGATTCTCTCGAGAATTTTCTTGGTAAGACTTTCTGTTCTCACACCTCTAAGCACTGTGAGTCTATCTAAGATAGCACTATTGCTATTAGGAGGATCTGGGAAATTGCTTCCCTCGATCTGAAGATGCTTCAATTGTTTCATCTCCCAAATCTCCACAGGTAGATATGATAAGTCTCCAGGGAATTTGATACGCATATGATGGGAAACAATCAAGAACTCAAGATTCCAAAGTGTGGATATGGAAGTAGGGAGAGCGCCGTTGTATGTGAGCGCAAGGTATCTCAGCAGAACAAGTGTTAATATTTCAACTGGAAACTCATAGAATCGGAAACTAGTAGAGTCACTTACCTTCAGGAATTTTGACTCTAGGCATATTGGTACTTGATATGGATGAAAGGGACCAAGACAGAGGAGAGAACGAGCAGCAGAGACGGATGCCATTGAATCGTACGCGTCTTTGATGGCGAATAAAACACTATTTTGAACACATAATCGACGCTGTTTTTCTATATCTTTTGATGAACCATTTGCTCTAGTTCTCATGACATGGAAAAACTTGTCATTTCTAGCTTCTCTGACACAGAAGTGCCAAAACACTGAATGGATACTGCAAGTACCTTCAATTGTAAGGGTCGGTACAAGACTTTGTCCTTGTAGATAATGCAAAAAATGCATGAAATTCTTCGAAGTCCAGGAGCCTGATGGAATAATTCCTTCAGCATTGTAAAGCCATAAGAGTATGTAGACTGGGATCTTGTACATTACAGGGAATGCTGCCATGTACAGGAAACATGCTCTGCATTCCAATTTAAGATTCTTGTAGCTTGGGTACAAAATCTTTGATATATTTAGATATGCTAGCTCAAATACTGAATTTTTATTCATTGCTACCTCGTTCCAGTATTCCGGGGTCTTGACATCATCTGTTGATAGGAGGAGACTAGCCACCGTGACAATCATGAGAGGAAGACCTTCACAATTCTCGGCAATCAGCTTTCCGGGTTTCTCAAGTTCACGAGGACACAACTCTTCACCAAATACCTTTTCTCTAAGAAGGCTCCAACTCTCTTCTTCATTCAGCAACTGCATTTCATGAACTTTATCTTTATCAAAATATTTCCAAGCTATTGTTGATATCCTAGTTGTGAACAGGACTTCACACTTGATGCCGTACAGGAGGTTGTATATGACAGACACTGGATCTTCGTCCCATACGTCGTCCAAAACAATGAAACCTTTCTTACCACATAATATTGAGTTTATGTGCTTAATCAAGGCCTCCTCATCAGCTTCTGTATGCATTTTGTCGGGATCTAATTGAGCAAGAATATCAGCAAATATTCTTTTGAGTTGATATTTTGGGCCTAAGGTGAGCCAAACACGATGCTCATAAGAACGCAAAGTCCATGGGTCGTCAAAGATTTTCCTGGCAAGAGCAGTCTTACCAATGCCCGCCATGCCAGTGATTGCAACAATCATGGAGAATATCCCTACATTCTTCCAGATAGGAAAAGTAGCATCGGGTAAACCAAGTGCCTCACTCATTATTGGAGGAAGATTATGGGTAGAATAAACATCTCCCTCCATTTTGGAAATCTACAAAATAAAATAAAACAAAAGTAAAGGTCAATACAAAACAAAAGTCACACTTTAGTATAATACAAGTAAATAAGACAGATGTCATACAATTTTCACCAAAAATATATTATTAGTGTAAATATTTTTGTAAATTGCTCTCCTCTGTTGATTTTTTTTTTTCTGTTTATATGGGAATAAAGAAATAGAACACTTTTGATCTTTTTAATTTCTGAACTTTTGAATTTCCTCAACATTACAAGGCTATTTATACATGATATAAGATGATTCTAGACACAAGATTAAATGACTTCTTATCTCATCTTGACTACACTTAATTGATTCATTTTGACCGATAGATTATGCATGACTCGTCACTTTTCCTATTCAATACATGCACATTATCTTACATCCTCTCTTAACATAATTGTATTGTATTAGTTGTCTCGTTCTTTTCTTATCCTATAGAGACATTTCAATTAACATATATGATATATATATGAATTAATTTGTAAATATAATTACTCTTTTTGAACCAATATGTAAGTCAATCAGTACTTTGATGACAGCTTTACGAGGAAAAATATCATGCATTGAGTGTTTAAATAGGAATTTTCTTTAAAAAATAGGGTAAATAATGTGACCTCTGATATCTCATCGTATGCATCGATGTTAAGAGCAAAATCAACCATCTGTGCTGCTACTTTGTTCCAGTGCTCCGGGGTCTTATCGACTTTGGATAGTATGTCTGCATACCTAGCGACTTCGAAAAGAAGACCTTTACAATTCTTTGCGATCTTCTTTCCAGCTTTCTCAAGTTGTGGAGGGCATCTCTCCTCATTAGGAAATAATACTTTAGAAATAATATTCCAACTTTTTTCACTGTGTAATATAGGCATTCGATGGATACAAAAACTCCGAGCAAATACAGCTACTTCCTCTAGATGAGTTGTGAGCAAAACTCGAATTCCATTATTTTCGTCTGGAAAAAGTTTTCTCAAGTATTCCCATACACGTGTCTCCCGTACATCATCCAACACGATTAAGTAATCCCCACCTGTTAAAATTGTGTGCAGATACTCAAATATTTTCTCCTCTCCCTCAGAATCAAGCAATTTGTGATCATTAATGCCATCAATTTGAGAAAGAATACTGAGAAGGATATCTTTAAGCTCATATTTGGGACCTACACTTACCCATGCCCGTAGCTTATGCAAATAAGGAACAAATTGATCATGAAAAATATCCCAAGCAAAAGTACTTCTGCCGGAGCCTGCGATCCCAACAACTGAGTCAACACGAAGTTCACTTGAGTTGTAACCTTCATTTAGCTGATGTTTGATTTTGGTGATCAGCTCTTGGGTATTAGATCCAACCATTTTTGGCCTCTTTTCACAAAAATGAAATCTTGAAGATTCATTTTCTTCCACCTCTTCTTCTTCTTCTTCGTCTGGGTACTCGTCCTCTATCTCCTTCACCGTCTCCACAAACGAATTAATCCCTTTCCTCACTTCTTCCTCATACTGATTTCCGATGCTCTGATCATCGGATTGTGCAATTTTTATCAAATCTGAGAGAACAGAATCGAACACGTCTTCCAGGCCATGCGCAGCTTCTCGGATTTTGTCATTAAAAGCTGCCTTCAATTTCTTGTTCATGCTCCTCCCATCCAAATCTTCCAGAACCTTTTTTAAGAATTCAATCTCGTCGAAAGGATAATCTAAGTTATCAAAAGAGTAGGGAAGCTCCGAAAGCCTTGAAAATTTTTCAAGGCACCAAATTGTATTGGTAAGATTAATTAGAGCAACATAAGCCATCTTACTCAATTTGATTAGAGTTCTTCCTCAATCAAATCAAAGGCTGCCACTTTCGATCAAGAAATTATCTTGGGTTTGGTGCAGGAAAGGTGTTCGATTGAATGCCTCACAGAACTACACCATTTTTGTGAGAGAGCTTTTTTGGATTTTGAATAGAAAATGCTTCTACCGATGTATTCTTTCTTGTATAGAGTTTATCAAAAGGTGGTCGAAAATATAAAAAATGTTGTAACTTGTACTAATTTGTGTTGGGGCCCAACCACAGCTTAGAAAACATAAACATTGCTATCAACTAGTCGTCTACTGATGGGTTCCAGCTTTCTAGGCAGGTCTCAAAATTACAAGTCATATTCCCTATTTACCCTTTGCGAGGGACGGACATGCTATGTTTTAAAAATCCGGTCCGACTGGCCGGTCGGACCGGTTGAACCGCGAACCGGGATATGTAACGTACGGCTCTAAAGCGTTGGACCGCCCAACTATTGAGCCGCTCGAGAACCGGCCAAAAACGAAAATAAACGGGTCGAACCGGTCTTGGTTCGACCCTAAGAACCGGCTGCTAGGAGTTAAATTTAAAAAAAAAAATTGAAGAACTATTTTACAGCGGCGGTGGCGGTGGCGGCTGCGTTTCCTCCAACAGCGGCGGCGGCACGTTTCCTCTAGCAGCGGCGGCGCGTTTCCTCTAGCGATGCCTGGCCTCTGAAAATCCGTGGAAGAAGACTAGAAGAGAACAAGACTACAAAGAGTATAATAGATGGGAGGCGGTGGTTAAGGTGGAGCCGAGGAGGCAGCGCCGCTGAAAATGGAGGAAGAGAACAAGACTACAATGTGGATAAGTGGGTTTGTGAAATTTTAGGTTTGGATATAGGTCTCATGGGCCATTAATGAAATTTGGGCCCAACTTTCTCATTTATTTATTAGTCCATTTTTTGGGCCCAACTTTCTCATGGTATTTATTTCCCGTGTGTTTCTCCTAAATTTTAAAATTTTTTATTCTTAATTTGTTAGATTTGTGGTAGATTTAGCTACATATTTGATATTTGTATGATATTTGGTAGATTTATTTTAATATTAAATATATATTTATATAATTATGACATCATACCGGCTCAACCGCTTTATTTACGGTCTCGAACCCGGTCCGACCAAAATTTCTAAGGTGTCTGGTTCAACGTCCGGTTCCGCTTTCTAAAACATAGCGGACATGGTATCATTTTGTGAAAGTTGAGATAAATTAAATCAAAGACAGTAATTACTTTATTAAAAAACACTATAGTCCTTGAAAATAAAAAAAATATTACTTTCTGCGTCCATCTTTACTTTCACACTTATCTTATTTGGATGTCCCAACTCTACTTTCACACATCTAAAAGAAAAAGTTTTACACTCACAAAAATCAGTAAAATTTGTTCTTTTTAATTTTATTATCTAACTTTTTACTCATATATTTATTTTTTCTTGGTTATCGTGTCTTGGATAACTATAAAAGTAATCCTGAAAGAAAGACAGTAGTTCTTTTTACCAATTTATTGGTACATATTGACTATTGACTATATGTTGAAGCCACATATTAATATCAGGAAGTTGAAGCCACCACATCCTTCCTAGCTCCAATCCATACCTGACCCGACCTATTTGAAGAAGATAACTTGCACGGTTTAATATCTAAGTCTCGACCCGTTCTCAAGATTTTTGTCCGAGAAGGATAATTCGAAGAATTAAGCACGGGTAAGCCCTTAAGTCTCGACCCGTGCTCAAATATCCAAACCGTGCTAGTGAAAATTGAGTCAGAGTGACTTGACTCGTTTAGTTGACTGAGTTCACCTTGAGTCAACCCCGAGTTGACTCGGCAGAGGGGTAAAAATGCGAATTTTCAGGATTTCAGGATTTTAATTGCAAATTCATTTCTTAAATCCTACTTCCACACTATATATACTTCATTTTTCATATTTGAGAAAAGGTTGGAACACCACAAGAGGGTGAGCTCCTCTCCCCCACTCTTTACACACACTAATACACCTAGTACCTAGGATTTACAGTTTTCTTAGTTATTTCCATTAGAATTAATGAGATTGTTGAGGATTCAAGTTGTATTGACTTTCTAGAGGTGATCTCTACCCTTTATCTTTAATTTTAGTGGTTTTATTTCTATGTTCTTAGGGTTCATTGTGGGTTCATTTGGTTCAATAGATAAGATAAATAACTCAAGATAGATTAGACAAGATTATAATCTAGAGATTATTATCTAGGAGTTAAATAGTATATTTGGATTGATGGATTAAGATAATTAGTAGTGTAAGATAATTTCATTTTGCATGTTTGGATTGTAAGATTAATAATAAAAACATATGAAATTCACAATTTTGCCCTTTATATAAAAAACAAAAATAAAGTGAATTATGGTTCTCCTTTTCATTATAAGAGGAGTATTTTAGTAAAGATAAAAACAATGGATTATTATCATACCTTTTCCCTAAGATAATATAATCTTCCATTTATAAGATAATTGAATTTTAGTTTTGGGCTTTTTATTAATCTTGGGCTTTTTTCCATTAAACCAAACATCAAATTAGATAAGATAATTTAATTTATCTTAGTTTATCTAGCGAACCAAATGAGGCCTTAATAGATAAGATAAATAACTCAAGATAAATTAGACAAGATTATAATCTAGAGATTATTATCTATGAGTTAAATAATATATTTGGATTGATGGATTAAGATAATTAGTAGTGTAAGATAATTTCATTTTGAATGTTTGGATTGTAAGATTAATAATAAAAACATATGCAATTGACAATTTTGCCCTCTATATCATAAACAAAAACAAAGTGAATTATGGTTTTCCTTTTCAATATAAAAGGAGTATTTTAGTAAAGATAAAAACAATGGATTATTAGCATACCTCTTCCCTAAGATAATATTATCTTCCATTCATAAGATAATTGAATTTTAGTTTTGGACTTTTTATTAATCTTGGGTTTTTGTCTATTAAACCAAACATAAAATTAGATAAGATAATTTAATTTATCTTAGCTTATCTAACTAACCAAATGAGACCTTAGTTTATTATTTTGGTATTGAAATGAGTGTGATGTTTTTATCCATGGGTTTAATGTTATTAGCTATGGGCTAATCTTTCATGCTTTGGGTATTTGAATTGCAATGGAGATTGATGTGATTATGATTTGATTATCTTGAATTGACTATGTGATTGGTTTATTGCTTCTATTATGTTGTTTATCTTGATTGGGGTGATTGAATGTATTGAGTAGCTCTTGATTGATGGGTGGGTGCTTCAATGAGAGTTGGGTATTTACTTAATTGATTTTGTAGCAAAAGGTTGTTTGATTAATTTGATTCACCTAGTAATCTATTGCATCGAGAGGGGGTAGATGGCTTAGACGACCCATAATAGGCATTAGGTTATTTAATCTACTGACGATACACATTTTGTGACCAGGTTCCAGACACCATAACTTGTATCCTTTTATTCCCTTAGGATAATCAATAAAGATACATCTCAATGCTCTAGGTTCCAGCTTGTCCTGCCTGATGTGGGCAAAAGCTAAGCAACTAAATACCTTCAGGTTGTTGTAATCTGAGATCCTTTCGTACCACACCTCATCAAGTGTCTTGAACTCAATAGCTGAGGATGGTGACTTGTTTATGAGCTAGCAAGTAGTACTGACTGCCTCACCCCAAAATACCTTTGGTAGCTTTGCATCTGATAGCATGCTCCTGACCTTTTCCAGCATTGTCCTGTTCATCCTCTCAGCAAGGCCATTCTGCTGAAGATTTGCAGGAACTGTCTTGTGCCTAGTTATCCCCCTTTCTTTGCAGAAATTATTGAACTCCTCTGATACATACTCCAATCTATTATATGTCCTAAGATGTTTAATGGATCTTCCTCTCTTATTTTCTTGTTCACTGACTCAATCCCTGAAATTTTCTAAGGCCTCACTCTTCTGCTTCAGTATGAACACCCATACCTTTCTGCTGAAGTCATCAATGACTGTCATGAAGTATCTTCCACCTCCATGAGTCTCCACCTTAGCTGGTCCCCAGATATCAGAGTGAACATAGTCCAAAGTTGCATTAGTAGTCTTTTTACCTTTAGGGAATGGGATTTTCTTGGATTTGCCCAGGACACAATGGTCACAAAAATCCAACTTCATCACCTTTCCTTCCCCAAATAATTTCTGCTTTGTCAGTTCTTGGAGTCTCCTTTCTCCAATATGGTCTAATCTCTTATGCCATATCATAGCCTCAGTGCTGTCCATGACATTATTTGTTGATCCAGTGGAAGTGCTCCCAATCAGGATATACAACCCATTGACTTTCTTGCCTTTCATGTATACCTTCTTGTCTTTGGTTATCAGGGTGTAACCATCCTCAGTGTTGAATTCATAACCCAGTTGATTCAGTGAACCCAGGAAAATCAGATTTCTCTTCAGTTCTGACACCAGCCTCACATTTGAGAGTATTCGATCCACTCCATCATGCAGCTTCAACCTGACAGAACCACTCCCCTTCACCTTGCATGTCTGATTGTTGCCCAACACAACTGAGCCTCCATCAAACCTCCTCAACTCCCTGAACAATGATTCATCTGGGCACATGTGGAATGAACATCCTGAGTCAAGTACCCATTCATCATTCAGTTTCAGGTTTGTCACAGTCAACACCTCAACACTATCATACCCTTCTTCAGCAGCAACAGTTATATCAGCCTTTTGTTCTTCTCTCTGATTCCTATTTTTGTCAGGACAATTCTTCTTGAGATGACCAGTTTTGTGGCAAGTAAAACATTTTCTCCTCTCAACAAAATCACCTGATTTTGACCCCTTTGTGTTCTTCTTCTTCTTGTTCTGAAATTCTTTCTTGCCCTTCTTGAATCTGACATTCAAGCCTTCAGCCTGAACTGAACTTTTCTTATCAGCTTGTAGCTGAAGAGACTTTGTTTTCAGCGCACTCAGAATATCATCAAAGGACAATTGATCCTGCCTCCCAAATAATAAAGTGTCCTTGAAATTCTCAAAGGATTTAGGCAAAGAATTCAGGAACATCAAAGATTTTTCACCATCATCAATTTCCACTCCCAGGTTCTCAAGATCATCAGCAGCCTTGTTAAATTCCTCAAGTTGTTCAATCAACTCCTTCTCTTCATTCATCCTGAAAGAAATCAGTTTTTACTTCATGAACAACTTGTTGGTGACAGACTTAGTCTGATACACCTTATCCAATTTACTCCAAACACCAATGGTAGTCTTCTCCTTGCACACCTCCCTCAGAGGCTTGTCCCCCAAGCACAAGATGATTGTGCTATGTGTCTTTTCCAATATTTCTTGTTTCTTGCCTGGATTTTCTGACGAAGAAGAGGGTCATTGATCTTCAGGCTTCAGAGCATTAGACAGCCCATGATGAGTCAAGAGAGCCTTCATCTTGATCTTCCACAAACCAAAGTCGTTTGCTCCAGTGAATTTCTCAAAATTCAACTTGGTAGATGCCATGATTGATGATTATCCCGGTCGATTCTTCCTCCTTTCCCACAGACGGCGCTAATTGTTGTGAATATAACCGGATTAAATCGAACTCAATAAGACTTCAAGTAATCAGAAGGATTGAAGAATGCCGGATGAACACACTCAATAGAAAATATCAAGAGATGAAAATAAGAACAAATAATTTTACGTGGTTCGATCAAATTGATCTACGTCAACGGATGGGGTTTCCTCACTTCACTAATAGATGAATAATGTTTTCAGAATACAAGCTTTCACTCTCAAGGATTTAGAATGTTAATTCTCTCTACACTATTCTCTGGAATGAATACATATTTTTATAGATGTCCAGATCCTAACTGCCATCTAAATCCGTAACCAATCAACGAGCTAGTATGGTTACAACCGCCAGAAGTAACTGTTCAGACATCCAATAGGATTGCTCAGCCAGCTGTCAACATAACCGCCTTAATGTTAGCTCGAAACCTTCAGCTTGAGTGACTCAGGAGATTGGTCATTTTCAGCTCAGGATATGCCTGTCAGGATGCCTGACTCAGGATGAGTGATGTTGGCTCAGGATGATGACCTCAGGATTATGCCTTCAGGTTACTGAGTCTTCAGGACAAGTGTCTTCACTGATCTAAACACTCAGGATGAGTGTCAGGATCAGAGCACTCAGACTCAGTATTGCCTTCGCCCTTACTCAGACTCATTTTCTCTCAGGTTCAGGGCTTTGTCTCAGGATCAGGATTTAATATTCAGTATTCAAACTCAACTTAGCTTTTACACTTAACAAAATGAATGTGATCGAACCCAAACTGCTTGTGTAATTGATACACATAGATTCTATTTTCCATACGCATAATACTTACTGTGTGTAATAGATACATAAGGGAATGTCATATCATGGGATTGAATCCAAAAACATGATTTGATCGGATATATAATTACCTCAAAACAATGGAGAAAACATAAGTTCCAACATACAAATTATGCTTGGGATAACACAAAATTATGGAGTTGTTGTTTGTACATTAGGTCAGTAATTAAAAATTCTTTTATTTTGTTCATTTTTATTTGATTTGATATTTTCGAATTATTCCCTCCATTGCACAGAGACGATCTACAAATATTTTCACACACTATTATGAAATTGAAGTTATTATAGTTAGAAAATTAACTTTTTATGTGTTTTTTCATTTAACCCAATGACTACTCACTTTATCAACAATTACTGTTAAATAAGGATAAAGATGGAAATGTAAATTTAATGATACCATAAATATAATAATTAACAAGCATAGTTTTGTGGAGAGAATGAAAATGAAAAATAAGCATAGTTTTGTAGAACTAAAAAGAACTTTTCAAATACTATTTTCTATATTTTATTTGCATTAAGTTAATTTAGATTTTAAGTGATTTGAGACGAAAAAATTCAATTTTCCTTTTTTTATAAAACGACACTTCTAAAACATCATCTTAGGCTCCATTTGGATGGATGGATGGATTTAAAAACGAATGGATTTTTAAAAAAAATGTAAAAAAACATATGTTTCAAATCACAAAAGGTAAAGAAATGAGAGAGAATGGAAAAAGTAGAGGAAAGATAGAGATGGAAATGTTGAGAGGAAGGATTTCACAAATGACATGGTTTAGAATTCCTCCATTTTGAACATAAACTTAAATTTAAGTATTATAAATTTAAATAACTTATTTGGAAATGGTGGTTATTTGTGTGTGAAATTCACGAATTCAAATCCACTAATCTAAACGGAGCCTTAAAAGTATTCGGCCAAAGAAATATGAGTTGCCAATAAAGAGGCAAATTTATTAATATAAGGATGTTTTCAAATAAATTTTGCAATATAGGGATAGAAATGTGGGATTTAGCAAATTAGAACCAGTCGGGAATAGGGTGTCCGACTGATTACGTGTCATTTAATATTAGTGCATGCAATTAAAATCAAACTGATGCATACAATTTATATTTTCGAAAGGCGTGTCTCCTGAAACCCACTAGCAATATTTTTTTTTTTTTTGAAAAGGAAACCCACTAGCAACATTAATGTGTCTAAAATATATCTATGGTTTTCATTCCTGACAGTCTAAAACTCACTTAATGACATTAATTATAATTTATTTTTCAATTAAATTGTATATTGATTTTTATATTCTAAATATGACAGAATGAATATTTCCTGATCAAATTAAGTCTAAATAAATTATATCATGGAGTCTAGCACCATTTAATATGCAATTCATATGTTTCAAAAATTTATTTACTATCTTTTACACTGTTTTTATGGTTATTTTGCTATTTTCATTTTTTATTTAATAAAATTGTTATTTTCGTCATTTTGATAACAATTTGATTTAAGATATACTCATTTATTTGACCGACAATGAATTTTCTTTAATTTATTTTTCCAATAATATAATTTTTATCATG
The DNA here is from genome assembly GCA_026898435.1 of Prunella vulgaris. Taxonomy (NCBI): domain Eukaryota; kingdom Viridiplantae; phylum Streptophyta; class Magnoliopsida; order Lamiales; family Lamiaceae; genus Prunella; species Prunella vulgaris. The sequence continues at coordinate 515,831 of JAPKLY010000288.1, forward strand.
TTTTAATTTGAACAAATTTGCTCCTAACTCATCTACACACATTAATGGTCTACCCCTATAATGATAAATCAAAATAAATACTTCCCCCGTCGTACTATAAGTTGCTCATTTTGCCATTTTTGTCCGTCCCACTATATGTTGTTCATTTATTTTTTTTATCTTTTATGGAAACTACTATTCACTTCTTTATTATTATTTTTCATATTTTTATACTTTTTCCTCTACTTTTTCACTTTTCTCCATCACATTACTTGTATTTTTTCACTTTTCCATTACATCACTTATACTTTTCCACTTTTACCTTAATCTGTGTGCCCAAAAGCAACGAGCAACTTATAGGGGTTCTCCATCACATTACTTGTATTTTTTCACTTTTTCCATCACATCACTTATATTTTTCCATCACATCAGCCAAAATAGGACATCAATAGTTGTAGGCGTTTTCACTAATTGAGTGATATTATTTACAAATAAATAGATAGTTAATATTATCAAATTATTACATTTATGTGTTATTACATTTAATTAGTTTATTTATTCTTGTGGCATATTTTTTTTATGATGAATTGGAGTTGACAAATTATTTATACAATAATGAATTTTTATTTAATTTTTATAGTATCAATTTGTATTAATCTAAAACTAATCAAAATTGCCAAATAAAAAATTAACTTGCATTTTTCATAAGATTTAAAATAATTATGTTTTAATAACTTAATACAATAACTATATGTAAATTATATAATACATGCATACGGGAGATGTTTTATAATTAATTTTAAGGCCAAAGTAAAAGTTACACTACTTTGAGTTCCTCCACTTTTGTCCAATAACAAGATAATTTCATAATCTAAATTTTAATTTAAAAAAATGGAACAATTAATGTCATTTTCTAATTAAAATATAACAACCATTTTTCTTTTGCATGGCAGCAATGCAATTAAAAGTTTTGGCATGCATTCCAAACTAGCACATGAATATATTATTCAAAATTTGACAGTCTTAGCACAAAAAACAAGGAAATGCAGGAATCTTGTCAGGCTAACTGTGAAGCCTTGTATGAAAAATTAAATTGGTCCAGCAGTTTTGTCGGTTCCAGTCGGCTGTACCACCACCGACTGGCCACATCTACCGAAAAAGTTCCCAAGGTGTTTTGACACCTCACCAGTCGGTATTAACGGTACCGACTGGCTCTAAAATGATAAATACCCCGCTTTTTATTCTATTTTAATAAACCAACTTGAAAAGGTCTTTAATTGAATAAATTTGCCCCAATAAAGACTTTGAGGCACCAAGAAATTAAATATAGAATTAACTTAATGATTGGGTAATAACTTTTTAAAAAAATATTAAAGACAGCAATTTGCGAGTTATTAAATATGCAAGTTGCAATAATAAGCATTAGTAAACGATGGGGTCGGTGGCATGTTATTGTCAGTGATAATGAAGGGCAAAAATAAGATGAAGACAATTATTCAATTAAAATAAGACACCATACTTGTTTGTATATACCGACGGGTAATTAATAATGACGTTTTTTAAGATCTGTTCAAGGTTTAAAATAAGAAAATATATTTTCTTTTTAAAAGATTTGGTCCCCAATTTCTATTTGCTAAATGTAATTATAAAATACTTAAATATAATTAAAAAATTATATGATTATCATTAATTACAACTTTTAAATAATTACACTCCCTCTGTATATTTTTGAACTCGAAATTATCCTACGATTTTCGACCAAGAAATTATTCTGAATTTTTTATTAGTATGAAAATTGTTCAAAATTTATATGTTTTATTTGATTAATTTGATTGAATTTCATGTATATTTCACGCTAATTTGAGTGATTGCACCCAAGTTTGAGAAAAGTAATGTTGCTATTTTTATAAGAAAGTATAATTTTTTGGAATAAGGACGAATCTCTTTATATGAGGAGAAGAAAACCAAAAATTCACGGCCCAAATTGGCGGCCTATTTTTCTTAAAAGCATTTGGCCCATTAGTAATTGAGAGAAGGACACGGATATTCTTTTCCCCATTTTCTATTACTTCACCCCACATTTAATTTTTCCATTCCAAAATATATTTTAAAGACCAAAATATTCTTTTGTTATGTTTTCTTAATTTACAAATGGATCAATTCACCCTCATGTTCTTCATATAAAAATCTTATTCATAATTTCTGGGATTTTTTTTAAAAATTAAAGGGAATGAACTGAAAATTTAGGATGGTGAAATAAAAAAAAAGGCTGAAATAATAAAAAATAGAGGGGAGAATATCGGTGCGCATGAGAGAAACCAAGCATGAGGCCCAACTGAGCAAAAAGGGCAGCAGCCATTTTTGGCACCCTAGTTTCTTTGGAAAATATGCAATATGAATGAATACATTATCTTTTACTCCCTCCGTCTCATAGGAACTTGCAAGTTTTTCTTTTCGGGATGTCCCAAAGGAACTTGCAGACCCAAAAAAAGAAACATTTTTATAAATATCACCGTCACAATATCTACATATTTACACAAAATATCATTACTTTTTTACTTTTTGGGCCCACATTACACTCAATCCAACTAAGTTTTTCACTTTTTACATAAAATTTTACCAAATTAACCCTCAAAACACTACTTTTTTTATTTTATTCTATTTTTTCTTAATTTGTGTGCCCCTCCTCCCTTGCAAATTTCTTTGAGATGGAGGGAGTATTTAGTAATTTTTTTTGAAATTTTTTCATTTATTCAATTTTTTTTAATACAGTGAAAATTGAAAATATGTTAAAAAATTATCGAAAATTTGTAAAAAGTAGTGTATTTAGAATTTTGGCTAGTGCCAATTAGGCCGCCATAGCCAGTAGCCCATAAATTGGGATTTCAGCGGAAAAAATGAAAAGGAATCAAATGGGCTATTAATTTCTTGGCGGACAAAATTGGTATATTAAATTTCCAAATTTATATAATATCATATAGTGAAATGTGTGGTTTATTGAAGATTTACGAAATATATAATTTATTAATTTATAAAATGTAATATTAAATTAATTAGTACTACGGGATTAATTTGTTTATGTGCTAATAAAAAAATTAGGGAATAAAAATTTGTAAGTCTAATAACTTGTCTTCATTTTAATTTCGTACAATAATATTCTTAAATTATACTACCTCCGTCCACGAAATATGTGCTCACATTTTTGCACGTAGTTTAATGCAATATGTCGGAGAGTATTACGAGATATTATGAGGTCCGTTTTGAATAAAGAGAATATTTATGAAAAATATATCATATGTACTTTCCATAAATACTTTCTTTACTCAAAACGGACCTCATAATATTCCGCCTTTCGACATATTGCATTAAATCACGTGCAAAAATGTGAGCACATTTTTCGTGGACGGAGGGAGTATTAAATAATAAAATAAAATTGTGCAATTCTTAAGAGGCACAACCGTCAACAAAATGGTAAATAGGGATTTAATTTGAACTCAGTTCACCTGTACTGAAAGCTCGAGCCAAACCTAAGGTGCAATGTTTATATTATATATGTGATTGCCCCAACACAAATTAATTGACTAAACAATAAATTAGTACAAGTAATTGAACATGTTTCGATAATAATTTCGAGATGGAGTTTTGGTATCCCTCTTGTGGTCATTTTACCTAGGAAAGAACAAGAATTTAAAAGGATAAAGTTGATCTTAAACACCCAAATCGAGCTAAATGCACGTTCCGCCCATATGTTTGGTTGAAATCGGAACCACTTGTTCGTAAGGGATTCTTTAGACTCCATTTGGACGAGTGGATTTAAAATCTGTGAAATGCACACACAAATAACTATTTTTCCCAAGTAAATTAGGTTAATTTACAAATACTTAGATTTGAGTTTCTGTTCAAAATGGAAAAATTCTAAATCCTCATCAAAACCTTGTCATTTGTGAAATCCCCCCTCTCCATCCTCTCATCTCTATCTTTCCTCTACTTCTTCCATTCTCTCACATCCCCTTATAATTCGTGATTTGAAATATATATCTTCTTACATGTATTTTTTTTTTAATCCATTATTTTCAAATTCATCCATTCAAATGGAGCCTTAAGTTAATTGATGTTGTCAGATAAAAAAAGAAAAAGAGTAATTTGACATCCACTCAATTGATCAAAGCTTGAAACACAAACGTACATAAGAATCACTAAAATTAACCAATTAAACTACTCAAAATCAGTAAATAACTGATGGACCTACTGATTTTGAAGAAAAAAAAAACTTAATGGGTCAGATAATTAAAATGAAAGCAAGTACAAAAGAGAAACACAAGATAGCTAACTTTGTCTGCAAATCACTTGAAGCTTTTCCTCCAGTTTGCTGGATTAATAATTTCCACATGATCACCTGTGAGAAAAGATACAATGAAACTATTTACAAAGTATTTGCAAGAAACTAATCAATACAGAATTCTGCATACCTGGTGCCGCTCTAGGCTAGAGCTTCCGAACTTCTATCCACGAACAAATGACTTTGCAATCAGTTATCGGTATTTTCTTCGTAACTAGAGGGTTGCAATCAAACAGTGTCGTATTACAAGTACGTGGTATACTTTGCCAAGGGATCTCCTTCAGTTTGAAGCACCGCCTGATGATTAGGGTGCGAAGGGATACGAGGTGGCAGCTATCATCAGCTCTCCAGTTAACCAAATCTGTATCTTCAAGTGTCAGAATTTGAAGACGATTGAAATACCCTTCCTGCATTACCCACTCTGCTCCATGAAAAGCATAGCATTCCAAATAGAGCCCTACAAGATTTGGCAACAAAGCAATTGGTGTCATTTGTTCCCAAGCATATCCGCATCCACTCAGATGCAGTTTTCTAAGGCATGATGGCAACATTGAAAATGGAGGAGGCGCGTATTTGAGCTCAGGGTTTTTGATGACACAGGAAAGATCTGTTAGTCGTTTGTGGTGAGAAATATGATCAAAGGAGAAGGAGGGCTCATATGCATGATCAGGCTCCAGCTCAATTGAAATGGCTAAACTCTCTAAATTAGGCATTCTTTCAAGAATTCTCTTGGTAACACTTTCTGTTCTCACACCTAAAAGCGTTGTGAGCCTATCTAAGATAGCTCTGCTGCTATTAGGAGGATCCGGGAGATTGATCTCACTGAGGTGAAGATGCTTCAATTCTTTCATCTCCCAAATCTCCATAGGTACACATGATAAGTCTCCTGGGAATTTGATACTCATATGGCTGTAAACAATCAAATACTCAAGATTCCAAAGTTTGAATAGGGAGGCAGGGAGCGCACCGCTGTAAGTGAGCGCAAGGTGTCTGAGGAGAACAAGTGTTGGTATTTCAACTGGAAACTCATAGAATCGGGTGCTAGTAGCAGCAATTACCTTCAAGAATTTCGACTCTAGGCATATTGGTACTTGATATGGATGAAGGTTACCAAGACAGAGGAGAGAACGAGCTGCTGAAACGGATGCCATTGAGTCGTAGGCATCTTTGATGGCGAATAAAACATTATTTTGAACAGACAGTCGACGCTGCTTTTCTATGTCTTGTAATGAACAATCTGCTGTAGTTCTCATGACATGGAAAAACTTGTCTTTTCTAGCTTCTCTGACACAGAAGTGCCAAAACACAGAGTGGATACTGCAAGTGTAAATATTGCCAATAGGAAGGGTCTGGACAAGGCTTTCTCCCTTTAGATAATTCATATAGTTGAAGAAATCCTGCATAGTCCATGAGGCTGATGGCATAATTCCTTCAACAAGGTAAAGCATGAAGAGTATGCGGGCCGGGATCTTGCCCTTTACAGGAAATGCTGCCATGTACAGGAAACATGCTCTGTATTTCAATTTAAGATTCTTGTAGCTTGGGTACAAAATCTTTGATATTTTGCGATATGCTAGCTTGAATACTGAATTTTTATTCGTTGCTACCTCGTTCCAGTATTCGGGGTCATCTCTGGATTGGAGGAGGCTAGCCACCGTGACAATCATGAGAGGAAGACCTTCACAATTCTCGGCAATCAGCTTTCCGGGTTTCTCAAGTTCACGAGGACACAACTCTTCACCAAATACCCTTTCGCGAAGAAGGCTCCAACTCTCTTCTTCATTCAGCAACTGCATTCCATGAACTTTATCTTCATCCCAAACTACAGCCGATAGCCTAGTTGTGAACAGGATTTCACACTTGATGCTGAATTGGAGGTTGCATAAGACAGGCCAGGGATATTTGTCCCATACGTCGTCCAACACAATGAAACATCTCTTACCAGATAATATTGAGTTTATGTGCTTAACCAAGGTCTCCTCATCAGCTTCTGTATGCTTTTTGTCGGGATCTAATTGAGCAAGAATATCAGCAAATATTCCTTTGAGTTCATATTTTGGGCCTAAGGTGACCCAAACACGATGCTCATAAGAACGCAAAGTCCATGGGTCGTCGAAGATTTCCCTGGCAACAGCAGTCTTACCAATGCCCGCCATGCCAGTGATTGCAACCTCCATGTGGAATATGCATATATTTTTCCAGATAGGCAAAGTTGCATGGGGTAAACCAAGTGCCTCACTCATTATTGGAGGAAGATTATGAGTAGCATAAACATCTCCCTCCATTTTGGAAATCTACAAAAATAAAATAAAACAAAAGTAAAGATGAATACAAAACAAAAGATGATCCAAAACTCACGAATCAAGATTAGTCAAAGATTGCTTTCAACATTCTTGTCCAAGAGTCACATTGCATTATGCATAACATTTGTAAGGATCAAAAATAATATTCCTTCTGTTTATCGAAACATTCATTAAAAAATTTCTTCTTTTATTTCCAGCAAGCATTTTGATCAAATTTACATTACAGATCTCATTACAAATGTATGTGTAATGATGCCATTTTTATGTGAAAATGAAGAAGCAATCTACGTTCACAAAATTACAATCCTCTGTTTCAAGTACTAATCCTCTGTTTCAGAAATCCAATTCCTCCACTTATTATAATTCCCATTTCACAACAATATCACACCACTACTTACTTTGATCATATTTGGGTTTTAGGTTTGAAGCCCCATAAGTTTAGATGTCATAAAATACAAATCTCATATATTTTTTACCAAAAGTATATTATGAGTGTTAATATTTTTATTTTGTTTTTTCCTTTCTTAACAAGATTGTATATGTATTAGTTGTTCTGTTCCTTTCTTATCGTATTGTGATATTTCTATTATTGTCAATGACAATCAGTACTTTGATGACAGCTTTACAAGGAATTGAGTGTTCAAAATAGAATTTTCTTAAAAAAAGGGTAAAAGAAGTGACCTCTGATATCTCATCGTATGCATCGACAGCGAAATCCACCATCTCTTCTGCTACGTTGTTCCAATGCTCCGGGGTCTGATCAACTTTGGATAGTATGTCTGCATACCTGGCAGCTTCAATAAGAAGACCTTTACATTTCTTTGCGATCTTCTTTCCAGCTTTCTCAAGTTCTGGAGGGCATCTCATCTTATTAGGAAATAATACTTCAGAAATAACATTCCAACTTCGTTCATCGTGTAATACAGGCATTCGGTGGATAAAAAAACTCCGAGCAAATACAGCTACTTCCTCTAGATGAGTTGTGAGCAAAACTCGACTTCCATTATTTTCGTCTGGAAAAAGTTTTCTCAAGTGTTCCCACGCACTCGTCTCCCCTACATCATCCAACACGATCAAGTAATCCCCACCCTTTAAAATTGTGTGTACATACTCAAATATTTTCTCCTCTCTCTCAGAATCAACCAATTTGTGATCATTAATGCCATCAATTTGAGAAAGAATACTGAGAAGGATATCTTTAAGCTCATATCTGGGACCTACACGTACCAGCGCCCGTAGCTTATGCAAATAAGGAAGATCTACATCATGAAAAATGTTCCAAGCAAAAGTACTTCTGCCAGAGCCAGCGACCCCAACAATTGAGACAACACGAAGTTCACTTGAGCTGTAACCTGCATTTAGCTGATGTTTGATTTTGGTGATCAGCTCGTGGGTATTAGATCCAACCATTTTTGGCTTCTTTTCACAAAAATGAGATCTTGAAGATTCTTCTTCATCATCATCTTCTTCTTTCTGTCCCTCTTCCTCTTCCTCCTCTTCATGTTCCTCTTCTTCTTCATCATCTTCGTCTTCTTCTTCATCTTTTTCTTCTTCTTCTTCGTCTTCTTCCTCCTCCTCCTCCTCCTCCTCCTCCTCCTCCTCCTCCTCGTATTTTAACTTGTTCATGTACTCCTCCTTTATCTCCTTCACCATCTCGACAAACGAATTAAGCCCATTCTTCACTTCCTCCTCGTAGACGGAAGGCAGCTGATTTGCGATGCTCTGATCATCAGATTGTGCAATTGTTATCAAATCTGAGAGAACAGAATCGAACACATCTTCCAGGCCATGCGCAGCTTCTCTGATTTTGTCATCAAAAGCTTTCAATCTCTTGTTCCTGCTCCTCCCATCCAACTCTTCCACAACCTCTTTTAAGGACTCAATCTCGTCCAAAGGAAAATCTAAGTTATCAAAAGAGTAGGGAAGCTCCGGAAGCCGTGAAAATTTTTGAAGGCACCGAATTGTATTGCCAAGATTAATTAGAGCAAAATAAGCCATCTTACTTAATTTGATTAGGGTTCTTCCTCAATCAAATCAAAGGCTGCCATTTTGATCAAGAAACTACACTGGGTTTGGTGCAGGAAAGGTGTTCGATTGAATGCCTAACAGAACTACAACATTTCTGTGAGAAAGCTTTTTTGGATTTTGAGTAGAAAAATGCTTCTGCGATGTATTCTTGGATAGAGTTTATCAATAGGTGGTCGAAAATATAAAAAATGTTCAACTTTATTAATTTGTGTTGGGGCCACAGTGTAGAAAACATAAACATTGTTATCAATTAATCGTCTTGTGATTGTGCTGATAATATTTAATAATTGTAAAATTTTGTATGAAAATAATTCATGTTAATTAAGTTTATTATTCTTCGAGGCATTCAATTGACCATCTTTCCTGCTAAAAAAGTAAAATACTCCATTTGATAAAAATTTGTACAATTTTCTTATTTTGAATGACTTATAATACAAATTTATATATTATTAAAAAATTAATTTGTGTGTATTCTCACATACTTATATTTTACTATTTTATTTTAAATTTTTTTTTTTTAAATATGAAATTTTAGAGGTGCAAATTTTGTTGGAACCGATGAAAATTTATTGGTGTACATATTTTACATTTTAATAAGGTATTAAAGGTTTTGTAGTTCTACAATTTGTTACGGATTTTAATTTGGTCCATATTGATTACATATTTTGATACTAATCTTGTAAATTTAAAAATATTTTGATTTTGATTATTTTATAAATTTACAATTTCAAAAATAAATAAACTATTCAACATATTTACTACCATGCATAGCTGGGAAAAGGTATTTAACCATGTCTTTTAAGGTAAAATTCATTATGACAAGTTGTGTTAATTAATTATGGACACAATATGACACTTCAGTATTGATAAGCTTTAAGGATTCAACGACAAAAAAAAAAAAGTATTATTGTTACAGACTTTTCGTTTAAAATAATAAAAAAAAGACTTTTGAATCAGCTAGCAAGCAAGAAATTAAATATTGATCGAATGTAATAATTACTCCACCATTTTAGAAGACATTGCAGTATTTTTTTGGCACGCAATTTAAAATAAAGTATGAAAAATATATTTTTATAAATATTATATGTGTATTATAAGAGAAATTATTAAATATGCAAATCTTTTATGGAACAGTCCAAAATAAAAAGTATACAGTAATTTTGGAGTTTGGGCACGGAAGTAATAATTTTTAAAAAATACCCGCATAGTACGTGACATAAATGCAACTTGCAATTATAGACATTATTAAACGGTGGGTCGGCGGCATATTATTGTCAAGTAAAAATAAATTAACAATAAATGAAGTAAATTCCTTCCAGCAACTAATTAGATTAATTTTTAGGAGGTGTTGGGCAGGGAGTATAGATTTATAATATGAATTTTTGTATTGATTTAATTTGTTGGATAGGGGTACAAATTTTATACTGACTTAATTTTTATACGGTCGACCCTATAAAAAAAAGAGGTCATATTACATTCTTTATATTGTTCACAAGGTAAAAAATTATCTCATCACCTTACTATTTTTGTATGGCTTGAATAGTGATTTTTGTTCTTAATTAATGTATCTACATATTACACCATATCAAGTGAAATTACTTTTTCTCTCTATATTACACCCTATCAAGTGAGATTACTTTTTAAAATTAATTTTAGGTAACTTTTCTATTACATCCTACCAAATAATATTATATAAATTTTACTTACAAAATTTATAATGCCTAATGTTAGCTGTTGATGAGCAAACTATCCAAGGAGAATCGAGGAATCAATTGGTCTAAGGCTAGGAAGGTCGCCAATGCACCCAAGAGAGCCAAGGCACTGACCTCGGCCACCTCGCAAGGAAGGGAGCTCGCCTAAGTACCCGGCCCTATCTGGGAGAGAAGGTCGGCGGAGAAGCTCGTCGGGGTCGAACCTGAGCCTACCTCCACATGGCTTCGGAAATACACAAGGCTCTGGAGCTCGCCCTGAAGCTCGCCTAGTGTGGGGAATTAGGGTCACGAGTATCTAAATAGGATATGAGTGTGGTAGAACGAGGTATTGTAGAGGGAGCAGCGTGAGGGACCAAGGCGAGGGTTGCGAACCCTCGTCAACACCGGAAGTCAAATAGGCTCGTAAGGTGCCGTCTCATACTCGCACACCTATAAATAAGACCTCTCTTGTAACTATTACACAATTCAATACAATACAATTTCCCACTTTCTCTCTCTAAACTCTCCACTTTCTCTCTTTATCTTATCCCTCAAGAACACAAAATCTTAGATTATTGTTTGATAGGATTAATATGTTATAACAAGTCACATAACAAACACGATTAGTAAATTCTATCAACATTAGCTACCATTAATCACCACCTTAATGTAATTTAGCAAATGGATCGTCAATCTAATTAGTTTTAAAAGGAAAAAGAAATTATATATATATATAATTTTTAAAACAACTTATAACAACTCATAAGCAGTAACAATTTTTAATAAAATAAAATATCATACAACTTATAAAATCTTAAAATAAAATTTTTACTGAAAAAATTATTTGAGATATAGTAAATTCTTTTTCTCACCGCTTTATAATTCCTACCTCAATATAAAAACTAAAAAAATACTTCATTCTAAATTAATTTGCACCCATAAAAATGCACGTAAATATGTGTATAATTTTATAGTCTTAGTGTAGATCGATGTTTCCTTAACAAATCTTGTAGAACAGAATCAAGCACGTCTTCGAGGCCATGCGCAGCTTCTCGCATTTTGTCATAAAAAGCCTTCAATCTCTTGTTCCTGCTCCTCCCATCCAACTCTTCCACAACTTTTCTTAAGAAGTCAATCTCGTCCAAAAGTTGATCGAAGTTACCTAAATGGTAGGGAAGCTCCGAAAGGCGTGAAAAATTATTGAAGGCACCGAATTGTATTGGTAAGATTAATTAGAGCAACATAAGCCATCTTACTTAATTTGATTAGAGTTCTTCCCCAATCAAATCTTAGGCTGCAATTTTCTCGATCAAGAAATTATCTTGAGTTTGGTGCCGGAAAGGTGTTCGACTGAATGCCTCACAGAACTACCCCATTTCTGTGAGAGAGCTTCTTTGAATTTTGAATAGAAAATGCTTCTACGATTTATTCTTTTTTAGAGTTTATCAAAAGGTGGTCGAAAATATTACTTTATTAATTTGTGTTGGGGTCACACCACAGCATATATAGAAAACATAAAAATTGCTGTCAACTAGTCGTCTAGTGATGGGTTCCAGCTTTCAGGGCACTTCAGGGGCAAGTATGAAAATATCGGTATTGACGGAAATATCGGTGCCCTGAATTTATAAATATATCGATGGAAATATCGATATCAAATATCGATATCGGTAAAAAATAGAAAATTCACGGAAATTTCATTAAAATGATGGAAATTTAAAATAAAATTTTAGACAATATTATTACTAGTCTTAATACATTAAATGAACTTAAAATCTCAATAAAATGAGAATCTTACAACAAACATATCAAGAAAACATACGTAAGAAATATAAAACAATACAACAAATTTTCATAATTATTGAATATTAGACAATTAATACCAAAATGATGTCCTATGAGACTCAAATGTAAAAGAAGAAAGACCATCTTGGTCATGACACACTAATGTTGTTGACTCCCAATGATGAAAAAAAAAAAATTAATACCGATATTTTACCGATATGTTACCGATATTTCCACGATATTTCTCGATAAATTGTAAATTTTGAATTACATTTGACCGATATCGATATTACATTCGATATTTCCGGATATTTTCCGATATTTTACCGATATTTTGGAAAAAAATTCGTTCAACTGAATATCCATATTGGTGACGTGAAATTTCCGAAATTTCGGCGATTTTTCCCGATTTTTCAAACCTTGCTTAAGGGTGACATTATAAATCCATAATATATAATTATAAAAATTTATATATTTTTTCTTTTCTAATAAAATTATATATCTTATGAATAAATCTTACTAAAAAATAAATTAAAATTAAATATTATATTGAAAAAGGATGGGTGTTTTCAAGAAATATTATTTAGGGTTATGAACTAAAGTTAGACATTATATTATTAAATTATATTTAATATATATTATATATATTTAATTTAGTTAATTTTGTGTATAAAGACCATTTAATTAAAGATTTTGTTGAAGCGCTGTTTCGGTCGGTCTAGCGAGCGACTGGTACGATCCGATTTTTACCGTTTTTGAGCACTTTTTAGATGCTTTTAAAAATGTTCGGTCCTACATACTAAAGCGGTCCGGAGAAGTGTTCAAATAGTGGCTTTTTAAAAAACAACTTATTTGAATAATTATGAAAGTTGTCCAGAAACACAGAGAGTAATTCTTTCCAACAATTTATTGGTACATATAGAACTTATGAAAAATAGTGGGACATTGGACCATATGTTTCTTTTTTTATTCACAAATATAATTTAATGTATTATATCTACGTCATGGTGGCCCTACTAATTGTACTAAAAAGAGTGAAATTATGTAATTTTGGCCCCTAATTTGATTTTTAGCCAACGTTTTGGAAAATATTTTTTAGAATAAAGAGAAAGAGATAATTTAGAGATTTTTTTGTAAGAAGGTTCAATGTGTAATTTATACTCCCTCCGTCCCGTAGGAATTTGCACCCTACGGGACGGCACATTTTTTAAGAAAAAATAGTTTTATATATAAAGTAATGGTATATGGGTAAATATGTGTAAATGTTTGTGAGTGTGCAAGTAAATCAATGTTTCCTTTTTTAGTAGTGTGTAAAATTGTGTGGGACATCCAAATAAGAAAAGTATGCAAATTCCTGCGGGACAGAGAGAGTAATAAATATAAGTGTATCAGGTAATAACGAGGGGTATATAGTGTGAATGTGTGATCCATTATAAAATAGTAAAATTTAGTTCTCTATTCTTTTCTCACTCAAGCGTACAGCTATAGGAATGATGTTGACCATGAAAATGATTGAAACGGGCCTTTAAGTTTTCCAATTGGACATGAAATGGGACTCCTGAAATTGGGCTTCACTCTTTCACTTTGATTTTAAATAGATTTTTATTAGGCCCAGGCTATATGCACCTTCATGTGTATGAAGTACACACATTTAAATATAATTTTTATTATAATAGTTAATAAAATGACAAATACGTCCATCGTGACTTAGCAGTCCACTGTGCACCCACCACCATATTTGTTCAATTTTATAAGTGGGTGCACTGATTTTGGTGACTGAGGGACTAATGCGTGGAAATTTTATATTAGGGTATTCAATTTCAAATAAATATATTTAATTAGTGTGTACTTCAAACACTTGTGGGTAAATATAACCTATGCCTTTTTATTATTATTTTTGTCTCACTTCGTTAATTGACTTCTCAAATAAATAGCATACAATTACTTCATAATCTCAATTTTCTTTTAAAATAGCAAAATATTTTTTTTAAATTAAGTGCAATTAATCAAATTAATGTAATATTGAAGTGCAACATTTGGTATTCTAGATCAAGTGCAACATTTGGTATTCTAGATCAAAACATTGCGATCAAGGAGAGCGATATTGAAGTGTTGGACCGAATTGATGATACTTTGGGGTTGGAAGAGGCAGAGATTATACTTCGAAACAAAAGTACAACATAATTGATTAGGAAGGCACAATGTAAACAAGATTTTCTTTCTAAAAAAGCAAAGGCAAAATGGCTTAGAGAAGGAGATGTGAATTCTAGCTACTTTCATGGATGGATTAATAAACGTAGGACGACAAATGCAGTGGATGGGAAATGTTGAAAATAGACATCATTAGTGATCCCAATGCTTGATTTGGGAAATATATGGTCTTCAAGTGTGTGGTGTTTTCATATTCTCCCCACGTATTGCATTCTATGGCTCACGCTGAATAATTTACAATTTAATGCGGGAATTATTTGGAATGAATGAGATTAAACCTCATTAATGGTCTCAATGCTTTAATTCGGTACTAAAAATTTTAAATGAGTGGTATTGCTATAAAACAATTATTAAAATGTCTAAAAAAGAGTTTTGTGACATTACATGACCCATAAAGAATTTAAGCAAAATTGGCTAAAAAGAATTTTTTCCTTTTTTTCCATCAAAAGTTAATTACTTCATCCCCTACTCAATCCAGAAACAAGATCGGGTGTTATGCCGGTTCGTCTCCATTTTCGTGAAACTATTCCTCAAGCAAGGCAGCCGATAAGTCATCGAAGGGTTTAAAACTTTCCTATTTTGAATGACACATGTTTTTTAAAAAAAAAATTATTAATTTTTTGAACAAATAAATAAAGATTATTTAAAAATAAAGTCTGTTTTGTGAGAGTTCTACTCGAACTTTAGACTATCCCGAACCTAAATTTCTATTCAAGATTGTTTGGTTTATATTTCAAATAGAACTCAAATGAACTTTTACCGAATGACCTCGAGTATCGATCGAATAGTTTGGCTAGATTTTCAGCCCAAGATGAACTTATTTTCGTGCAATAATATTCTTAAATTATATTAAATAATAAAATAAAATTGTGCAATTATTATGTGGCACAATCGTCTACAAAAGGGTTAATAGGGAATTTGAACTCAGTTCACCTGTACTGAAAGCTCAAGCCAAACCTAACGTGCAATTTTTATATTATCTATGTGGTTGCCTCGACACATATTAATGGACTAAACAATAAATAAGTACAAGTTGAACATTTTCAATAATAATTTCGAGATGCAGTTTTGGTAAACACTCTTGTGGTCATTTTACCTAGGAAAAAAACAAGAATTTAAAAGGATAAACTTGATGTTAAACACCTAAATCGAGCTAAATGCACGTGACGCCCATATGTTTGGTTGAAATCGGAACCACATGTGACATAAGGGAATCCAAAAAAATTATTTTCAGTTAATTGATGTTCTCAGATAAAATATAAAAAAGAGTAATTTGACATATTCCGCTCAATTGATCAAAGCTGAAACACAAACGTACATAGGAATCACTAAAATTAACCAATTAAAAAACTCAAAATCAGTAAATAACTAATGGGCCTATTGATTTTGAAGACGAAGAAAAAAAAAAAACTTAATGGCCCAAATAATTAAAATGAAAAGCAAGTACAAAAGAGAAACACAAGATAGCTGTGCAAATCACTTGAAGCTACCTTTTCCTCCATTTTGCTGGATTAATAATTCCTACATGATCACCTGTGAAAAAAGATACAATGAAACTATTTACAAAGTCTTTGCTAGAAACTATTCAAAATTGAATTCTGCATACCTGGTGGCTAGAACTTCCGATTTTCTATCCACGAACAAATGACTTTGCAATCATTTCCGGGTATATTCTTCGAAGCTAGAGGGTTGCAATCAAACAGTGACGTATTACAACTACGCGGTATACTTTGCCAAGGGATCTCCTTCAGTTTGAAGCACCACTTAATTGTAAGGGTGCGAAGGGATACGAGATGGCAGCTATCATCAGCTCTCCAGCTAACCAAATCTGTATCTTCAAGTGTCAGTGAGCTGAGACGATTGAAATACCCTTGTTGCATTACCCACTCTGCTCCTTGAAAAGCATAGCATAGCAAAGCTAGAGATTTAAGATTTGGCAACAATGCAATTGGTGTCATGTGTTCCCAAGGATATCTGCATCCATTCAGAACCAAAATTCTAAGACATGATGGTAACATAGAAAATGGAGGAGGCGCGTATTTGAGCTCAGGGTTTTCGATGGAACATGTAAGAGTGTCTAGTTGTTGAAGGTGCAAAATATGATCAAAGGAGAATGAGGCCTCGGATGATGCATGATCAGGCTCCAGTTCAATGATTATTAATAACATCATCAAATTAGGGATTCTTTCAAGAACTCTCTTGGTAACACTTTCTGGTCTCACACCTATAAGTTTTGTGAGTCTATCTAAGATAGCGCTGCTGCTATTAGAGGATCTGGGAGATTGCTTCCCTCAATCTGAAGATGCTTCAATTCTTTCATCTCCCAAATCTCCACAGGTACATATGATGAGTCTACAGGGTATTTGATAAGATGCTTCAATTCTTTCATCATCAAATGGAATTTTCTTAAAAAAAAGGGTAAATAATGTGACCTCTGATATCTCATCGTATGCATCGATGTTAACAGCAAAATCCACCATCTCTGCTGCTACGTTGTTCCAGTGTTCCGGGGTCTGATCGACTTTGGATAGTATGTCTGTATACCTGGCGACTTCAAAAAGAAGACCTTTACAATTCTTTGCGATCTTCTTTCCAGCTTTCTCAATTTGTGGAGGGCATCTCTTCTCATTAGGAAATAATACTTTAAAAATAATATTCCAACTTTCTTCACTGTGTAATATATGCATTCGATGGATACAAAAACTACGAGCAAATACAGCTACTTCCTCTAAATGAGTTGTGAGCAAAACTCGACTACCATTATTTTCGTCTGGAAAAATTTTTCTCAAGTATTCCCATACACGTATCTCCCGTACATCATCCAACACGATTAAATAATCCCCACCCGTTAAAATTGTGTTCAGATACTCAAATATTTTCTCCTCTCCCTCAGAATCAAGCAATTTGTGATCATTAATGGCATCAATTTGAGAAAGAATACTGAGAAGGATATCTTTAAAATCATATTTGGGACCTACACTTACCCATGCCCGTAGCTTATGAAAAGGAAGAAATCGATTATGACAAATATCCCAAGCAAAAGTACTTCTGCCAGAGCCTGCCACCCCAACAATTGAGACAACACAAAGTTCACTTGAGTTGTAACCTTCATTTAGCTGATGTTTGATTTTGGTGATCAGCTCTTGGGTATTAGATCCAACCATTTTTGGCCTCTTTTCACAAAAATGAAATCTTGAAGATTCTTCATCTTCGTCATCTTCTTCGTCTGGCAACCGATATTCAAACTCGTTCCTGTACTCCTCTTCTATCTCCTTCACCGTCTCCACAAACGAATTAAGCCCTTTCCTTACTTCCTCATCGTACTGATTTCCGATGCTCTGATCATCAGATTGTGCACATTTTATCAAATCTGAGAGAACAGAATCGACCACGTCTTCCAGGCCATGAGCAGCTTCTCGGATTTTGTCATCAAAAGCCTTCAATTTCTTGTTCCTGCTCCTCCCATCCAACTCTGCCAAAACCTTTTTTAAGGACTCAATCTCGTCAAAAGGATAATCTAAGTTATTAAAAGAGTAGGGAAGCTCCGAAAGCCTTGAAAATTTTTCAAGGCACGGAATTATATTGCTAAGATTAATTAGAGCTACATAAGCCATCTTCCTTAATTTGATTAGAGTTCTTCCTCAATCAAATCAAAGGCTGCCATTTTCTCGATCAAGAAACTACACTGGGTTTGGTGCAGGAAAGGTGTTCTATTGAATGCCTCACAGAACTACAACATTTCTGTGAGAGAGCTTTTTTTTGGATTTTGAATAGAAAAGGGTTCTACAATGTAGTCTTGTATAGAGTTTATCAAAGGCAAACACATGGTCGAAAATATAAAAAATGTTCTTAATTTAATAATTTGTGTTGGAGCCACACCACATCATAGAAAACATAAACATTTAAGGGCAGGTGAGCGTGACGATCAAAATTACAAGTCATATTCCCAATTTACCCTTTGCAGCATGACTAGATTATACACTCCACATCTTCGAGTACTGGCCGGGCCTCTCAATGAGCTATAAAATAAGCTATCCAAAATTTTATTTTAGTCTTTTTCGACTTAGAAGGTGCTTAGTAGGGGTATAAGAGATATAATATGAATTTTTATACTGACTTATCTTATTTGATAGGGGTACAAATTTTATACTGACTCGATTTTTATACTGCTATTTCTATTAAAAAAAAGGGTCATATTACATTATTTTCATTGTTCATAATGTAATAAATTATTTCACCTTCTACACCGTATCTTTATAATATTAAATAAGAATACACAATGTAAAAACGAATTTTGCGAAATTACATGACCAAAAAAAATTTAAGCAAAATTGGCTTAAAAAAGAATTTTTCCCTTTTTTTCATCCAAAGTTAATTACTTCACCCCCTTTAAATTTTCCTATTTTGAATGACAGGTGTTTTAAAGAATTATTTTATTAATTTTTTGGACATATAAATAAAGATTATTTAAAAATAAAGTGTTTTGTAAGAGTTCTTGTCGAACTAGACTATTCCAAACCTAAATTTCTATTCAAGATTGTTTGGTTTTTATTTCAAATCGAACTCAAACGAACTTTTACCGGACGACCTCAAGTATCGATAGAATAGTTTGACTTGATTTTCAGCCCAAGATAACCTTATTTTCGTGCAATAATATTCTTAAATTATATTAAATAATAAAATAAAATTGTGCAATTCTTACTTGGCACAATCGTATACAAAAGGGTAGATAGAGAATTTGAACTCAGCTCGAGGCAAACCTAAGGTGCAATGTTTATATTATCTATGTGGTTGCCCCAACACAATTAATTAATTGACTAAACAATAAACTAGTACAAGTAATTGAACATTTTCGATAATAATTTCGAGAAGGGAGTTTTGGTACCACTCATTTTACCCTAGGAAAAAACAAGAATTTAAAAGGATAATTGAAGTTGATCTTAAACACCCAAATCGAGCTAAATGCACGTGGTTGAAATCGGAACCATTGCTTCAGTTAATTCATGTTCTCAGATAATAAAATAAAAAGAGTAATTAATGAAAATAAAAAGAGAAACACAAGATAGCTAACTTTGTGTGAAAATCACTTGAAGCTAGCTTTTCCTCCATTTTGCTGGACATGATCACCTGTGAGAAAAGATACAATGAAACGTTTTACAAAGTCTTTGCTAGAAACTAATCAATACTGCATTCTGCATACCTGGTGCCGCTCTAGGCTAAAGCTTCCGAACTTCTATCCACGAACAAATGACTTTGCAATCATTTACTGGTATTTTCTTCGTAGCCAAAGGATTGCAATCTAACAGTGTCGTATCACAAGTACGTGGTATACTTTGCCAAGGGATCTCCTTCAGTTTGAAGAACCGCCTGATGGTTAGGCTGCGAAGGGATACGAGGTGGCAGCTATCATCAGCTCTCCAGTTAACCAAATCTGTATCTTCAAGTCGCATATGTTGAAGACGCTTGAAATACCCTTCCTGCATTACCCACTCTGCTCCATGAAAAGCATAGCATTCCAAATAGAGCCCTACAAGATTTGGCAACAAAGCAATTGGTGTCATTTGTTCCCAAGCATATCCCCATCCACTCAGATGCAGTTTTCTAAGGCATGATGGCAACATGGAAAATGGAGGAGGCGCGTATATGAGCTCAGGGTTTGCGATGACATACGAAAGATCTTGTAGTCGTTTATGGTGCGAAATATGATCAAAGGAGAAGGATGGCTCATATGCATGATCAGGCTCCAGCTCAATTGAAATGGCTAAACTCTCTAAATTAGGGATTCTTTCAAGAATTCTCTTGGTAACACATTCTGCTCTCACACCTATAAGCGTTGTGAGTCTATCTAAGATAGCTCTGCTGCTATTAGGAGGATCTGGGAGACTGCTCCCGCTCAAATGAAGATGCTTCAATTCTTTCATCTCCCAAATCTCCACAGGTACATATGATAAGTCCCCAGGGAATTTGATAGTCATATGGCTGTAAACAATCAAATACTCAAGATTCCAGAGTTTGAATAGGGAGGCAGGGAGCGCACCGCTGTAAGTGAGAGCAAGGTGTCTCAGGAGAACAAGTGTTGATATTTCAACTGGAAACTCATAGAATCGGGCGCTAGTAGCAGCAATTACCTTCAAGAATTTCGACTCTAGGCATATTGGTACTTGATATGGATGAACTTGACCAAAACAGAGGAGAGAACGAGCTGCTGAAACGGATGCCATTGAGTCGTACGCGTCTTTGATGGCGAATAAAACATTATTTTGAACAGACAGTCGACGCTGCTTTTCCATATCTTGTAATGAACAATCTGCTATAGTTCTCATGACATGGAAAAACTTGTCATTTCTAGCTTCTCTGACACAGAAGTGCCAAAACACAGAGTGGATACTGCAAGTGTCAATATTGCCAATATGAAGGGTCCGGACAAGACTTTCTCCCTTTAGATAATCCATATAGTTGAAGAAATCCTCTATAGTCCATGAGGCTGATGGCATAATTCCTTCAACAAGGTAAAAAATGAACAGTATGCGGGCCGGGATGTTGCCCTTTACAGGAAATGCTGCCATGTACAGGAAACATGCTCTGTATTTCAATTTAAGATTCTTGTAGCTTGGGTACAAAATCTTAGATACTTTGCGATATGCTAGCTTGAATACTGAATTTTTATTCGTTGCTACATCGTTCCAGTATTTGGGGTCATATCTGGATAGGAGGAGACTAGCCACCGTGACAATCATGAGAGGAAGACCTTCACAATTCTCGGCAATCAGCTTTCCGGGTTTCACAAGTTCACGAGGACACAACTCTTCGCCAAATACCCTTTCTCGAAGAAGGGTCCAACTCTCTTCTTCATTCAGCAACTGCATTTCATGAACTTTTTCTTTATCCCAAGTTACAGCCGATAGCCTAGTTGTGAACAGGATTTCACACTTGATGTCAACTTCGAGGGTGCATAAGACAGGCCAGGGATATTTGTCCCATACGTCGTCCAACACTATGATACATTTCTTGCCAGATAATATTGAGTTTATGTGCTTAACCAAGGTCTCCTCATCAGCTTCTCTATGCATTTTGTTGGGTTCTAATTCAGCAAGAATATCAGCAAATATTCTTTTGAGTTGATATTTTGGGCCTAAGGTGAGCCAAACACGATGCTCATAAGAGCGCAAAGTCCATGGGTCGTCAAAGATTTCCCTGGCAAGAGCAGTCTTACCAATGCCCGCCATGCCAGTTATTGCAACCTCCATGTTGAACATGCATATATTCTTCCAGATAGGCAAAGTTGCATGGGGTAAACCAAGTGCCTCACTCATTTTGGGAGGAAGATTATGAGTAGCATAAACATCTCCCTCCATTTTGGAAATCTACAGAAAATAAAGTAAAACAAAAGTAAAGATTAGCCAAAGATGGCTTTCAACATTCTAGTCCAAGAGTCACATTGCATTATGCATAACATTTGTAAGGCATCAAAAAAAATTGATCAAATATACTTTTTGCCATCACAATATATCAAAACATTCATCAAAATTTTCTTCTTTTATTTCCTACAAGTATTTTGATCAAATTTACATTACAGATCTCATACAATTTTTACCAATGCTATATATATGTGTAATGATGCCATTTGTATGTGAAATGAAGAAGTAATCTATGTTCACAGAATTACTACTCCTCTGTTTCAGAAATCCAATTCCTCCACTTATTATAATTCCCATTTCACAACAATATCACACCACTACTTATTCATCAAATACATTATACAATTATAATACAAGTATTTTGATAATATTTGTGTTTTAGGTTTAAAGCCCCATAAGTTTAGATGTCATAAAATACAAATCTCATATATCTTTTACCAAAACTATATTATTAGTGTTAATATTTTTATTTTGTTTTTTCCTTTCTTAACAAGATTGTATATGTATTAGTTGTTCTGTTCCTTTCTTATCGTATTGTGATATTTCTATTATTGTCAATGACAATAAGTACTTTGATGATAGCTTTACAAGGAATTGAGTGTTCAAATTAGAATTTTCTTAAAAAAAGGGCAAAAGAAGTGACCTCTGACATCTCATCGTATGCATCGACAGCAAAATCCACCATCTCTGCTGCTACGTTGTTCCAAAGCTCCGGAGACTGATCGACTTTGGATAGTATGTCTGCATACCTGGCAACTTCGAAAAGAAGACCTTTACATTTCTTTGCAATCTCCTTTCCAGCTTTCTCAAGTTCTGGAGGGCATCTCATCTTATTAGAAAATAATACTTTAGAAATAACATTCCAACTTTGTTCATCGTGTAATGTAGGCATTCGATGGATAAAAAAACTCCGAGCAAATACAGCTACTTCCTCTAGATGAGTTGTGAGCAAAACTCGACTTCCATTATTTTTGTCTGGAAAAATCTTTCTCAAGAGTTTCCACACCCTCGTTTCCCGTACATCATCCAACACGATCAAATAATTCCCACCCTTTAAAATTGTACGCAGATACTCAAATATTTTCTCCTCTCCCTCAAAATCAAGCAATTTGTGATCATTAATGCCATCAATTTGAGAAAGAATACTGAGAAGGATATCTTTAAGCTCATATTTGGGACCTACACGTACCAGCGCTCGTAGCTTATGCAAATAAGGAAGATCTAAATCATGAAAAATGTTCCAAGCAAAAGTACTTCTGCCAGAGCCTGCAACCCCAACAATTGAGACAACACGAAGTTCACTTGAGCTGTAACCTGCATTTAGCTGATGTTTGATTTTGGTGATCAGCTCTTGGGTATTAGATCCCACCATTTTTGGCTTCTTTTCACAAAAATGAGATCTTGAAGATTCTTTTTCATCATCATCTTCTTCTTTCTTTTTCTCTTCCTCTTCCTCCTCCTCATGTTCCTCTTCTTCTTCACCTTTCTCTTCTTCGTCTTCTTCCTCTTCCTCTTCCTCTTCCTCCTTGTATTTTAACTTGTTCATGTACTCCTCCTTTATCTCCTTCACCATCTCGATAAAGGAATTAAGCCCTTTCCTCACTTTCTCCTCGTACACGGAAGGCCGCTGATTTCCGATGCTCTGATCATCAGATTGTGCAATTCTTATCAAATCTGAGAGAACAGAATCGAACACATCTTCCAGACCATGCGCAGCTTCTCGGATTTTGTCATCAAAAGCTTTCAATCTCTTGTTCCTGCTCCTCCCATCCAACTCTTCCACAACCTCTTTTAAGGACTCAATCTCGTCCAAAGGAAAATCTAAGTTATCAAAAGAGTAGGGAAGCTCCGAAAGCCGTGAAAATTTTTCAAGGCACCGAATTGTATTGCCAAGATTAATTAGAGCAAAATAAGCCATCTTACTAATTTGATTAGAATTCTTCCTCAATCAAATCAAAGGCTGCCATTTTGATCAAGAAAATACACTGGGTTTGGTGCAGGAAAGGTGTTCAATTGAATGCGTCACAGAACTACAACATTTCTGTGAGAGAGCTTTTTTTTATTTTGAATAGAAAAATGCTTCTACCGATGTATTCTTGTTTAGAGTTTATCAAAAGGTGGTCGAAAATATAAAAAATGTTCTAACTTGTACTAATTTGTGTTGGTGCCACAGCATAGAAAATATAAACATTATTATCAATTAATCGTCTAGTGATCGTGCTGATAATATTTAATAATTGTAAAATTTAGTATGAAAATAATTCATGTTATTAAGTTAATTATTCTTGGAGGCATTCAATTGTCCATCTTTCCTGCTTAAAAAGTAAAATACTCGATCCGAATACTTTTTTTATTTTGAATGACTTATAATATATATTTATATACTATTAAAAAGTCAATTTGCGTAACCTTTCACATAATTATACGCATATTTACTCATATATTACTAATTTATTTAAATTTTTTTTTTAAATATGAAATTTTAGAGGTTTAAATTATTTTGCGACCGATGAAAATTTATTGATGTTCAATTTTTACATTTGAATAAGGTATTAAAGTTTTAGTAATTTGATGAGAATCACAAAATTTATACAATAAAATCGAAGCCCTGGCTCAGGCCAGCAAGCGTTCCAATCACAATATTAATTCGCGGCTCTGACTCAGGCCAGCAAGCCAACGAAAATCGCAAATAATTGCTAATAAGAATTAATTTATTTCTCAATTTTTAATTCACGAGTACATCTGATAGTATTTATAGAATTCATAAGATACTATCATCCTAACTTCTTGCAACAATATAGGAAAATATAAGAGAAGCCTAGATACGAATTAAGATATGAAAGCAAATCTAAAGATAAATCTAATATACTAAGGATATTAATCTAATATACTAAAGATATTGGCCTCAATCCGTAATCTGAATTTTCCTTTCGCATCATTCCCGCCCCCTTCGAAAAATTCATCCTCGAATTTGCAGGAATTCATGTCTTGAGCAGTAGAATGTAGGCGGAAAAGAACAATCAACATCCCTATGAAAGACAAAGGTAAGGAACGCTTCATGATATAACCAAAAATATCAGCAGTACGAATATGACCGTATGTCTTCAGTCGACAAGCAAATGATATTGGAGACGGAATATGAAAATAATTATCATTATTAATGTAATAATAATAATTATGAAAATCATACTCAATAAATTTGTCAAACCCAAAATACCCATCCTTCTGCAGCAAAGTGTTAAGCCGCCGAGAACTCAAATGACAAGGCTCAGTCACGGAAGCCCAAAATCTAGTCTCACTTTGGGCACCCACAAAAACGTTCGGCACAACCATATCATCAATAAAATGGCCAAAAGGCCCAGATACCAACTCAACCAGTAAGTTATGCGGCCCAAATGCAAGAAACCCTGAAATAGGGATATCTTCGTCAACGGCGAGCAGCGCCGCTGGGCAAGGAAAAAATGTATCTTCAATGGCGGGAGTTTGGGAGGAGACCTGAGACGGCAATGGAATGGTGCGACGGCAGGCATGGGTGCGTGCGTGTTCGGATGCGGTGGTTGGCTTGCGTGCAGCGGCAAACAGCGCGCAAGGGTGTCGACGGCAGACGGTGAGGCGGTGGGGGACGCCGGATGATGCAGGATCGGAGGTCGACTGACGTGGCCGCACGAAGAGGAAAGGGTGCCTGCTGTATTTGTCTAGGCGGTGGGTTCACCGGGCTTGGACAGAGCGGGCGAGATTGGAGGAGAAGAAAAGGCCGCGTGCACGGTGATCTGGCGACTGACGACTGGGAATGACGGCGTCGTGGGGGGCGTCGCTGTAGATGTTGGTGGAGGTGTTGGGGGGCAGTCACCAGAATCTGGGGTTGGTTTGAGTATTGCGGTTGTAACAGGGACGTTAGATGTGTGGGTTAGAGTTTTTATGCGGCAACAATTAATGGAATTATCTGAAGTTGGTGGTACCGACTTTCCCCTCTCCTTTTGTGAACTATTCTTCACGAGTTGTTCCATCTGTTGGCCCAATTTCTCCATAACCCGCACCAGATCATCGATCTTGTTCTCCATGCTCACGAAATCATTCTCAATCGAGTCCACTCTCGTCTCCAACAGCATGATACGATCCCGATGTGATCTGGCCATAATTGTGATTCTCAATTGTCCTTCGCTCTCAATGAAAGCACCAATGATGAGAATCACAAATTTACACAATAAAATCGAAGCCCTGGCTCAGGCCAACAAGCGTTCCAATCACAATATTAATTCGCGGCTCTGACTCAGGCCAGCAAGCCAACGAAAATCGCAAATAATTGCTAATAAGAATTAATTTATTTCTCAATTTTTAATTCACGAGTACATCTGATAGTATTTATAGAATTCATAAGATACTATCATCCTAACTTCTTGCAACAATATAGGAAAATATAAGAGAAGTCTAGATACGAATTAAGATATGAAAGCAAATCTAAAGATAAATCTAATATACTAAGGATATTAATCTAATATACTAAAGATATTGGCCTCAATCCGTAATCTGAATTTTCCTTTCGCATGAATGATGCGAAAGAAAAATTCAGATTACGCAAGTGATGTCAGCAAAGATATCGGACCCACATATTTATTTTCATTAGTAATATTCTGCAAATATTAATTTATCCTTTGATTGCTATTTTTTAGGGAGTTAGTTGATTCTTTTCTAGAATTCCGTAGGATCCTAGTCAGCAGGATAATTCTAGAATTCAGGCTATTTAAGTTGTAAAGGTTGACAAAGTTGAGAATCAGAAAAATATTATTCAAATTTCTTTGCAAATATTTCTTTGCGCCTTCGAACGCTTGCTGGCCTGAGTCAGGGCTTCGATTTTATTGTGTAAATTTTGTGATTCTCATCATTGGTGCTTTCATTGAGAGCGGAGGACAACTGAGAATCACAATTATGGCCGGATCACATCGGGATCGTATCACGCTATTGGAGAAGAGAGTGGACTCGATTGAGAACAGTTTCTTGAGCATGGAGAACAAGATCGATGATCTGGTGCGGGTTATGGAGAAATTAGAGAGACAAATGAAACAACTCGTGAAGAATGGTTCACAAAATGAGGAGGATTTCTTTTTGTCTCAGTTGGATTCCGCTGTTGATAAGATTTTCTACAGCTATGCCCAGAAAGGCGTCCACGCACCGGCAACCGTGTAGCCAATAGTGTTGTCGTCCACTGCCTGTTCACCCCCGCCGATCGCGAATTCAGTCACCTCATCGCGTCATTCCGCCTGCGCCATCGCCGGCATTGCACAGGGCCGTGCTTCCGGACAAGTTGCACACGTCGTCTCCAGCGAACGCGCGGCGACGGGCATAGCAACCCTGCTACCGCCTCCATCGTTGCACGTTGATAACCGTCCAATTGATTTTTTCGCTGAAGAACTGGTTTACTGCTTGGGAGATGATACCATTCATCGTTTACCTCCATGGTTTCTGTTGAAGACGTTGATGCCTGATGCCCTAGGTTCATCCAATGGGCCTTCAACATTGGTTCCATATTTGGGTGAAATTGGGCCACACGTAATTGGGCCTGATACTTTGGTTACTTATTTTGATTACATTAAGTATATGGACCGTACTGTACAAATAACAGATAATGGTTCATTTAATTTTGAGGGATTAGATTTTAATGATTATCATTATTTTATTGATAATGATAGTTATTTTAATTTTCTTCCTATAGATAGATACCGTCTCAAGATTTTAGGCCACATACGCAGTGCAGATATTTTTGAAGTCTATGGATTAGAAATATTTGTTTCTCTTCTAGAAGTTAAAGATATTGTCGCCGTTATTTTCCTGCTAATGTTACAGATTCTTCCAAATTCGAGGACGAATTTTTCGAAGGGGGCGGGAATGATGCGAAAGGAAAATTCAGATTACGCAAGTGATGTCAGCAAAGATATCGGACCCACATATTTATTTTCATTAGTAATATTCTGCAAATATTAATTTATCCTTTGATTGCTATTGTTTAGGGAGTTAGTTGATTCTTTTCTAGAATTCCGTAGGATCCTAGTCAGCAGGATAATTCTAGAATTCAGGCTATTTAAGTTGTAAAGGTTGACAAAGTTGAGAATCAGAAAAATATTATTCAAATTTCTTTGCAAATATTTCTTTGCGCCTTCGAACGCTTGCTGGCCTGAGTCAGGGCTTCGATTTTATTGTGTAAATTTTGTGATTCTCATCATAATTCTACAACTTGTCACGTATTTAAATTTGGTCCATATTAATTATATATATTTTGATACTGATCTTGTAAATTTAAAAATATTTTGATTTTGATCATTTTACAAACTTACAGTTTCAAAAATAAATAAACTATTTAACATATTTACTACCATATAAAATTTGGATGGAAGTGGCCAAGTGGTTTAACATATTTACAGTGCTACATAATTCTCTGATCCAAAATTTGGTGGCACATCTTTCTATCATAAAATGGAAGAAAGGTAAGAGATTTGCGACAAGCATTTGGTTAGGCGTTGCTTGGGTATTGTGGAAATGGAGAAATGACATAATCTTCAACAATTGTGTTTTTGTTACTTGGAAAAATATTGAAAGAAATCAAAGCCAGGATATTGAATCAGCTAGCAAGCAAGAAATTAAATATTGCATTAGTTGAAACCCATTGATCGAATGTAATAATTACTTCCTCCATTCTAAAAGACATTACTGTGTCTTTTGAGCATGCAGTTTAAAAAAATATAAAAAATATATTTTTATAAATATTATATGTGTATTGTAAAAGTGGAATTTAATAAATAATTTTTATTTTTAAATATGCAAATTTTTTGTGGGACAACCCAAAATAAAAGGTATGTAATATCTTTTAGGACGGAGTGAGTAATTTTTAAAAAATACCTGCTTAGTACGTGACATAAATGCAAGTTGCAATTATAGACATTATCAAACGGTGGGTCGGTGGCATGTTATTGTCAAGTAAAAATAAATTAACAATAAATGAAGTAGATTCCTCCATATATAGTTAAAAAATTAAGTATATTTTTATAACAGTGATAGTAATTACATATGATCGTGATACGAGTTCACAAGAGACCTACCCTTCTTTTAATAATTAAGCGCATTTGATCAATATAGTCTAGAGTGATTTACATATAGGTTCAAAAAATTCACTATATTTACAAATAGGTTCACAATATTTGCACAGAAACACTTTTTTTTCTGCACATAAACTATTTGTAAATTATATGGTGACTTTTTTGAACCTATATGTAATTCACCCTATAATCTATACTAATTTAATAACAAAATAGATCAAATTGGGCCAACAAATTATTATTTATTTTTTTTATAAAAGTTTAAAATTTTCAACAAATTTTATTTAGTTCAAATGGTAAACTTTAATTTTTTCTTTTTAAATGTTCAATTCTTTAAAACTTCAATTTGATTTACTTTTTAGTATTTTTTAAATTATATAGTATTTTTTTATTCGAATCATTATATATATATTTAATTTGTTTTTATATCTTAATACTAAACTATTATTCAAATTTTACACATGATTGAGTTTAATATAAAAATAAATTTTGTATTTAATATGATTATTTTTTTAAAACCCGATTAATATGTGTATATATATAATTGAACAATTATTATACATATACATGTTATATAAATAATTAATTAGTCTAATTAATATAATTTTGTTGTATATAATGTTGATGTTTAAATCTATATTATTTATTGAAGTAATTTTAATTAAACATTTTCTTTTTTGAAAAAAAATATGATACTTGAAAATTTTAAAATTGATAAAAATCAGATAGGTTTTAACTTTAAAATTTCCATTTTTTTTATATATAATTAATCTATACTTGATTATAATATGATACTCCTTCCATCCCTCTATAAACTTCTTGTTTCTTTTTGTTATTTTGTTTAAGAAATTAGTGTATTATTTATTATTATATGGTGGGTCACATGTTGACTTTTGTATAAAGTAATGAAAAGTTGTGAAAAAGTAATGAGAAGTTGTGAAAAGTGGTATTTGTTTATTAATATATGAAATAGTGTTGTTGCTTTTTATGGAATGAGAAACTTATAATGGAACATCCAAAAAAGGAAAGTGAGAAACTTATAGTGGAACGGAGGGAGTAATAGATAAAAAAAAATTATTTATTGAAATTTCCATTTAAAGTAAGCTGAAACACAAATGTACATAAGAATCACAAAAATTAACCAATTAAACTACTCAAAATCAGTAAATAACTAATGGGCCTATTGATTATGAAGAAAAAATAAATAAACTTAATGGCCCAAATAATTAAAATGAAAAGTGAGTACAAAAGAGAAACACAAGATAGCTAACTTTGTGTGCAAATCACTCGAAGCTAGCTTTTTCTCCATTTTGCTGGATTAATAGTTTCTACATGATCACCAGTGAAAAAAATATATACAAAGTCTTTGCTAAAACCTATTTAAAACTGAATTCTGCATACCTGGTGCCGCGCGCTCTAGGCTAGAACTTCCGATCTTCTATCCACGAACAAATGACTTTGCAATCATTTTCTGGTATTTTCTTCGAAGCCAGAGGGTTGCAATCCTCCAGTGTCGTATCACAAGCACGTGGTATACTTTGCCAAGGGATCTCCTTCAGTTTGAAGCACCACCTAATGGTAAGCACTACAAGGGATACGAGATGGCAGCTATCATCTGCTCTCCAGTTAACCAAATCTGTATCTTCAAGTGTCAGCATTTGAAGACGATTGAAATACCCTTCTTGCATTACCCACTCTGTTCCTTGAAAAGCATATGCGCATTGGTGTCATGTGTTCCCAAGGATATGCGCATCCCTTGAGAACCAAAATACTAAGACATGAGGGTAACATAGAAAATGGAGCAGGCGTGTATTTGAGCTCAGGGTTCACGATGACAAATGTAAGATTGCCTAGTTGTTTAAGGTGCGAAATATGATCAAAGCAGAACGAGGGCGGCTCGGATGATGCATGATCAGGCTCCAGTTCAATGACAACTTGTAAAATCTTCAAATTAGGAATTCTTTCAAGAATTCTCTTGGTAACACTTTCT
Source organism: Prunella vulgaris (assembly GCA_026898435.1). NCBI lineage: Eukaryota > Viridiplantae > Streptophyta > Magnoliopsida > Lamiales > Lamiaceae > Prunella > Prunella vulgaris. Next base: position 546,660 of record JAPKLY010000288.1, read on the forward strand.
GCTCTCACACCCATAAGTGTTGTGAGTCTATCTAAGACAGCGCTGCTGCTATTCTTAGGAGGATCTGGGAGATTGCTTCCCTTGATCTGAAGATGCTTCAATTCTTTCATCTCCCAAATCTCCAAAGGTAGATATGATAAGTCTTCAGGGAATTTGATACTCATATGCTTGGCAATAATCAAGAACTCAAGATTCCAGAGTTTGGATATGTAAGTAGGGAGCGCGCCGTTGTATGTGAGAGCAAGGTATCTCAGCAGAACAATTGTTGATATTTCAACTGGAAACTCATAGAATCGGATACTAAGAGCATCGAGCACCTTCAAGAATTTTGACTCTAGGCATATTGGTACTTGATATGGATGAGTGGGACCAAGACAGAGGAGAGAACGAGCTGCTGAAACGGATGCCATTGAGTCGTACGCGTCTTGGATGGCGAATAGGACATTATTTTGAACACATAATCGATGCTGTTTTTCTATATCTTTTGATGAACCATCTGCAATAGTTCTCATGACATGGAAAAACTTGTCATTTCTAGCTTCTCTGACACAGAAGTGCCAAAACACCGAATGAATACTGCAAGTACTGTCAATTGTAAGGGGCCGTACAAGACTTTCTCCTTGTAGATGATACAAATATTGCATGAAATTCTTCGAAGTCCAGGAGCCTGATGGAATAATTCCTTCAGCATTGTAAAGCAAGAAGATTATGTTTAATGGGATCTTGTACTTAACAGGGAATGCTGCCATGTACAGGAAACATGCTCTGCCTTCCAATTCAATATTCTTGTAGCTTGGGTACAAAATCTTTGATATGTTGCGATATGCTAGCTCGAATACTGAATTTTTATTCGTTGCTACCTCGTTCCAGTATTCCGGGGTCTTGTCATCATCTCTGGATAGGAGGAGACTAGCAACCGTGACAATCATGAGTGGAAGACCTTCACAATTCTCGGCAATCAGCTTTCCGGGTTTCACAAGTTCACGAGGACACAACTCTTCGCCAAATACCCTTTCTCGAAGAAGGCTCCAACTCTCTTCTTCATTCAGCAACTGCATTTCATGAACTTTATCTTCATCAAATTCACCAAAATATTCCCAAGCTCTTCCCGATAGCCTAGTCGTGAACAGGACTTCACACTTGATGCCGTGTAGGAGGTTGCGTAAGACAGACCAGGAATCTTCGTCCCATACATCGTCCAACACAATGAAACATCTCTTACCAGATAATATTGAGTTTATGTGCTTAACCAAGGTCGACTCATCAGCTTCTGTATGCATTTTATCGGGATCTAATTCAGCAAGAATATCGGCAAATATTCTTTTGAGTTGATATTTTGGGCCTAAGGTGACCCAAACACGATGCTCATAAGAACGCAAAGTCCATGAGTCGTCAAAAATTTTCCTGGCAAGAGCAGTCTTACCAGTGCCCGCCATGCCAACAACTGCAACACTAGTGGAGAATATGCATACATTCTTCCGGATAGGAGAAGTTGCATTCGGTAAACCAAGTGCCTCACTCATTATTGGAGGAAGATTATGGGTAGAATAAATATCTCCCATCATTTTGGAAATCTACAAAAAAATAAAAAAACAAATGTAAAGGTCAATACAAAACAAAAGTCACACTCCCTCTATCCCACTATAAATTGCTCATTTTATCATTTTCATCTGTCTCACTATGTGTTGCTCATTTGTTTTTTTACCTTTTTAGAAAACTACTATTCACTTCTTTATTATTATTTTCAATATTTTTACACTATTCTCATTATTTTTTCACTTTTTTTCCATCACATCACCTGTACTATATTAATATTTTTATATACTTCTTAATACTCGTGCCTAAAAGGCATGGACGACTTATAAGGTGACGGGGGAAGTATAATACTCCCTCTGTGCATCAAATTATTTCCCACTTTCCTTTTTTGTTTGTCCACAAAATTTTTTCTCATTTCCTTATTTGGAAATAACACACACACTCACAATAAAATTTTGGAGAAAACCACGCTTATGAGAAAGAAATATAAGATCAGGGGCGGATGTATATGGAGGCTGCACTGGGCTGTAGCCCAGTGCAAGTATTTATATATATATATTGCAATTAATATAGTAATAGTAGCCCAGCCTAATTTTTTAAAATTTAGCATCCCAACCTTAAAGCCCACTATATGTTAGAAACTTAGAATTAAGTATGGTCCATATATATTAAAGTTAATGAATTATTATTGGGCCCATTAGCCCAAATATGTAACATATTTGTATATCTATATATATATATATAGATAAGAATTTTAAAGCTAATATACCTTATAACCTTATTCTTCCAGCGTCGTGAGTGAATGCGTATGGTGTGCGTCTGTTCGCAGGTAATTCAATATATCTTTTCTTTTTTCTTTTTCTAAATAATTATATTTAATTCTTAAAGCATAATGTTATAGATCAATAAAAATAAAGAGCAATCTTTTGGAATTTTGGGGATTATGATTTCTTTATTATTATCTTTCATCCACATCATTCAAGATAATTATTTTTAAAAATACATTTAGTATTTTTGTTTATGATATTTTTATGTTATTATTTGGCTTGTTAAAGATGAATGCGTATTTAGTATATTTAATTTTTATTTTATATAAATAAATATTTGAATATCAAATTTGCTAATGTTTAATTAGGTACAAATAATAGAGAACATCGAAATATTTTGTTATGTAAAGTTTTTAATGTGTTGAAGCATTTATTTTTTAGTCCACCCCTCTATTAATTTCTGGATCCGCCCCTGTATAAGATGATTCTAGAGACAAGATTAAGATGATTCTAGAGACAAGATTAAGTGGCTTCTTATCTTATGTAAAATTGGAGAAAACCACGGTTATGAGAAAGAAATATAATTATATGAAAAAAATTTACAATCACATGTATTCCCATATCTACATTACACTTTCACTTGAAAGGTATTCAAGTAGAGTAAAATGTATTGATTGATACACTTATAAATAAAACACCTGGGCTTCTATTTCGTACAAGTATTTTAACCATATTTACATTTGGGTTTGAACCCCCATAAGTTCAAGTGTCATAAAATACAATCTCATACAATTTTTACCGAAAGTATATTATTAGTGTTAATATTTTTGTTCTGGGCTTTTATTTCTAATTAACAAGATAGGAAAATTTACAAATAATTCACAAAATTTACGATAATTACAAATGGTTTTGTGCAAAAAAAAAAGATTCTGTACAAGAAAAAATTATACTTTTGTGCGAATATTTTGAATCAATTTGTAAATATAATTATTTTTTTGAACCAATATGTAAATCAATCAGTACGTTGATGATAGCTTTACAAGGAGAAATATCATGTATTGAGTGTTTAAATTGGTTTTTTCTTTAAGAAAAAGGGTAAATAATGTGACCTCTGATATCTCATCGTATGCATTGATGTCGACAGCAATCTCTGCTGCTACGTTATTCCAGTGCTCCGGGGTCTGATCGACTTTGGATAGTATGTCTGCATACCTAGCGACTTCGAAAAGAAGACCTTCACAACTTTTTGCGATCTTCTTTCCAACTCTCTCAAGTTGTGGAGGGCACCTCTCCTCATTAGGAAATAATACTCCAGAAATAACATTCCAACATTTTTCATTGTGTAATATAGGTGTTTGATGGATACTAAAACTCCGAGAAAATACAGCTACTTCCTCTAAATGAGTTGTGAGCAAAACTCGACTTTCATTATTTTTGTCTGGAAAAAGTCTTCTCAAGTATTCCCAAACACGTGTCTCCCGTACATCATCCAACACGATAAAGTAACCCCCACCCTTTAAAATTGTGTGCACACACTCAAATATTTTCTCTGAATCAAGCAATTTGTGATCATTAATGGCATCAATTTGAGAAAGAATAGTGAGAAGGATATCTTTAAAATCATATTTGGGACCAACACGTACCCATGCCCGTAGCTTATGCAAATAATTCAGCATTGGATCATGAAAAAGTTCCCAGGCAAAAGTACTTCTGCCAGAGCCTGCGACCCCAACAACTGAGACAACACGAAGTTCACTTGACTTATAACCTGCGTTTAGCTGATGTTTGATTTTGGTGATCAGCTCTTGGGTATTAGATCCAACCATTTTTGGCCTCTGTTCACAAAAATGAAATCTAGAAAATTCATTTTCTTCTTCTTCTTCTTCTTCGTCTGGCAACCGCCTGTACTCCTCCTCTATCTCCTTCACCGTCTCCACAAACGAGTTAAGCCCTTCCCTTACTTGCTCCTCGTACATGGAAGGCTGCTGATTTGCGATGCTCTGATCATCAGATTGTGCAATTCTTATCAAGTCAGAGAGAACAGAATCGAGCACGTCTTCGAGGCCATGAGCAGCTTCTCGGATTTTGTCATAAAAAGCCTTCAATCTCTTGTTGCTGCTCCTCACATCCAACTCTTCCACAACTTCTTTTAAGGACTCAATCTCATCGAAAGGATAATCTAAGTTATCAAAAAAAGTAGGGAAGCTCCGAAAGCCGTGAAAAATTTTCGAGGCAACGAATTGTATTGCGAAGATTAGTTAGAGCAACATAAGCCATCTTACTCAATTTGATTAGAGTTCTTCCTCAATCAAATCAAAGGATGCCATTTTCGATCAAGAACTTATCTTGGGTTTGGTGCAGGAAAGGTGTTCGACTGAATGCCTCACAGAACTACACCATTCCTGTGAGAGAGCTTTTTTGGATTTTAAAAGGTAAACAAATGGTCGAAAATATAAAAAATGTTGTAACTTGTATAGTTGTACTAATTTAATAATTTGTGTTAACTGTTAAGGCCACAGCATAGAAAACATAAACATTGCTATCAAAATTACAAGTCATATTCCCAATTTACCCTTTCCTAGTTGACCTTGCACAATGTTAATAAAATAAAAATAAATATTTTTTTAATTAAGCGCATTTGGTCAACATAATTAATATTAATTTAATAACAAAATATTGGGTCAAATTGAACCAATAAATTATTATTTTTTTCATAAAAATTTAAAATTTTCGACAAATTTTAATTACCTCAAATGGTAAATTTTAATTTTTTCTCGTTAGATATTCAAAATTCAATTCTTTGAAACTTCAATTTGATTTATTTTTAAGTATTTTTTAAATTATATAATATTTTTTTATTCAAATCATTATATATATATTTATTTATTTTTATATCTTAATACTAAAATATTATTCAAAATTTACACATGCTTGAGTTTAATATACAAAATAAAATTTGTATTTAATATATTTATTTTTTAAAACTAGATTAATATGTGTGTATATATATAATTGAACAATTATTATACATATACATGTTATATAAAGAATTAATTAGTCTAATTAATATAATTTTGTTGTATATAATATTGATGTTTAAATCTATATTATTAATTGATGTAATTTTAATTAAATATTTTCTTTTTTGAAAAAAATATGATAATTTAAAATTTTAAAATTGATAAAAATCATATAATTTTAACATTTTTAACTTTAAAATTTTAATTTTTTATATATAATTAATCTATATTTGATCATAATATGATAATAGATGAAAAAAATAAATTTATTTATTGAAATTTCCATTTAAACTAACTATCATGATTCTAAAAATGAATAGTTATAAAAATAAAAATAAAATTTTTTGGAGTATTTCATTTAAAGTTGACAATCAATTTTTTTACAAAATAAAATATAAAGAATGAATGCAAATAAAACGAGAAAAAATTCATCTAAAGATGGGAATTACAATTGTGGATAAAAATTAGTTCCAGAAAAAGAAAAGAATAGATAAAAGATTAAATAAATAAATTTAAATAAAATTATATATATATATAGTGCTATATAGTTTTATGTTTTTTTCCTTCAAACTTGCTTTACTTAACAAGGTTGGATTTTTCCACACTGCGAGCACAAAATATTCTATATATTTCATTTGAAAAGTAAAATTGTTCACACATCGAACAACATGAAAAATAATTTAGACGAAAAAATTATTTTTTCAGGATTGTAATTTAAAGTGGTGGCAAAATTAGGATCGTTACTTTTCGGTCTGACAGAATGAGAATCGTAACTATAAAATATGACAAATTAAGGATAATCAGCCCAAATAATACAAATTGGGTCAATTAATCAGATTTGGATTGGATTTGGGTTATATTTTGGGTTAAAATACGACAAAATTAGCCTGAATTCGGGCTGAATTTTTTCTCAATTTGCTACTTTTAAAATTTATGATTCTTAAATTGTCTACTTGAAAAAGTTGTGGTTTTTATTTTGCATGCTCAAAATTATTTTTCTTATTTTTCTAGCCTATAAAAGTTACGGTCATTTTGCTACCCCTTAACTTACGATTCTGAATACTTTTTTTTCATAATTTAGACATACAAAAACTTTTGAAGTTAAAAATCAAAATAACCACATTGTGAAATGAAAATTGTAAAATATATATATATAAAATAATTAAAATTAATCTATTATGTAATAACACAATAACTATAATAAAAACGACCATTATATTCATTTTATATTCAGAGGCATAATAAACTAGTAAGAATAATATAAAAAATCCATTAAATATAGACAAACTAAACACAAGATTTTCAACCGATCAGAAATTGTCAATGCCAACGTCTCTTATTTAAGAAAATATTTGAAATATTTATAGGGACTAACTATTTAGAGTTAGACCCGTCAAAATAGGTTGAGCCCGTTGGGCCAGCCCGCCCCGCCATATTAAAATGCGGGTTGGGCCAAGCATTTTTAAGCCCGTATGGAAGTGGGCCTAGACGGGCCAGTCCGTTTGGGTCGCGGGTTAGGCGGGGCGAGCCGCGGGCTGGGGCGGGCCAGCCTGTCAGTTTTTATTTATTATATATGTATATTATATATGTGTATATATACATTAATAGTTTAATACATGTATTATATATAATTTTTTTAATTAATTCTTAAATTTATAATTTTTATTATTTATTTTCTTAATTCATTTTCAACAAAATAATAAATCGTCGTTGCCCTCTCACCAAAAGAAAAACAACAAACCTAGTAGCTAAGCTTCAAACAGCATGGTAGTTAATAACGGTGTCACTTTACGCAGTCTCTTCTGGCTCCGACGTAGTCAATCGCCGCCGCCAAGATGATTTTGTGGTTTGTGCTAAGTTTATATCTTCAAGTTATTAAATTATTTTGTGAATTTTATTTTATAAAATGAGATTTTTATTATATTTGACAAACTTTACTTTATGCGACTTGTGACTCTCGTGGTGAGATCTTAATTATAAATTAATTATGTGATTTTGTATAATGAATTTAATTGAAGGTATAATTCATAATTATTTATATTAAAAAAAAATTGGGATGGCCCGCCAAAGCCCGCAACCCGCCATTAAATGGGTTGGATTGGAGTTTTTGCGGCCCGCCATATTTTCAGCCGGCCCCGCCCCGCCAGCCCGTTTTGACAGCTGTATTTAGAGTATACCTACGGTACTAAGTGTGTTTTACAACATGTCAATCATAATTTTATTTCTATTGCAAGCGAACCAACTTATTATCAAAACCATTAGGGGAAAAAAAAGTAAGGCAATAGAGACGTAATGGAATCCAAAAGTGATTCTTTCAGTCAAATAAAAAATAAAAAGAGTAACTTGACATCCACACAATTCAGTGGAGATGAAACACAAATGTACCAAAAAAAAAAAAAAATTAACCAATTAAACTACTCAAAATCAGTAAATAACTAATGGGCCTATTGATTTTGAAGAAAAAGAAAAAAACTTGATGTCCCAACTAATTAAAATGAAAAGCAAGTACAAAAGAGAGACACATCATAGTTAACTTTGTGTGCAAATCACTTGAAGCTAGCTTTTCCTCCATTTTGCTGGATTAATAATTTCTACATGATCACTTGTGAAAAAAAATACAATGGAACTATTTACAAAGTCTTTGCTAGAAACTATCCAAAACTGAATTCTGCATACCTGGTGCCGCGCTCTCTAGGCTACAACTTCCTATCTTCTTTCCACGAACAAATGACTTTGCAATCATTTTCTGGTATTTTCTTCGAAGCCAGAGGGTTGCAATCCAACAGTGTCGTATCACAAGCACGCGGTATACTTTGCCAAGGGATCTCCTTCAGTTTGAAGCACCACCTAATGGTAAGCATTACAAGGGATACTAGATGGCAGCTATCATCTGCTCTCCAGTTAACCAAATCTGCATCTTCAAGTGTCAGAATTTGAAGACAATTGAAATACCCTTCTTGCATTACCCACTCTGCTCCTTGGAAAGCATAGCTTAGCAAATGGAGCTGTGTAAGATTTGGCAACAAGGCAATTGGTGTCATCTGTTCCCAAGGATATGCGCATCCCTTGAGAACCAAAATACTAAGACATGATGGTAACATAGAAAATGGAGCAGGCGTGTATTTGAGCTCAGGGTTCACGATGACACATGAAAGATTGCCTAGTTGTTTAAGGTGCGAAATATGATCAAAGGAGAACGAGGGCGGCTCGGATGATGCATTATCAGGCTCCAGTTCAATGAAAATTTCTAAAATCTTCAAATTAGGAATTCTTTCAAGAATTCTCTTGGTAACACTTTCTGCTCTCACACCCATAAGTGTTGGGAGTCTATCTAAGACAGCGCTGCTGCTATTAGGAGGATCTGGGAGATTGCTTCCCTCGATCCGAAGATGCTTCAATTCTTTCATCTCCCAAATCTCCACAGGTAGATAGGATAAGTCTCCTGGGAATTTGATACTAATATGCTTGGAAATAATCAAGAACTCAAGATTCCAGAGTTTGGATATGGAAGTAGGGAGAGCGCCGTTGCATGTGAGCGCAAGGTATCTCAGCAGAACAAGTGTTGATATTTCAACTGGAAACTCATAGAATCGGATACTAAGAGAATCGAGTACCTTCAAGAATTTTGACTCTAGGCATATTGGTACATGATATGGATGAGTGGGACCAAAACAGAGGAGAGAACGAGCTGCTGAAACGGATGCCATTGAGTCGTACACATCTTTGATGGCGAATAAAACATTATTTTGAACACATAATCGGCGTTGTTTTTCAACATCTTCCCATGAACCATCTGCTGTAGTTCTCATGACATGGAAAAACTTGTCATTTCTTGCTTCTCTGACACAAAAGTGCCAAAACACAGAATGGATACTGCAAGTGTAAAGACTGTCAATTGAAGGGATCCGTACAACACTTTGTCCTTGTAGATAACGAATATAGTGCGTGAACTCCTGCATAGTCCAGAAGCCTGACGGAATAATTCCTTCAGCATTGTAAAGCCATAAGAGTATGTGGATTGGGATAATGTACCTTACAGGAAATGTTGCCATGTACAGGAAATATGTTCTGCCTTCCAATTCAAGATTCTTGTAGCTTGGGTACAAAATCTCTGATATGTTGCGATATGCTAGCTCGAATACAGAATTTTTATTCATTGCCACCTCGTTCCAGTATTCGGGGGTCATCTCATCATCTCTGGATAGGAGGAGACTTGCAACCGTGACAATCATGAGAGGAAGACCTTCACAATTCTCGGCAATCAGCTTTCCGGGTTTCTCAAGATCACGAGGACACAACTCTTCACCAAATACTCTTTCTCGAAGAAGGCTCCAACTCTCTTCTTCATTCAGCAACTGCATTTCATGAACTTTATCTTTATCAAAATATGTCCAAGCTACTGCAAATAGCCTAGTTGTGAATAGGACTTCACACTTGATGCCGTATAGGAGGTTGCTTAAGACAGGCCGGGGATCTTTGTCCCATACATCGTCCAACACAATGAAACATCTCTTACCAGATAATATTGAGTTTATGTGCTTAACCAAGGTCTCCTCATCAGCTTCTCTATGCATTTTGTTGGGATCTAATTCAGTAAGAATATCAGCAAATATTCCTTTGAGGTGATATTTTGGGCCTAAGGTGAGCCAAACACGATGCTCATAAGAACGCAAAGTCCATGGGTAGTCGAAGATTTTCCTGGCAAGAGCAGTCTTACCGATGCCCACCATGCCAGTGACTGCAACATCCATGGAGAATATGCATATATTCTTCAAGATAGGAAAAGTAGCATGGGGTAAACCAAGTGCCTCACTCATTATTGGAGGAAGATTATGAGTAGAATAAACATCTCCCTCCATTTTGGAAATCTACAAAAATAAAATAAAACAAAAGTAAAGGTCAATACAAAACTAAAGTCATAGCTTAGGAGTTCGACAGAATTTTGGTTTAAGGAATTCATGAATCAAAACTATTAAATTAAGATAGCTTTCAACATTCTAGTCCAAGAGTCATATTTCATTATGCATTTTTATTTATTATCTCTCGACTCATATGTCATCCTAATAGTATAACGCAAAGTATTATGTAAACGATACACACAGTAAATTTTATGAAGAACAACAATTTATTCTATATATTGTGAGATTTAATTATTTTAAAGATTAATGATATAAAATATTGTATATAAACTAACACCACATTTTATATGTCATAGTGAATGAACTAAAATTATATTGTATAAAACTAATATCACACTGTATCTAAACTAACAATATACTGTTTATGAACTATCACTACACACCAAAATGTGTATTACTGCGTAAAATGAAATATATTGTTCAAAAAATTATTACCGTATAATACCTACTCATAATATAATAGATGTACTTGACATAACATTTGTAAGACATCAACAAAAATTAATGAAAAAGTAAGTAATGTTACCTCAGATATCTCATCGTATGCATCAGCAAAATCCACCATCGCTGCTGCTACGTTGTTCCAATGCTCCGGGGTATTGACTTTAGATAGTATGTCTGCATATCTGGCGACTTCAAAAAGAAGAGCTTTACAAGTCTTTGCGATCTTCTTTCCAGCTTTCTCAAGTTCTTGAGGGCATCTCTCCTCATTAGGAAATAATACTTTACAAATAACATTCCAACTTTCTTCACCGTGTAATATATGCGTTCGATGGATACTAAAACACCCAGCAAATACAGCTACTTCCTCTAGATGAGTTGTGAGCAAAACTCGACTTCCATTATTTTCGTCTGGAAAAAGTCTTCTCAAGTATTCCCACACCCTCGTCTCCCGTACATCATCGAATACGATCAAGTAATCCCCACCCTTTAAAATTGTGTGCACATACTCAAATATTTTCTCGGAATCAAGCAATTTGTGATCATTAATGCCATCAATTTGAGAAAGAATAGTGAGAAGGATATCTTTAAAATCATATTTGGGACCAACACGTACCTATGCTCGTAGCTTATGCAAATAAGGAAGATTTTGATCATGAAAAATGTCCCAAGCAAAAGTACTTCTGCCAGAGCCAGCGACCCCAACAATTGAGACAACACAAAGTTCACTTGAGCTGTAACCTGCATTTAGCTGATGTTTGATTTTGGTGAAAAGCTCTTCGGTATTAGATCCAACCATTCTTGGCTTCTTTTCACAGAAATGGAATCTTGAAGATTCTACATCATCATCATCATCATCTTCTTCTTCGTCTGGCAACCGATTTTCAAACTCGTTCCAGTACTCCTCGTGTATCTCCTTCACCATCTCAATAAGCCCTTTCCTTACTTCATTTTCGTAATGATTTCCCATGATCGGATCATCAGATTGTGCAATTCTTATCAAATCTGATAGAACAGAATCGAACATGTCTTCCAGGCCATTCGCAGCTTCTCGGATTTTGTCATAAAAAGCCTTCAATCTCTTGTTCCTGCTCCTCCCATCCAACTCTTCCACAACTTTTTTTAAGAATTCAATCTCGTCCAAAAGATGATCGAAGTTACCAAAAGAGTAGGAAAGCTCCGAAAGCCGGGAAAAATTATCAAGGCAGCGAATTGTATTGCGAAGATTAGTCAGAGCAACATAAGCCATCTTACTTAATTTGATTAGAGTTCTTCCTCAATCAAATCAAAGGCTGCCATTTTCGATCAAGAAATTATCTTGGGTTTGGTGCAGGAAAGGTGTTCGATTGAATGCCTCAGAGAACTACACCATTTCTGTGAGAGCTTTATTTGGATTTTGAATAGAAAATGCTTCTACCGATGTATTCTTGTATAGAGTTTATCAAAAGGTGGTCGAAAATATAAAAAATGTTCTAACTTGTGTTGGGGCCACAGCTTAGAAAACATAAACATTGCTATCAACTATGGTTTCGAGCTTCCGGGGCTGGTGAGCGTGACGATCAAAATTACAAGTCATATTCCCAATTTACCCTTCTTTAGTTGAGCTTGCGCAATGTTAATAAAATAAAAATAAATATTTTTTCAATAATTAGGCGCATTTATCAACTTAATTTCCACATTTTATTTATAATACTATTATCATTTTATAAAAGTGTGCAGAATTCGGCTGCTACTGTTCTTCTTAATTTTTTGAAAGTTGCTGCCTTTTTGTTCACAAGAATTTTATATTATGACTCAAATTTTTAGGTAAATTTCAGTTAAGATTTTAAATTTAAAGTGTCTCAGAGTAAGATTTATATTTTAATTTTTTTCAATCTAAGATATAATTTTATTATCTTTGTCCTAATCCATTTATCTTTATTTCAATTTAATTTTTTATAAAACATCTCAAAGCATAAAAATATTTTATTTCAAATTAAGATTTAAAATAAAAAAATAAAAAAAATAATTTTATTTAATATTCATAATTGACGTAATTATTTTTTTTTTCAATTCATTGTTCAACATGAAAAAAATAAATTTTAAAGCATGTTTAATACTTGCAAAAAAATTTATTTATTTATTTTTAGTTTGATATATTATATACCTAAAAAATTAATTAAATACAAAAAGATTATGTTTGATATATTATATTTAAAAATTAATTAAATACAAAAAATTATTATGTTAATGAAGCTTTAAATAAATAAAGATAAATGAATCGAGCCTTGAATTGAGATAAAGATAATAAAATTAAATTTTAAATTGAAAAAAAATAAAAAAAATATATACCTTAATTAAAGTGTTAAATTGAGATTTACCTTAAAATTACAAATGGGCCACGTACTAATCAATTTCATGGCCAGAAAACTAATGGCCCATTTGTTTCCTTCCATCACTTGGGTAATCAACTTAAATGGGCTATAATTATACCGTGAATTGGGCTTAAGAAATGGGCTTCGAAGACAGTGGCCGAAGATGGGTGCATCATTTCTTCAATTAATATCTCAAATAAATGGCATGTATTTGCTTTTCAACTTTGACATCAATTCCTACGGAAATAGCAAACACTACATTTATCTCTATCAAGTGCAGATAGTCAAAATTGAATAATAAAATCATGAAAACATAATAAAGAGGTAGGCGATTCTGAAACAAAAGACTCTGCACTCTCATTTTAGACGAATTCAACATTCAGGTCAGCTGACTTCACCCAAATCAGACGACCATCATTCCTAAACTAACTAACAATATTCCGAACAAAAAAAGATATCAATGCGTACAGCTACTAATACTAATTCAGTTTGATAACTGAGATACACATATTTTGATTACTTCCACAAAAATGTGATCAACAGATACATTTTAAAATGAACATCAGAATCCAAACATAACCTAGACATATTTGTATTGAAAATAACACCAGAACCAAGAAAGCACATATATTTTTTGTTATTATTAGAAATTAATATGAAAAAAATTAATTTCACACTTTTCTATAATTCAAATTCTATAATGGTATCATAATTTTTTATTCATGTCCAGATTTTAAATTCAATTTTCATAGAAAGCAATTTTATTCGTATCAAAATTTTCACTCGTTTGACTTCCTCCAAAAGAGAGAGTTGGGAATGTGGTTCATGAAGGAGAGTATTATAAAACTAATAACAACTAATTAATTCACTATTCTTTACCATGAAATTTAAACTTTTAGATGATTTTTTTTTAAATTTTAAGATTCAATTCAATTTCCCAATATTAATTCTTGTGATAGCTAACAATATTTGTCACTGTGCACTACGACATAATGATGAGGTGCGTAATATAGATGATAATATTGATAAACTGCAACTTGCTTTTTTAAAGTACCAATTTTTTTTATATTTTTCTTGCTGAAGTAGTCGGTACAGCTTATGCTAGAGATGTTAAACGGGCTGGCCGCCCTAATTTTACAGGGTCAGTCCTACAGGGCTTCGGGCCTAAACGGTCTCGGGCCTTAGCGGTTCATCCTTAACGGGCCGCTATATGCTCGGACCTAACCCTAACCCTAGCGGTCCGCGGGCTAAACGGGCCACTAACGGGCTCGGGGTAAATTTTTTTTACAAATTTAAAATTTAATATAAAATAGAACTAATGATTTAATAATTAAAGTTCACACATCCCTAAAAGTTTTGAATTAATTGAGATCTAACTTATTTACTTATTTTTCTATTTTAATATGTAGTTAAGTTATTAGTTAATAATAAATTAGTAATTAATAATTAATAAAGTTTACAATTACGTAACACAAGTGAGGAGAAATCAGGCCAGCCCACAGCCACAGTACACAGGCCCACGGCCCACACCTCAACAGCCCACAATTACTTTCAAATTTAATTAACTTATATTATATATTAATTATGTAATTTAATTTAAAAAAAACCGGGCTACCGAGCCAGCCCGGTTAACCGGCGGGCTAACCGGTCCGGACCAAAAAGGCCCAGTTTTATACGGACCGCCATATGCTCGGACCTAACCCTGTAAAAAACAGGATTAAACGGGCCGACCCGCCAGCCCGCGACCCGTTTAACATCTCTAGCTTATGCTTTGGAAAAGTCAATTAAATGATTTATAATTAAATGATTTAAACCAACCAATAAAAAGATGGACATAATTTTTTTTAATTATAATTGTTTAATAAGATAATTAGTTATATAATTTTTTGTATTATCGGATATATTACATATCGTTTTATTTTCTTATATATCAAAATCGCAAGCAAGACCATCTAGAACTATAATCCAGAACACGTATTACAATCTCAACAAGAGAGGAATCACCAATTCACCACAATAAGAAACAAAGTTTTTCTACTCATGTCTCGAATACAAGACCTCCAAATTTTATGTAGTGAAGCTCTAACAACATTTTTTTTTTTTGAAAAGAAAAAAATTGTACTCAAATTGAGTATAAGGGATACTCCAATCTTTACAAGATTAACGTTCAGTGACCAATTCCAATCACCTCACCAGCATACAATTAACACCACTTACTAAATTATTCTTTGTTTTTAACTACTCTACAACAGGATAATGGATCATCTAACCATCTACTGAAAAATAATGTCTTAAACTCACTACATTTAATTTAATTCGTATGGTAATTAAATGGTGTCTTTTCTTCTAGCTTAACTTCGGTATCATTAATTTTTCGACTTTTTGATAGTGTTAAAAGAAATCGAAATTCTTATGGCAATTAAATGATACTTTTGATCTACCTTAAAATGGTTTGTAGAAGGTAAATTATGGATCCCAAATTAGTCAATCTTTGCGTTCAACATAGAATTTTTTTTTAAAAAAAGGTATGTAATAGTTTAACCAAGAGGGAGATGAGATGTGTTAATTAAGAAGTAAATAATTGAAATAAAACCTACTTAAAAATTAAGGTACATATGAATGCAAAATCTGATAAGAAAAATCAGTCATATAATATTGTTTTAATTTAGATCCAAACAAACCGGTGATTACCGTGATTGATGCGTTGAATATTATTTTTAAATGTTGATTAATAATACTAACAAACAGTTAATTACAATGAGCAAGCACATCATGATGAGTTTGAATGGCCAAATTAATTATTAATAGCCACTTGCAGTGTCTTTTTTCATAACCTCGTACGTAGTTTCCTTGTGCCCATGACGATGGCGCGTTGTCACGTACTTTCTCCGTTCTTAACGAATTTGGACTTATGAGAGTGCACCTATTTAAAAAAATGTATTTTTTAAATAAAGTAGTAGTATATATGAGTAAAATATATATATAGTTTTATAATTGTGCACGCAAATCAATGTTTTATTTTTTAACAGAGTGCAAATTAATTTGGGACATTCCAAGATAAAAAAGTGTGCAAATTTATTTGGGACGATGAAGTATTTTTAATTTCCCATTTAAATATGTTTGTCATATTAAATTTTGTTTCTTCTGCATACTGCTATACATTTTCTTTTAAGTTCACTCCTCTAAAAACTCTACTTTTAATTAGAAATTATATTTTGCACCTTCTAAAATTGCATCTTTTATTTAGTAAATACATTTGTCTAATAATTTTTCTCTCTTCTCCATATTTTGTTGCAGTCCTTAGCTAATTATATATAAAGGGTAAAGTTGTAAAAAAAATATTATTTTCTCAATTAAATATGGGACCTATAGTAAATTTTGTAAAAATATTATGTTCTCGATTAAAATTTTGGAACTAAAATTTGACAAATAACAAATTATGAAACCTAATTACTATTATTGTGGTCAACATCATCCATATATTTAATGCAGTGGCAGATCATAATGAGACTGAATGGCCTAAAATATATTTATTGTGGACCTACTTGCAGTGTCTTATTTGTTGTTTGCTTGTGCACATGACTAGAGCACGTTGTATAACTTTTTTGTTTTATCCATTACAAGTTTGTACGAGATTAAAGTTCAAGTAACTAAAATGTACTCTCTTTCCCTCTCCATCAAAAGGTATGTGTTATATTTGCTTTATGCACACCTTTAGAAAACTAAGTCCTCGTTTTGAATTTTTACAAAACAGCCTTCTAAAATAGGGAGCTTTTAAAAAAAACTGTTTTAGAAGTTATTTCTAGAGTTCTAAAATAGATACTAATTCTCTCCGCCCACAATTATTTCACAATTATTTTATTTGAACGTTCCAACTCTATTCTCATATATTTAAAAAATAAATTTTTATACTCACAAAAATTATACTCCCTCCGTCCCAGACCAATTTGCACACTACTTAAAAGGGAAACATCGATTTGCGTGCACACTCACAAAACTTTCCACACATTTACCCATACACTACTACTTTATTTAAAAAATACATTTTCCTTAAACCGTGTGTCATCCCAGGGGTGCAAATATCCCTGGGTCGGAGGGAGTATTTTTTCTTACTTTATTATTCAACTTTATAATTATATAGTACTATTTTTTCTTAATTTGCGTGTCCAAAATACTTATAAATAGAAAGACAGAGGAAATATTAATTTAATCTAAATAATTAATATTTGGGGAAAATATACATTTTTGCCCTATAAGTTTCATTGACTTTGGTTTTCGTCATCTTAAGTTTTGAATTTTTATTTTCGTCATTTAACTTATCAAAAATTATGGTTTTCGTCCTCTTAAATTTTGAATTTTTGTTTTCGTCTTTTAACTTACAAAAAATTATGGTTTTCGTCCTCCAACCGCCTATAACCAGTCACACAACCGGTAATACACACGTAAATCAATTTTTTCTATTTTTTAAGCGAAATATTGACGTGGGGGTATTTATAGGGAATTAGGTCTTGATGGACAAAATATAGGATTAACCGTAAATTCTCTCCCAAATCAAAACACTAGTCGATCAAATCTAGGAATGTGGGCTTGAGAGAATTAGGTAAAAAAAGGAACAAAGATCCCCAAATCAAAACATCCAAAACCCTAAGTTCTTTTGAGCGCATACTCACTGTACGGAAAGGAAGAGAGATATCTTCAAGAAATTCGTATGAATCAACGAGTTTCGAGCGCAATATTAAGTGTCATTGTGGTTTCGTTGCACGGTTTGTACATCATATTCAAAAATAAATCCGGACAGAAGATTCTATGGATGTAAGTATTGGACGGTATTTGGAAAGGAATTTACGGTTAAAAGTGTATTTTGTCAAGACCTAATTCCCTCAAATACCCCACATTAGTATTTTATTTAAAAAAGAAAGAAAAAATGGATCCACATGTGTATTACCGGTTGTATAACTGGTTATAGGCTATGTTAAGTGTAAAAGCTAAGCTGAGTTTGAATACTGAGTATTAAATCCTGATCCTGAGACAAGACCCTGAACCTGAGATAAAATGAGTCTGAGTAAGGGCGAAGGTGATACTGAGTCTGAGTGCTCTGATCCTGACACTCATCCTGAGTGTTCCGATCAGTGAAGGCACTTGTCCTGAAGACTCAGTAACCTGAAGGCATAATCCTGAGATCATCATCCTGAGCCAACATCAGTCATCCTGAGTCAGGCATCCTGACAGGCATATCCTGAGCTGAAAATGACCAATCTCCTGAGTCACTCAAGCTGAAGGTTTCGAGATGACATTAAGGCGGTTATTTTGACAGCTGGCGGAGCAATCCTATTGGATATCGGAACATTTATTTCAGGCGGTTGTAACCATACAAGCTCATTGATTGGTTATGGATTTAGAAGGCAGTTAGGATCTGGGCATCTATATATACGTATTCATACCTGGAGAATAATAATCACTCAATTTACTTAGAGAGACTAGAGTAAGAAAGCTTGTAATCTGTAAACATTATTCCATTGATTAGTGAAGTGAGCCAACCTCATCCGTGGACGTAGATCAATTTGATCGAACCACGTAAAATTCTTTGTTCTCTTGATTTTCTTAATTTCTGCATCTTGTGTTCATCGAAGTTCTTCAAGATCTGATATCTAGGAGTCTTATTGAGGTCGAATATTCCGATTAATTCACAACAATTGGCGCCGTCTGTGGGAAGGAAGGATCGACTGGATTAATCATCATCAACCATGGCATCTACAAAATTGGATTTTGAGAAATTCACCGGAGCAAACGACTTTGGTTTGTGGAAGATCAAGATAAAGGCTCTCTTGACTCATCATGGGTTATCAAATGCCCTGAAGCCTGAAGATCAATGGCCTCCTTCTTCGTCAGAAAATCCAGGCAAGAAATAAGAAATATAGGCACATAGCACAATCATCTTGTGCTTGGGGGATAAACCTCTGAGGGAGGTGTGCAAGGAGAAGATAGCCATTGATGTTTGGAGTAAGATGGAAAAGGTGTATCAGACCAAGTCTGTCACCAACAAGTTGTTCATGAAGCAGAAACTGATTTCCTTCAGGATGAATGAAGAGAATGAGTTGATTGAACAACTTGGGGAGTTTAACAAGGCTGCTGATGATCTTGAGAACCTGGGAGTGGAAATTGATGATGGTGATAAGGCTTTGATGCTCCTGAATTCTTTGCCTAAATCCTTTGAGAATTTTAAGGATACTTTACTATTTGGGAGGCAGGATCAATTGTCCTTTGATGATATTCTGGGTGCACTGAAAACAAAGTCTATTCAGCTACAAGCTGATAAGAAAAATTCAGTTCAGGCTGAAGGCTTGAATGTCAGATTCAAGAAGGGCAAGAAAGGTTTTCAGAAGAAGAAGAAGAAGAACACAAAGGGGTCAAAATATGGTAATTTTGTTGAGAGGAGGAAATGTTTTGCTTGCCACAAAACTGGTCATCTCAAGAAGAATTGTCCTGACAGAAATAGGAATCAGGGAGAAGAACAAAAGGCTGCTGAAGAAGGATATGACAGTGGTGAGGTGTTGACGGTTACTAATCTGAAACTGAATGATGAATGGGTACTAAATTCAGGATGTTCATTCCATATGTGCCCGGATGAAAAATTATTCAGGGAGTTGAGGAGGTTTGATGGAGGCTCAGTTGTGTTGGGCAACAATCAGACATGCAAGGTGAAGGGGAGTGGTTCTGTCAGGATGAAGCTGCATGATGGAGTAGATAGGATACTCTCAAATGTGAGGCTGGTGCCAGAACTGAAGAGAAATCTGATTTCCCTGGGTTCACTGAATCAACTGGGTTATGAATTCAATACTGAGGATGGTTACATCCTGATAACCAAAGACAAGAAGGTATACATGAAAGGCAAGAAAATCAATGGATTGTATATCCTGATTGGAAGCACTTCTACTGGGTTAGCGAACAATGTTATGGACAGCACTGAGGCTATGATATGGCATAAAAGCTTAGGACATATTGGAGAAAGGGGACTCCAAGAACTGACAAAGCAGAAGGTATTTGGAGATGGAAAGGCACTGAAAATGGAATTCTGTGATCATTGTGTTCTGGGGAAATCAAAGAAAATTCCATTTCCAAAGGGTAAGAAAACTACTGATGCACCTCTGGATTATGTTCATTCCAATATCTGGGGACCAGCTAAGGTGGAGACTCATGGAGGAGGAAGGTATTTCATGACAATCATTGATGACTTCAGCAGGAAAGTATGGGTGTTCATACTGAAGCAGAAGAGTGAGGCCTTAGCAAAATTCAGAGATTGGGTCAGTGAACAAGAAAATAAGAGAGGAAGATCCATTAAACAACTCAGGACATATAATGGATTGGAGTATGTATCAGAGGAGTTCAATAATTTCTACAAAGAAAGGGGAATAACTAGACACAAGACAGTTCCTGCAAATCCTCAGCAGAATGGCCTTGCTGAGAGAATGAACAGGACAATCCTGGAAAAGGTCCGAAGCATGCTATCAGATGCAAAGCTACCAAAGATATTTTGGGGTGAGGCAGTCAGTACAGCTTGTTATCTCATTAACAAGTCACCATCCTCAGCAATTGAGTTCAGGACACCTGATGCGGTGTGGTATGAAAGGATCTCAGATTACAACAACCTGAAGGTATTTGGTTGCTCAGCTTTTGCCCACATCAGGCAGGACAAGCTGGAACCTAGAGCACTGAGATGTATCTTTATTGGTTATCCTAAGGGAATAAAAGGATACAAGTTATGGTGTCTGGAACCTGGTCACAAAAGGTGTATAGTCAGTAGAGATGTGACTTTTAATGAGAAAGTCATGGGATACTGTTAAGTCAACAATGATTGTTTGAAATAAATTGGAATAAAGAAATTGAAGAACACCAAGATTTACGTGGTTCGATCAGAAATGATCTACGTCCACGGATGAGGGCACCTCTCTCACTAATCAATGAAGGAGATAATACAGATTACAAGTGTTTCTTGTAGGTTGTGATGATTCTCTAAGTATATGATCGTTCTATTCTTCTATACATATGTGCGTGTATATATAGGAGAACGAAATCCCTAATTAATGCTAGTGATCATAACCGCCTAACAAGAAAACTGCTACAGTTGCAACAAAAAATGAGTAACTGTCAGAGCCCAACGATCTTCATTTTTGATTCTGTTAAACTGATCGCCCGTTGTCCAATTTGGAAGTTTAAACCGCTTCGTAACTTATCCTGAGTTAATTCCTGACTTTGGAGTCAGTATGCTCCTTTCTTGTCTTATCTTGTCTTCTGATGTGATACGCCCTCAGCTGAGTCTGAGTACTCAGCTGATATCATTAGTAGACCTTTATCCTGATATCATCAGTAGACCTTTTGTCCTGATCTGACCAGCTGACCTGACCATACCATCCTGACTGTAATCCTGATAGCTCATCCTGACTGACCATCATCAGCTGACCTCCTCAGCTGACCACCATCAGCTGACCTCCTCAGCTGACCACCTCAGCTGACCTCCTCAGCTGACTACCTCAGCTGACTCCACTGATATACCAGATGACTTAGTTAACTTTCCTGATGACCTCAGTAGACTTCCCAGATGATCTCGACTGACCCCATCAGATGACCATCAGTAGACCTATCAGCTGACCACCTCAGCTGATAGTATAATATTCAGTTAATCAGCAGTACTTGCTCATATGATCTTTATATCACTTTCTTTGCACCCATAACAATTCTCCACGTCAAAGTAAGTGAGATGCCTCCACCTAACCTTCACATCACAGTAGAATTAAGGCACATCCCAAGACTGTACCTTAACCAGCTCCAAACAGTAGTTGAATTTTGAACTCGGTATGACTTTAGTCAGCATATCAGCAGCATTGTCATCAGTAGATACTTTATGTATTGTGATTACCTTATTTTCCACCACATCTCTCACAAATTGAAGCCTCACATCAATATGTTTAGATCTTTCATGAAAGACCTGATGCTTGACTAAGTGAATGACACTCTGATTATCACATTGCACAGTAACTTCATCTTGCCTGATTCCAAATTCCCTGATTGTTGGTCCCAAAGGCAGGTTTTTAGGAAAGAATACCTTTGAGCAAGTCTAGAAGGGGGGGGGGGTTGAATAGACTTGTAAGTATTCAAAAACCTTTTTCAAATTATTCGGCTTATTCAGAAAACCAGCAGACTACTTGAGGTAGTCTGATTTTGAAAGTAGTGCGCTGTGAATAGTGTAGAAACGTTTTTAATGAAAATCGGCTTTTAGGTGATGTGCGCAAATAAGAACAAAAAGAAATACGAAGAGACACAGAGGATTTATAGTGGTTCGGACCAACTGTCCTACATCCACTCTCCTCAATCCAACTTGGACTTGAGGGGCTCTCCACTAACTCACTTACTCACTTACTTACACAGTTTGAGAGTACTACTCTCTTTACAACTTGTCAATGCTATAATTGCAATTGACTTCTCACAGCTTCTACAAAGCTTTTACAAAGGATAAGTATGAATGGTGTTTTTGAGCGTAAGTGATAAAACTGACAGAGTATTGGCTAGCTTAATATGCGTGTGAATCAATACTGAAATGATCACTATTACTCTAATTTATAGGGTCAAATAACTAGCCGTTGGAAAAGACTAGAAATCTGAGATCCTATAATCTCGTATTCAATCAATCATTTGTGATTGATTGAATTTCCTTCTTGATTCCCGTCAATCTTCGTGATCTACAATCAATCAAGTTTGTCCCCTTGATTGATTGATCTTCTATTCTGGGAATCCTCCTTTTATGTCGCAAGTCAACCCTTAAAATGATTCTGAAGAATCTGGGCCGAGCACAAGACCTCAGCTGATCTGTCTCCTCAGCTGGTGTGCCAGTCTGCTGATACCTGGACCTCAGCTGATGTGCAAGTCTGCTGGTGTGCACCTCAGCTGGTCTTCTTGACTTCGTCTGGATACGTCTTTTATCCATGGTCCTTGTCTTGTCTGCGACGTGCTCTCAGCTGATCAGCTAATCTTATGATATCAACTGATATGTCTCTTCTGATATCAGCTGATGTTAGCATCTCTGATGATCTGCTCTCGATGCTCCAGTGTCAGCTGCATAAAACTTCTATCTTCTGAAGTCGGCTAAGTCCACAAGGTCTTAGCTGGTCTTCTCTTGTATGATAGCTTCAGATATTCTAGGCAGCAAGGTAGATTCCCCCTCACTTGAACCTATCTAATCCTAACTACTCATCAGCTGACTAACATGTTCAGCTGGTCCTATTACAAGCTGATTGGTTTATTATATCATCAAAACATCTAACATAGATATCCTAACACTGATAATGCCCTTCAGCCACATAGCCTCCTTTACTGCTTCTGTCACTGCGATGTACTCAGCTTCAGTGGTTGATAGTGTAACCACTGACTGTAATGCAGCCCTTCAACTGATGGCTGTGCCATATAGTGTAAACACATATCCAGTCAGAGATTTTCTTGTATCTATGCTTCCAGCATAGTCAGAATCTACAAAACCTTGTAGAGGTTGTTTGATATCCCGAGTCCTCTCAAACAGTAATCCCAGATGTGCTGAACCTTTCAGATATCTCATTATCCACTTGAAAGCTTCCCAATGTGCCTTTCCAGGATTAGCCATAAACCTGCTGACCAAACTCACTGCATGAGCAATATCAGGTCTGCTACAAACCATGGCATACATTATGCTTCCAACTCCATTTGAATAAGGTATCTTGTTCATCTGAGACTTCTCCTGATCACTCCTAGGACATTGATCAGCTGTCAGTTTGAAATGTTGTCTAAGAGGAGTAGAGACTGATCTTGACTCATGCATATTGAATCTTCTTAAGATTTTCAGTATGTAGTCCTGCTGAGTCAAGAACATCCTTTCAGCTGACTTGTTCCTGATAATATCCATACCAAGAATCCTCTTTGCACTTCCAAGGTCTTTCATGTCAAAAGTTGAATTGAGTTTATCCTTCAGTTTCTGAATTCTTCCAAGACTTTTGCTGGCAATCAACATATCATCCACATAGAATAATAGATATGTAAGTACCTCAGAGCCTTGCTTTTCTAAGTACACACAGTTGTCATACTTGCATCTGCAGAATCCTATTGACATCATGAAGCTATCAAACCTTTTATACCACTGCCTTGGGCTTTGCTTAAGTCCATACAATGACTTCTTCAGCAAGCATACTTTTCTTTCATTTTCTGATAGTATGAACCCTTCCGGCTGTTGCATATATATGGTTTCTTCAAGCTCTCCATGTAAAAATGCAGTTTTGACATCCAGCTGCTGTAACTCCAGTCCATCCTGATTCACCTTAGACAATAAGATCCTTATTGAGCAGTGCTTCACAACTGGTGAGAACACTTCATTGAAGTCTATTCCTTCCCTCTGAGTAAATCCTCTTGCAACTAGCCTTGCCTTGTATCTGATCAGCTCCTGTCCATCTGACCCAATTTCAGACTTTTTCTTGAATATCCATCTTGAGCTGACAACCTTCTGCCCTTTTATTTTATTCACAAGAACCCATGTGTTGTTCTTTTCAAGTGAATTTAACTCCTCTTTCATAGCTGAAATCCACTTATGTTTATCCTTTCTTGTCACTGCATCAACATAAGTTTCAGGTTCTTGATACTCTACTTCTTCTGCTACTGATAAGGCATATGAGATCATGTCAGCCTGCCGAAACCTGATTGGTGGATGAATGCTTCTTCTATGTCTATCTCTAGCCAGACTGTAGTTTCTCAAATCTTGACCCTCCTCATCTGAATTTTCAGTTTGATCTTCAGAATCACTGTCTGCTGATGCACTCAGCTGATCTTCTTGTGGATTCCTGGTATCAAAGTTGTCTTGAGCCTGATCTTCATTCTGAATCCTGGTTGTATGCTCTACCTGAACTGGTGTATGTCTGATTATGGGGTTGTCCTCAGCATCCTGAGAACTTTCAGATGTACCATATCCCATGACTTTCTCATTAAAAATCACATCTCTGCTGATAATGCACTTCTTGTGTCCAGCTTCAAGGCACCACAATCTATAACCTTTGACACCTTTTGGATATCCCAGGAAGATGCACCTCAGAGCCATTGGTTCCAGCTTATCTTGCCTTATGTGAGCAAAGGCTAAACAACCAAACACCTTCAGATTATTGTAATCTGACAACCTACCATACCAAAGCTCATCTGGGGTTTTGAAGTCAATAGCAGATGAGGGTGTCTTGTTTATCAAATAACAAACAATATTGACTGCCTCTCCCCAGAATACTTTAGGTAGTTTAGCATCTGATAGCATGCATCTGACCTTCTCCAAAATAGTCATGTTCATCCTCTCAGCAAGCCCATTTTGTTGAGGGTTTGCTGGAACAGTCTTGTGCTTTGTTATGCCTCTTTCCTTGCATAAATTTTCAAATTCTTCTGACACATACTCAAGTCCATTATCAGTCCTGAGATGTTTTAAGGATCTGCCTCTTTTGTTCTCTTGTTCAAGGAGCCATTCCCTGAACTTCCCAAAGGCTTCACTCTTCTGCTTCAGGATGATCACCCACACTTTTCTGCTGAAATCATCAATGATGGTCATGAAGTACTTTCCACCTCTATGAGTCTCAGTTCTTGATGGCCCCCTAATGTCAGAGTGTACATAGTCCAAAGGAGCATCAGTATGATGTTTCCCCTTTGCATAAGAGTGTTTCTTGGATTTTCCCAACACACAATGATCACAGAAATCCAATTTGATTGTTCTTGAATCCCCAAATGCCTTCTTCTTGGAGAGTTCATTCAGTCCTCTTTCACCAATGTGCCCTAACCTCTTGTGCCACAAGATAGCATCAGAACTGCCATTACTGCATTCACTGATCCGGCAGCTGAGTTACCCATCAGAATATACAAGCCATTTACCTTCTTGCCCTTCATCACAATGTTGTTATCCTTGGTTATCAATATGAATCCATTCCTTGTATTGAATTCATATCCCAAAACATTGAGTGATCCAAGAGAAATAAGATTTCTCTTTAGCTCAGGTACAAACCTGACATCTTGTAGTATCCTCTCAGCGCCATCATGCAGCCTCAACTTTATTGAGCCAGAGCCTCTGACCTTGCACATCTGATCATTCCCCAAGAGAACTGATCCACCATCAAATTTCTTAAGATCCCTGAATAAATTTTCATTGGGACACATATGAAATGAGCACCCAGAATCCAACACCCAATCTTCACTCAGCTTGACATCAGTAACAGCCAAGACCTCAGCACTATCATATCCTTCCTGAGCAGCAATTGTGACATCAGCCTTCTGATCCTCTCCTTGCTTCCTGGATTTGTCAGGACAATTCTTCTTCAGATGTCCCACCTTCTGACATGAGAAACATTTTCTCTTTTCCACAAATTTTCCAGGTTCAGGGCCTTTACCATTCCTCTTCTTCTTTCCTTGGAACTGTTTCTTTCCTTTCTTGAACTTGATATTTAGCACTTCTCCTTGATTTGTGTTCTTCCTTTCCGATTGCATTTGAAGCGCCTTAGTTTTCAATGCATTCTGAATATCATCAGGTGACATCTTCTCTTGCCTTCCAAATAACAGAGCATCCTTGAAATTCTCCAAGGATTTTGGTAGAGAATTCAGTAACATCAGGACTTTATCCTCATCTTCAATCTTGACTTCAAGATTCTCCAAATGATCAACTCTTTGTTGAATTCTTCAAGTTGTTCAACCAGGTCCCTATCCTCAGTCATTTTGAAGGAATGAAGCCTCTGCTTCATGAACAACTTATTGGTAACCGACTTCGTTTGATACACCTGTTCCAGCTTGTTCCACACATCAATGGCAGTCTTCTCCTTATAAACCTCCCTCAGAGGTTTATCCCCCAAGCACAAGATGATTGTGCTATGAGCTTTGTCCAGAATCTCCTGCCTCTTTGCAGGTTCTGTCGAGGATGATGAAAGCCACTAATCCGCTGGTTTCAGAGCATTTGATAATCCATGGTGTGTGAGGAGAGCTTTCATCTTCACCTTCCACAAACCAAAATCATTCGCTCTTGTGAATTTCTCAAACTCCATCTTCATAGAAGCCATAGCAGTTGATTTCACCAACAATCTTCTTTCCCACAGATGGCACCAATTGTTGAGTCAACAATGATTGTTTGAAATCAATTGGAATAAAGAAATTGAAGAACACCAAGATTTACGTGGTTCGATCATAAATGATCTACATCCACGGATGAGGGCACCTCTCTCACTAATCAATGAAGGAGATAATACAGATTACAAGTGTTTCTTATAGGTTGTGATGATTCTCTAAGTATATGATCGTTCTATTCTTCTATACATATGTGCGTGTATATATAGGAGAATGAAATCCCTAATTAATGCTAGTGATCGTAACCACCTAACAAGAAAACTGCTACAGTTGCAACAAAAAATGAGTAACTGTCAGAGCCCAACGATCTTCAGTTTTGATTCTGTTAAACTGATCGCCCGTTGTCCAATTTGGAAGTTTAAACTGCTTCGTAACTGATCCTGAGTTAATTCCTGACTTTGGAGTCAGTATGCTCCTTTCTTGTCTTATCATGTCTTGACTTCTGATGTGATACGCCCTCAGCTGAGTCTGAGTACTTAGCTGATATCATCAGTAGACCTTTATCCTGATATCATCAGTAGACCTTTTGTCCTGATCTGACCAGCTGACCTGACCATACCATCCTGACTGTAATCCTGAGAGCTCATCCTGACTGACCATCATCAGCTGACCTCCTCAGCTGACCACCATCACCTGACCTCCTCAACTGACCACCTCAGCTGACCTCCTCAGCTGACTACCTCAGCTGACTCCGCTGATATACCAGATGACTTAGTTAACTTTCCTGATGACCTCAGTAGACTTCCCAGATGATCTCGGCTGACCCCATCAGATGACCATCAGAAGACCTATCAGCTGACCACCTCAGCTGATAGTATAATGCTCAGTTAATCAGCAGTACTTGCTCATCTAATCTTTATATCACTTTCTTTGCACCCATAATAGATACAATCAGCCCATAAGCACTCAGGACTCAGATGGAATTATTTTAGAAGAAGGTATTCAGGTTGTGGTGGAGACTCCTGACAAGAACTCAGGACAAGTAGACACTGAGTCAGATGAAAACTCAGGAAGACATCAGGATGAATCTGAGGAAAGTGATACTGACCATTCAATTTCAGATACTGAAGGCCAAGATCTCAGGAATTATAGTCTAGCAAGAGACAGACACAAGAGAAGCATACACCCTCCGACTAGATTCGGTAAGGCTGACATGGTATCCTATGCCCTGATAACTGCTGAAGAAATGGAGCATCAGGAACCACAAAGCTATGCTGAAGCTGTGTCAGGCAAAGACAAGGAGAGATGGATATTGGCTATGACTGAGGAACTTCAATCATTAGAGAAGAACAATACTTGGACATTAGTGAATAAAATTCAGGGACAGAAAGTAGTCAGTTCCAAGTGGATCTTCAAGAAGAAATCTGAAATGGGGTCAGGAGGAAAAGAGAATCTGAGATACAAGGCAAGACTGGTGGCCAGAGGATTCACTCAGAGAGAGGGGATAGATTTCAATGAGGTATTCTCACCTGTTGTGAAACATTGCTCAATACGAATTTTATTGTCAAAGGTTGTTCAGGAGGATCTGGAGCTTCAGCAGTTAGATGTCAAGACAGCCTTCTTACATGGAGATCTGGAAGAAACAATACACATGCAACAACCTGAAGGTTTTATCTTACCAGAAAATCAGGATAAGGTGTGTCTGCTGAAGAAGTCATTGTATGGACTGAAACAAAGTCCAAGGCAATGGTACAAGAAATTTGATAGTTTCATGATCTCCATAGGCTTTACTAGGTGCAGGTATGATAGTTGTGTCTATCTTGAGAAACAAGGAAACAAAGTACTTACATACCTACTGCTCTATGTGGATGACATGTTGGTTGCAAGCAAGAGTCCTGAAAGAATTCAGAAATTGAAGACAAAACTCAGTAACACATTTGACATGAAGGATTTGGGCAGTGCGAAGAGGATACTGGGCATGGAAATTATCAGAGATAAGGACAAAGGGATTTTGTTCTTAACATAGAAGGATTACATCCTGAAGATACTCAGGAGGTTTAACATGCATGAATCTAGAATTGTATCTACTCCCATTGGTCAACAATTCAAACTAACATCAGATCAGTGTCCGAAGTAAGAAGAAGAGAAGGCACAAATGAGTAAAATTCCTTACTCAAATGGAATTGGTAGCATAATGTATGCTATGGTGTGCAGCAGGCCAGATTTAGCATATTCAGTCAGTGTGGTCAGTAGATTTATAGCAAATCTGGGAAAGACACACTGGGAAGCCTTTAAGTGGGTTATGAGATACTTAAAAGGTACTGAGAATCTGGGGTTACTCTTTGAGAAGACTAAGGACGTAGCACAACCTCTTCAGGGATATGTGGATTCAGATTATGCTGGAAATATCGACACAAGGAAATCCTTGACCGGATATGTGTTCACATTATTTGGTACAACAATAAGTTGGAGAGCAGTACTCCAGTCAGTAGTGGCACTCTCAACTACTGAGGCTGAATATATTGCAATGACTGAAGCAGTTAAGGAAGCGATGTGGCTCAAGGGTATGATTAAAGAATTTGGAATAAGGCAGAAGGAAGTTGCAGTTCAGTGTGACAATCAGAGCACAATTCATTTGGTTAAGCATCATGTCTTTCATGAAAGATCCAAACATATTGATGTGAGGCTTCATTTTGTGAGAGATGTGGTACAAAAGAAAGTGATTTCATTGCAGAAGGTTTCTACTGAGGACAATGCTGCGGATATGCTGACTAAGGTCTTACCTATTTCAAAATTCAGATACTGCTTAGAGCTGATCAAGCTGAGGTCATGGGACGTACCATGAGTTAGGTCCTGAGGTGGAGTGTGGAATGGGGGAACTCACTTACTTTGAGGTGGAGAATTGTTAAGTGTAAAAGCTAAGCTGAGTTTGAATACTGAGTATTAAATCCTGACCCTGAGACAAGGCCCTGAACCTGAGAGAAAATGAGTCTGAGTAAGGGCGAAGACGATACTGAGTCTGAGTGCTCTGATCCTGACACTCATCCTGAGTGTTCAGATCAGTGAAGACACTTGTCCTGAAGACTCAGTAACCTGAAGGCATAATCCTGAGATCATCATCCTGAGCCAACATCAGTCATCCTGAGTCAGACATATCCTGAGCTGAAAATGACCAATCTCCTGAGTCACTCAAGCTGAAGGTTTCGAGATGACATTAAGGGGGTTATTTTGACAGCTGGCGGAGCAATCCTATTGGATGTCGGAACATTTATTTCAGGTGGTTGTAACCATACAAGCTCATTGATTGGTTATGGATTTAAAAGACAGTTAGGATCTGGGCATCTATATATACGTATTCATATCTGGAGAATAATAATCACTCAATTTACTTAGAGAGACTAGAGTGAGAAAGCTTGTAATCTGTAAACATTATTCCATTGATTAGTGAAGTGAGCCAACCCCATCCGTGGACGTAGATCAATTTGATCGAACCACGTAAAATTCTTTGTTCTCTTGATTTTCTTAATTTCTGCATTTTGTGTTCATCGAAGTTTTTCAAGGTCTGATATCTGGGAGTCTTATTGAGGTCGAATATTCCGATTAATTCCAACAGGCTATTTGAGGATGAAAACCATAATTTTTGATAAGTAAAGGATAAAAATAAAAATTCAAAACTTAAGAGGACGAAAATCATAATTTTTGGTAAGTTAAAGGACGAAAATAAAAATTTAAAATTTAAGAGGATGAAAATCAAAGTCAACTAAACTTATAAGACAAAAATGTATATTTTCCTTAATATTTGAGATGTGATAGAAAATTGAAAAGGTAGAAGACGTGACTTTACATGTGTTATTTTTTAAATTGAGTGACAAGCGGTGTAATTTTGACAAAAAATATGGGTAGTTAATGTTGGGAAGAGTGTGGTAGAAATTTGCTAAAATAAAAATAAAGATGTAACACTGAAATTGGAATATGTCCTGAACAGTAAAATGTATCACTCACTCAGTGCTAAATTATAAGTAAAAAAGTGATATTCAAAAACAATATTACCGTGATATAATATAATTTACAAAATTAATTAAAAAGAAAATCATAATTATATGTAATTTTGTGATGACAAACATAAATGACCGATTATGCCTGTTTTTTCAGTAGATATTTTTTTAAAGTATGTTTATTTTCTTTTTAGTTTATCTTATAAAAATTTATATTCCTTCAAAATATTTTTTTTTTTTTAAATTTAATCCTCAAAATTTATACCTCACAGTCTTCACCCTACCCATTC
Organism: Prunella vulgaris; assembly: GCA_026898435.1. Lineage (NCBI taxonomy): Eukaryota > Viridiplantae > Streptophyta > Magnoliopsida > Lamiales > Lamiaceae > Prunella > Prunella vulgaris. The sequence continues at coordinate 578,070 of JAPKLY010000288.1, forward strand.
TATTCATTACAACTTAAAAAAAAATTATGCTCCCAAAAGTATCGTAAATTTTTAAAAGGCGGAGATAGTATTTTGTAAAGGACAAAACTTTTTATGAGATCGTTTCATCAAATGGGACCAAACAAATTAACACTCATCCCCTGTTAAAATCATAATGGATCATACTCAATTTATACCTCATCTAATTCTCACGTCACGTGACAATTTTATTACAAAACTAAACTTATCACAATATTTCTTCTGTTCACAATTTTTTTTTCATTTCTTTTTTGTTAGCCACAAATTTTTTTCTCCTTTTTTATTTGAAATCAATCTGCATCCACAAGCAATAATTTGTACCCCACAATATTTCTATTTTTTCTTATATTATTAATTATTTTAATATAATATTAATTTTCATTAAATAATATGTCAGTTCTCCAAGAGAAAATTTATAATTTTGTAGATGGAAGGAGTATTTAATATATATTAAAATAGTTGACATGTGATAGAAAATTGAAAAGGTAGAGACTGACTGTAAATGTATTATTTTTAAAATTCTTAAAATTGAATGACTAAGTGGTGTAATATATTTTTTCTAAAAAATAATGTCCTGAAACAGTAAAATGTAAAAGTAAATTAAAAACGGTATTCAGAACACTATTACCGGGATATGAATGTAATTTGCGACAAATTAAAAAGAAAATAATTATTATATATTTTTTCCAGTATAATATATATATATATATATATATATATATATATATATATATATATATATTTTAAAAGTCTATTTCGTAAATTTCTCCCATGTAGCCACCCAATGAGCTGTCATTATATTTTAATCAATAATACCAACTAGGCCAAAACCCATGCCCCTGAATTTAACATTAAATATTCTCGACTTTCACAGCACTACCCCATCTCCTGAAACTTTTAAAATTGAGTGACAAGTAGTGTAATTTTGACAAAAAATATGGGTAGTTGTTGGGAAGAGTGTGGTAGAAATTTGAAAAAAAAAAAATCTAACACTGAGTGCTAAATTAAAGTAAAAATTGAATTCAAAACACTATTACCGTGATATGAATATAATTTGAAAAAATAATTAAAAAGAAAATCATAATTATATGTTTTTTTGTGAAGACAAACATATATGATCATGCCTGTTTTTCCAGTAGATTGTTTTTAAAGAACAAAAATTTATATTAGATCGCTCTATGATAATTAATTCATACTTAATTTATATATATCTCATTTAACAGTTTCGTGTTATAAGATGATCTTGCATAGACTAAAAATATTACACCCAGTGACGGAACTAGGCTTGTAGTGGAGGTGGCCATGACCCCCTCAAATTTTTTTTCCCACTAATTATATATTCATGTATGTATATATATTATTGGAAATAAATATGTTATAATTGGTTAACTTAGAAAGAACAGTGCTGAAATTTGTGTTGAAAATAGTGGCATTGTCACAAATGAGCTGTTGTTCTTCTTCGTTAAATTGGCCCAAAATAAAATAATTAATAAAATATGATCTATCATATAATTAACTATTATATATATTTAATATATGTATAATATGTTTTATTTTTTTTAAGTTAATTCTTTCAATTTTTATTTATATTTTTTTAATTTCTCTCATTTGATTCCTTTTTTCTTTTATATTTTTTCCAAATAATTAAATTAATTTTTTATTGTTTGTAAAATTTCTCTCATCTAATTTGTTTTACTCAATTTTATCAATAAAAAATAGCAAAATGGGAGTATCATCTCTCATATTTTCATATTTTGCAACATAGATCATTAAAATTATAATGATTTTTTATCAACTATACATACTCAAAAATTATGATGCAATTATTGACTATCATCATCTTTTAAATGACGTTTTTATACAACCATATAATTTTTGCACTAGTTATATGTTTTAAAAATTTTGTTTTATATTTATTTTTAAATATATCATTGTTTATTAGACTGTCGTATGCTTAATCTTTAATTATTCATAGCTATTTATCTTTTTGGCCCTCTCACAAAATAATTTTGGTTCAACACACATGATAGTCACCCAATGAGTTGTCATTATACTTTAATCAATAATGGCAAGGCCAAACCAAGATCAGGCCCCTTGAATATTATCATTAAATATCCTAGAGTTTAGCACTACCCCATCTCCTTAAACTTTATCACCCAAATTCATTTCTCATCCCATTTCCTCTCACCCCATGTTCTGTCCCACAATAAATTTCTCATTTTTCTGATAAAAAAAAAGAAATGGCGGAGCAAGCGGCGGTGACGTTCCTGCTGGAGCAGGTGACGGAGGTGATCAAAGGTTACGCAGATCTGATATCGGGAGCTGACAAGGAGTTCAAAAATCTCAAGGACGATGTTGAATCACTTAAGACCATCCTCCAGGACACGGCCAACAGACCGAGTGAGGATAAGGGCATCCGATTGACCAAAAATCAGATACGGGAGGTGGTTTACGAGGTGGAAGATGCCATCGACTCGTGGTTGACGGAGATCAAGGGCAAGAGTAAGGTGAGGCGAACTATGTCCAATATTAACTTCGCCAAAAAAGTGAAGGGCCTAAGAGAAGGGCAGGTGAAAGATATGCTGGATAAGGCCACCAAGATGAAACAGCAACTGCTAACTGCAGGTACGAGCGAGGAGGAAAAGGTCTTGGAAAGGAGGGAGGTAAGAGATCCATTTCATTCTTTAGTTATTCTCTGGATTAATTTGTTTCAACTTTCAAGTTACTTGATGAAAGATATTAATTAATCTGGACTTGCTGAGAGATGAGGAATTACCTTATACTCCCCTTATAATAAATTATAATAGACAAAATATGTGTAATTAAATTGTCAATCAGGTACGTGTAGAATACGAAATACTCGCCCTGTCAACAATATTATTAGTGGCATATGGATAAATATCTGAAAATATTTATGAGTGTGCACGTAAATTATTAATGTTTCCTTTTTTAGTGTATGCAATTTTATTTGGGACGTCCAAATAGAAAAAATATGTAAATTTCTGTGGGGCGGAGGGAATATTAGTTTGAAATAATAAATTACTGTGAGATTCAAACTTTTGTCCGTGAATGTAAATTATTTCCAAATAAAAAAGAAAAATCATAAGAGATTTATGTGCTCCTACAAATTGTGCACACCCAAAATATGACAGAGACTAATAATTTTTACCAAATTCCATTTAAAATCAACAGGTGATAGGAAGAGTTGTCTACAATTTACATGCATAATTTATCTTATTTTCAACAACTGTGCAGCTCATATATTAATTCCAAAACCGTTGCTTTATTCCAAATTGTATTGCATATTTATTTTTGTCTTTTCTTGACGGGATGTTGCATATTTCTATTTACTCTTCATCGAAACACGCGTTTAATTTAAATTGGCTGCATTTTCTAGAAAGACACATCTATGAGCTAGCCCTGAGTATAAAATTAACATCAATTTGAACTCTCATGTGTGTTAGATCGTGACATCGGAATGACAGAAATGGGTATAAAACGTATGATTTGTAGCATCTATAATTAGATCACGAACCAAAAGAATTTTAAATCAAGATCTATATATATATATATATATATATATGAGGGCTGATGTTGTGTCCCAGTTTAAATTTTCTATTTTGAAAAATTATAAATAAAAAAAAATATATATATATATATATATTAGTTTTTCAAATTAAGATGTAATTTTATTGCTTATCTCAATTGAAGACCTAATTCATTTGTATTTATTTCACATCTATGGTCTATATTATAAAGTCATTATATTATTATGAAAATTATACATAAAAACTCCATATAAATTAAAGATATAAATCACAATTAATTTTTAATAATTCTTATTTGTAAAAATAATATATCCTGATTTTGCTAGCCCACAAAAATTTCAATTTTGTAAGCCCAAAAAAAAAAACTGTTCTAATTCTATAAACACCCATAAGATGTTGTTCTAAAAAATAATTTCGCTACATATCTTTTCCCCCATTTTTTCTCATAACCTCCTTGTATGCAGCTGGTAGATATATAGGACCTGAAATCTTCTTTATCGATCATAGTTTTATGTTTTTTTTTTTTTGTGATTTCTCTCTCGTGATATGCACGTGACTTCTAATTTTCTACTCCCTCCGTCCCGTAGGAATTTGCACCCTACGGGACGGCACATTTTTTAAGGAAAATGTGTTTTATATATAAAGTAGTGACATATGGGTAAATATGTGTATAAGTTTGTGAGTGTGCACGTAAATCAATGTTTCTCTTTTTAGTAGTGTGCAAATTTGTATGGGACGTCCGAATAAGGAAAGTGTGCAAATTCCTGTGGGACAGAGGGAGTATTTCTTTGTGCATAATTTTCTACAACTCGTGATTATTGTATGGTGAAAGTTTATTTAGTTTCCAGTCATAGTTATTAAGGCTCCAAGGCGCACCTAGGCGCAACAGTGTGCCTAGTGCCTAAGGCGCGCCTCGTGCCTTAGGCGCGCGCCTTTTGTACATTGAGACAAAAACCAATAAATATATTGCATAAGTATAAATTAAACATATTAGCATGTAAATAACAATTAGATTAAAGTCCAAAACCACATAAATGACTCAAATTAAAGACATAAGTTTAGATAACAACTAACAAGCTTCATAGTAAACCATAAGTATTCAAATAAAAATCACACAAATAACAAATTAATCATCCTCATTATCATATTCATCCTCTACCCTCTTTCCATTTCCCTTTTCCCTTCGGCTCCTTTCCCTTCTCCATCCAGGATCATTTGATGGGTAGGTTGTATTACTACCACTTTCCTCCATTTCAATAGATGAACTTGTAAAATCTGAAAAAAAAAACACCCTAAATTGAATAAAGAAATGCATTAATAATATGAGTGTATGTCATTAAGTTCAATTAAAAAAATTCAAGTTTAAACAAGATATAAATTAAAAAAAATACCTGGCATTGGGCGGCACTGGGTGGCGGTTGGCGGTGGTTGGCAGCGGCGGCAGCGCAATGCTGGACAGCGGCTGGGCAGTGCTGGGAGTTGGAGGCAGATGGGTGGGCAAGGGAAAGTGGGTGGTGGGAAGTTATATTTTGACTAGAAAGTGGGTGGGAAGTTATGTTTTGACTCCAAACCCTAGTTCTTATTAATATGTAGAGAAGTGTGTTTTAAGAAACACTTCTACTGTTCATAAAATATATAAAAAAAATTACAAAAAAACTGTCAATACACATGCGCCCCGCCCGCCTCACAAATCTGAGGCGCTTTTCACTGCGCCCCTTGCGCTTTGCGCCTTAGGCGCGCCTGAGGCGCGCCTTTAATTGCTATGTTTCCACTATCGTATAGAGAAATTTCAATTAGTTTCTTGACACATATGTTTGTATTATGATTTTTACACCTTACATATCTTGAAAAAATTATTAATTTCAGGACATTATCTCGTGGTTGTTCGTAAATTAGAATAGTATCTTTACGAGCTTGTAAAATTAAGACATTATCTATGAGTTTGCTAAACTAGAACATTATCTTTTAATTGACAAATTTAGACGAAGTCTTATAACATGCGGGTCAATTAAAGCCCGATTATTATGTGTCTTCCACCTCAACATAATTTGGTAATAAATTGAGATTTACTTGGTCAGCATTTTATAAATTATTGCCTGAATTTACTTAACATAAAAGTTAGTAGAGATAATGTCCTAATTTTGCTAGCCCACAAAAGTTCTAATTTTGCGAGCCCAAAAAAATAGTGTCCTGATTCTGCAAATACTGTCCTAAAAATTAATTTTCCTACATATCTTTTTCTGTATAACATCCTTGTATGGAGATATATAGGACCTGAATTTGGTATTAATCTAAGTTTGCAACTTATGTTCAGGATCCGCCAATCAGGCAAGACAAAGTTGTAGGCCTGGAAGATGAGGAACAAAAGATAAAAGGCTATCTTAGGACAGACTATCCGGAGCTCGACATCATCCCCGTCATCGGTATGCCCGGCCTGGGGAAGACGACGTTGACGTGGAAAATCTACAACGACGAGAAAATATGCTACGAGTTCCCGATCCGCATATGGGTTCACTTCTCTCAGAGGTTCAACAGCAAGGACGTACTCATCCAAATCATGAAAACCTTCACGTCGAACGTGGACGAACTGCACACGCTGGGCCTCAGAGATCTATGCGACAAAGTCCGGGAATGCTTGAGCATAGAGAAGTTCTTGCTGGTGGTGGACGACGTCTGGAAAAACGAGCACTGGGACGAGATAAAAGACGCGCTGCCCTTAAGAAATGGGAGGGGCAAGGTCATGATAACGAGCCGCGAATTGACGGTCGGGAGGCATGTTATGCTTATTACGGAACCGCATATGCAGCGGCCTATGAACCCTGAAGAAAGCTGGGAGCTCCTCCAGTTGGAGGTCTTCCGAAAAGTCGGCAGTTGCCCTGTTGCATTGCAAGAAATAGGGAAAGCAATAGCTGAAAAGTGTGGTGGCATACCGATGACGATTGTGGTGCTCGGAGGTGTCCTCAAGGACCAGTATTTGAGTTTAAAATCAGATGCCCTTGTTAAAGAAAAATGGACCGATGTGGCTAATAACAAGAACCTAGAACTAGAAGACAAAAAGAAGGTCATAATAGACGTCGTGGCATTGAGTTACCATCGATTGCCCGAGCGCTTGAGAGAGTGTTTTCTTTATCTGGGAGTGTTTCCTGCAGGTTATGTTGTCCAAACATGGACACTGATGCAGTTGTGGATCGCCGAGGGCTTCATACATCCCGACGGGAAGGATAGCCTGGAGAAAATTGCAGTCAAAAATCTGAATGATCTCATAGACAGGAATTTGTTGATTGTCCAGGAGAGGAACGCGATGAAGGAGGTTAAAGTGTGCCGCGTGCACGACGTCATACGGATGTTCTGCGCCGACGAAGCCGAGAAGCAGAATTTGTTCAAGGACGCTAACAATTCCGACCTAAACGCCACGGATATGGAAAAGGTCCATCGCGTGTGCCTCCATTCCGATCTCAACACCGTTTTCTCCAAGAAACTTAAGGGCACACGCGTCCGCTCCTTTTTGAGCTTCAGGAAGGACGACACCGAGCTGAGCCCGGATAACGTCTCGGCCATCTTTGAAAGCTATCCAAGCCTCAGAATCTTGGAGTCCAAGTCTATCAAATTCAGCATCTTTCCTACAAGGCTTATCAAGTTGCAACATTTGAGGTACATTGTGCTCTGTGTCTCCGACCTCGACTTGCTTCCCGATCAGATCTCCCTGCTGTGGAACCTGCAGACTATCATCGTCCACACGACCTCCGAGTCCCTTAAAATGAAGGCTAGTTTGTGGAAGATGATTCGTCTTAGGCAGTTGAAGACGAAAGCTGCCATTGTCCTCGAGAAAAAATTCGAAAAGGACGACAAAGCAGGGGAGAACCTGCAAACACTAAACAGAATGGCTCCGGAATCAGTCCCAGAAGTTTCCCGAAGGGCGACCAATCTAATCACATTGGGCGTTCGCGGGAAGTTTGTTCATCTCTTCAAGGACATGAACTTGGGGAATCTGAATCGCCTCGAAAAGCTGAAGCTCTACCAGACTGCAGAGCCTGATAATCGGCTGCAGCGCTTTCCGGACTCCAACTGTTTCCCGCCGAATCTAAGGAGGCTAACATTGTCGAGAACATTCCTCGACTGGAAGCTTATGTCGACGCTAGCAAATATTCCTGATCTTGAGGTCCTCAAGCTGAAAGATAATGCTTTCACTGGAATCTCATGGGAAGCTCCCAATTATACCTTCAATAAACTCCAAGTTCTGCACATGCTGAATTTGGAGTTGGTTATTTGGACAGCTTCAGCTGCTACATTTCCTATTCTTAGGCATCTTGAGCTTAAGAACTGCGAAAGCCTCAACTCGATTCCGGATGGCATACTGCAAAACCTCGAGAGCTTGGATATTCGCCACGTTAAAAAGAGCATAGCTGATTCCGCGAAGAACTTGGCGATTCAGTTAAAGCTTGGTGCTGAGTTGATAGCCTGAAAGTAACATCGATCCTATCAGGTATGTCAATTGCAAGTTTTTCAGGCAACTTGTTGGTTTACAAATTACTCCTTTAAAAGTTCAATTCTTTTTCTTGGCACAGTTTTTTGTACACATTAAAAAAGAGAAAAATGCTTTTTAAGGACGCTGTCTTATGGATGATTGTGGAGTTAGGACACTATCTTTTCAGACATGCAAAATTAGGAGACTAAGTTAATGGACTCAAAAAATTAGTATACTATCTTACAAATTTACAAGACTAGGACACTATCTTTAATGTTTGATTAATTTAGGCCAAATTTTATAAAATGTGGGTTGATTAATGCCTAATTTACACTACCAAACAAATGTGATTTGGCCTAAATTTGCCAAACATAAATGAAATGTCTGAATTTTGCAAGTTTATAAAGATAATGTCCTATTACAAATTTATAAAGACAATATCCTAATTTTACAAATTTATAAAGACAATATCCTAATTTTCAAATTGGTAAATTTCCGCACATTATAATGCAAAGATGGGATAAATCACCGCACTTCCCTTACTTACAATCAACTCGAGAATTTTGGATGATTATGAACAGCTTCAAATTTTTGTTGCAAATTTGTCTTCTAGTCAGCCCTCTCTGTGCCTTAGACATCAACCTAGTCTATCCAGATGCCCCCTACTGAAATGATGTTTCTGTTTAGACATCAACCTAGTCTATTGAGATCCCATTGTTCTACCAATGGTTTAGTTTAGCCGCAAATCCTTTTGACACCGGAGATTTCCCCCTCATCATTTTTCATCCAGGACATTTTCTGCAGACGACACCAGTTGTTGGGCCTGCGGATGGACCTCATTCCCATTGTTTTTGTGCTTCCTCCAAAAGACCTCATACCAAATTCATCCTTTATCTAATCTTTATTGAAATAGTCCTCTTAATCTATTCAATTTTTACCAATTAGGTCCTAATTACTCAAAATTCTAAAGACATCGTCATTTTGATCACGTGATCTTGTGTACACTTGTTTTCATGGGGAATCTTATGATATGACACTTTTTCCATGTAGCATGGCAAGTGACAAATCATCACCAATTAAAATAAGCATGAAATATGCTATACAATTTGGCAAAATTTTAATAGATAAGAGACTATAATTAAAGGACCAAATTGAGGTATTTTATGCAATTTCTGGCCAATTAAAATTTACTGGCAAAATTTTAATAGATACATGACTATATTGAATAAAGTATATAAATAGAGGACTATTTTCATAACAAGGAAAAAATAAAGGATGAATTTATTTTACATCCCCTAATGGATATATTCTCTTATTTATCCATTGTGGAATATTGTCTGTACCCCAACAAACACTTCATTTCTTTTATTTTATGGTTTTGGTTTTTCTAAAACATCAAATGAATAAAGTCAGTGCTCCCTGATGCATGCTACCTTTGAATCTCGTTGGTTAATTATAACGACATTTTGATTTCTGTATAGGGGAGCAATTTGGATTGCAGAGTTGAATCATTGATGTCGGATGAGCAGAGCCTCTTTGTGTCTCTCAGCATGTAATTTCTTGTGGTATTTGAACAATCTGGTTTAATCATCAATAAGGAAGACTTGTGATCTTATATGTCTTATTCCAACAAATAAAAGAACCCTAAGTATGTTTGGGTCTTTGTATGAACTATTATTCATTGGATGTTATTTTTATGGTGGTTTTTTTTGGGGTAAAATTATAAACAATTATGCAAAATAACAAATTCGGTCCCTGTAAGTGTGCGGATATTCTTTTCATATTTATTGATGTAGACCAATTTTTATTATGTGGCATTTTTTTATATGTTTCTAATATGCGTGTGGAGTAAGTCTCTTGTGCATCAGGTGCACCGTGCAACTCAAGTGTATTTTTAAAAAGTTATACAAATTATTATTGAAAAGTTATACTATTAAAGATACATTTTTCAGTAGTATTTTGTGTAACTTCTTAAAAATGAACTTGAATTGCACGATGCACTTGGTTCATACAAGACTAAGCCTTTGGAGGGAAGTCTGATTAGGTTTTATTCCCTAAAAATTCTTCAATTGATCACTTTAATTGTGACAACTGACAGACAAAAGCAGGTTGTTTATCCCTTGAAAGATACGATTTAAAGATCCAAAAAAGAATGAGGAACCCACCACTCATGTAAGGATTCACCTATAATTCACTCACTACTTCTTATAAAATTCATAATAAACTATTTAATTCACAACAAATTCTCTAATAACAATATGTAAGAATTTCAAGAGAGACTAAGGGGGCGCTTGTTTCAAAATCTTCAATGGTAATGGGAATGAAATTTCATTTTCATCCTTTACCCTCTTATATGTTGAATGAGAGTTTATATTCATGGTGGTTACAACATTAATGTTGTGCTCTAATTTTGGAAAAATTGACAAAAAAATAATGTTGTTGGTTGTGGTATGGTGGTTACAACATTAATGTTGTGCTCTAATTTTTTTCAAGCATCAAAGCATAATTTACCATGTTCAATATGGTAATTAGGAATAAATTTAGATAAATATTAATATTCAAATTGTATAGCTTTCATATTGACGTAGGATTTTACTCAATCTGGGGGACCACAACCCTGGTTATGTAGCATTGAGTCTTGGAAAATGGTCCATAATGTGGAATTCTACAACATGAATTACGACTTATTTTGGATGGAGTTTGTCTCGATAAGACATGTGTATTAAAAATAAGTATATCTAATTACTTTCATCTCCTAAAATTTTTTTGGTTAAAAAAATAAAAAATAGATGATACATCATATTTAGCTACTAGTTACCTGGTATAGCATGTCGAAGGTCCAAATTTTTTTAAAAAAAAACGTAAATTACATAATGAAAATCAATATCTGATAGTCAATAGGATGAAATCAAAATATGGTAAAGTTATAGGACAAAATAACAATTTCCCTAATTTCACATGTTTAGTTGATTAATCTTGATAACGAGAAACTGAATAGATTAAAAAACTCAAAGCGATGGAAATATCTCATGAACTAAAATACAAACACATTTATTGAAGGCTGGCTTTCAAACCAATAGGAAAGAAGTCACAACAGAAATAAAAGTTTACCACCACAATGCATATAAAAGTAAAGGAAATGATAATGAAATGAAATTCAACAACGGTAGAAGATGCATGGCGAACTGTGAGAGTCACTTCCAAATAATCACTGAGGCGCACAACTAGTTTCCTTGTGTACAAGCATTCTGCAATAACAAAATTTGCAACCAAGTTTAGTCCTAAAATTACTGCAAATTGAGAATTTGAACTAAACTTGCAACCAAATATAGATGACAAAACCTCAGAGTTATCTGTGCAAACAATCTTAAACCGATATGAATTTGGAGTCGCTAATGAGAATAAAAGATGATCGATCCATCTATGATGTAATAAAACTCAAAATAAACAGAACCCCATTTTGATTAATAATCTCTCCCATACTCACAGATGTTTTTTGCCTATCTCCTAAACATTTTCACTATTCCTCGACTAACAGCCATTCTGGCTTTATTCCAAAACTGGCAGAGTATTGTGTGAACAAGTTTCACCCGAATCTTATTTAAAGGGTGCAGTTTTTTCATAAAAGGTATTAGTTGTTTTCAGTAAAAGATATTACTTTTAATGGGCATTCACTAGAGAGTACTAGTTATTCTACTAAAAAGTATTAATTGCACACCAGTTTCACACTATACATACTCATGTAAGGCACAGTACTTTGTGCAATTTGTGCACCACAACTAATTATTTTAAGGGGGCGCTTGTTTAAAATTCTTCAATGGTAATGGGAAAGAAATTTAATTTTTTTTCTCTATTCTTATATATGTTGAATGAGTGTTTGTATTCATCGTTAGTATTGTGCTCCAATTTTTTAAAAAAATTTACAAAAAAAGAAAGTTGTTGATTGTAGTATGAGATTGATTGAGGATGATGATTATAAGATGAGAAGAGGATAATCAAATGAGATGATGCTTACCTTATTTAGGAGAAAAATAATATTGTTTACTTCATTTGTTCTTATTACGTACTATAATTACTATATATATATCTTCATTTCTATTACCATTGAAAAAATTTCTTACCAAACATCCATGAAACTATTGTTAAGTGATATACTGTGCACATGATATATGTGAAATAGTGAATCATTAAGTAAATTGAAGGCAAGCAATTAATATTATATATATATCAGCATTTACCTCCAACAGAAACTTGCACACTCTATGGGGCAGACTCTATTCCCATGAAGAGTAGATTTTAACTTTAAGCTTACTGTTTCCAAAGTCCTCCACCGTAGCCTTGATTTTCTCTGCCCAATCCACAGCATCAGGACTGCAGTCTACCAACTCGAGCAGTTGAAGGTTTACCCTTTCTTCGATGTATGTAGGAAACACCTCCAAGTCGTAGCAATGCCTCAAAATCAGCTGCTCAAGGCAAGGAAAGCGGGAAGAATCAGTCTCCCAGTTCTGCAAGTTGAGATATTCAATCAGCAAGAACTTGAGCTTCTTGAAATCATAGTCGGGACGCCAATCGGCGCCGTGGAAGGCGAGCTCCTTCAGTTTCAGCACTTGAAGGCTCGGCAGCTTCGCAATTTCCTTCATGTCCTCCCAGGGGAGCCCCGTGCCGCTCAAATTCAGCTTCACGACAGTATTCGGGAAGTAGAATTTGGGCTGAATGTCAGGGGTGGGCTTCAGTTTCGGGTTCAGGACGGTGAACTTGAAAACCACGAGCTGGTTGAGCCTGTTTATGTGGAAAACGGTGTTCTTCGGCCCTTCCATCCACATTCCCAGCCTCTTCAAGTTAGGGGCGTGTTCAAGCACAGCTTCGGCGCCAGAATCAGCATTGACATTCGTCAGCGTCTGAAGATTCTGGAACAGAATCGCGCCGGATTCAGTGGGAGGCAGAATCGGCAAGTCAGTTTCCGTCATCAGGAGATGCCTGAGCTCCTTCATGTCCCAGATCTCATTCGGCAGAAACGGCATCCCAACAAATATGATCTTCGGCTGCCTTTTCACAATCAGGACTTCGAGTTTATGCAGCTCAGCAATCTTGGATGGAAGCTTGCCATTGTAGGTAAAAGAAAGGTACCTCAAGTGAACAAGCTTGAGGAATTCATCCGGGAAACGGATGAAATAAACTGTGAAAGCATCCAACACCCTGAGGAGATCAAAGGTCAGGCTGAAAGGCATCGGGTGGTGATGGTGGGGGCCGACGTAGAGAAGCGAGCGCGCCTTTTCTATCGTTTTCGTCGCATTGTACACATCCTCAAGGCACATGAGGATGTTCTTGTGTACAGAAACTCGCCTCTGGTCGTCCTTTTTATCGTCCAGCTTCTGCGAGTACCTCCTCCTCGAATGGAAGAAGTAATCCTCTATCGATTTATTCTCCGCCAGATCCTTCAAGCTATCGTGCATCCCGCAGGTTCGGATAAGCCCATTGGATCTATGCTTGCGGATCAAAACAAGATTTCTATCAATAAGATCTTTCAAAGACTGGTTTGCAGCCTCCTCAATGGGGGGCTCTTTAACCTCCGCCAGCGAAAGCTCCGCCACCTTATCAACGAGCTGGTGCTTCCGCGGCAGCTTCGTCAGGAAGCCCTCCGCAACCCACAGCCTGATGACCTTGGACACAGGAATGTCGCTGTCTTCAGGGAATGCTCCCATGTAAAGAAAGCACCCTTTGAGCTTAGAAGGCAAGTAATCATAGCTCAGAGACAAGATCTGAAGGTATGCATCCTCCACAGCTACTTTAGAAGTAGCCTCCGAAGTATCTTCCTCAATAGTCTGCCAATACTCTGGCTCCTTACTCCCCTGGGAGAGTAATCCACCTATCACAGTAAGAGACAGGGGAAGCCCCTTACAATGCTTTGAAATCAATCTTCCCACGGTCTCCAGGTTGGCAGGGCAGGGGTTATCGTCCCCGAACGTCCTGTTACACAGCAACGTCCAGCTATCCTCGTCGTTCAGAGGCTCCATCTTAACTCCGTCAACAGACTTGACCTCGTCAGCCAGCTTCAGACTCCGAGTAGTGAGGAGAATTCGGCTCGAATTCTCATTATCTGGCAATGCCGTTTTCAGCCTCATCCAGACATCCATGTCCCACATATCATCCACCACCACTAAATACTTGTTGTTGGATAAAGCTTGGTGGAGATCGACCCGCAGCTTCGCCTCATCGCCTTCATACTTCTTGTCCCCTGCTTTTTGTCCCCTGCTTTCAACAGAGTGCAAGAGCTTTCCCAAGATTTCTTGAATGTTTGCATCTTGAGAGACGGTCACCCAAGCTTTGTACGGGAAGTTGCTCATGAATTTGTCATCCTCGTAAATGCTTCTGGCAAGAGTTGTCTTGCCGATGCCGGGCATCCCGCTGATCGGGATGACTAGGCGACTGCCCTTCGAAGAGGTCAGCTTCTTTTCTATGGCGGCTTTGTATTTCTCTTGCCCCACAATCTTGGCTTTCTTGGTGCTCTCACTGGCTTTATAGGTCTGCGATTCGTCGACGGGCTTTATGTGCTTTCTGCTCTCCGCGATGGAATCGCCGAGCTTCTTCGCCTCGGCGACGATGGAGTCCATATTTGATGTTATTTCCTTCAAGGCGATGGAACTCTTGCTCTGGCCAGTTGAGCTTTCTGGGGATTCTGATTGTTGGCTTTGGGTGTAGATGAAGGATTCGATTTCGTCTTGGGCTTTGAAGATCTTCTTTCTGATTTCTTCAGCTAAGGTATTTGCTTCATCTCTTTCTTTTTTTGGAGCAGGGAAGATATTCTCGAGGGATGATTTCAGGGAAGAGATATGTTGACGGAGAGGGACAAGTTCTTCATGTGGAAGTTGATCGGAATTGGAGAGCTGATTCAGAAGCTGCTCAAGAGCAACTACTGAAGAAAAGGCTGCCATTTTCGATCAAGAAACTATGCTGGGTTTGGTGCAGGAAAGGTGTTCGATTGAATGCCTCAAAGAACTACACCATTTCTGTGAGAGAGCTCTTTTGGATTTTGAATAGAAAATGGTTCTACCGATGTATTCTTGTATATAGTTTATCAAAAGGTAAACACATGGTCGAAAGTATAAAAAATGTTCAACTTGTACTAATTTATTAATTTGTGTTGGGGCCACAGCTTAGAAAACATAAACATTGCTATCAACTAGTCATCTAGTGATATTGCTGATAATATTAGAAAAAAGGTTAAAAAGTTTTGTGGGAAAATAGTTTATCAGTTTTAAAATATTAAATACTACCTCCGTCCACGAAATTTATGCTCACATTTTTGCACGTGGTTTAATGCAATATGTCGGAGGGTATTACAGGATATTGTGAGGTCCGTTTTGAATAAAGAGAATATTTATGAAAAGTATATCATATGTACTTTCCATAAATATTTTATTTACTCAAAACGGACCTCACAATATCTCATAATACCTTCCGACATATTGCATTAAACCACGTGCAAAAATGTGAGCATAAATTTCGTGGACGGAGGGAGTATTTAATTAGAAAGTATAAAAAATTTCATTAGAAATATAAAAATTGTGAGTCATTGTTATTATGTTATAATTGTTACTCCTTTCGTCCCACTAAAAATTGTTCATTTGGAAATTTCCGTACGTCCCACTATATGTTGTTCATTTGTTCTTTTATCTATTTTAAAAATTACTATTCACTTTTTTTTATTATTTTTAATATTTTTTACATTATTTCCATTACTTTTTTACTTTTTTCTATGACATTATATGTATTATATTAATATTTTTATACACTTCTTAATACTCGTGCCTAAAAGGTATGAACGACTTATAAGGGGACGGAGGGAATATAAATTTTATTGAACCCAATTTTTAATACTCCTGATAAATATTTTGATATACTTAATTGGATATTTAACATTTCAAAATAATTTTATAATAAATTTATCGTGAACAATTTTATATAAAACTTATTCTTAAATAAATTGCACGTTATGATGGGTTCGAGCTTTCAGGGCAGGTGAGCGTAACAATCAAAATTACAAGTCAAATTCCTAATTTACCCTTCTTTAGTCAAGCTTGCACAATGTTAATAATTATATATTTCAAGAATTATTGCAGGATGACTAGATTATCTGCTCCACATCTTCAAGTAGTAGTGGCCGGGCCCAGCTATGAACAATAAAAATGAGGGAAAATTTGTTCTTTTAGACGTACAACTTATTAAATTTTTATATATTTAGATTCTTTTTAATCGATAAATGTTAGCGATTGGTAGTTAGTGAGAATTGAACCCGGATCACTCACTCAAGTTAGGAGCCTGATGGCCAAATAATTTTATATATTTAGATGTATTGAAACAAAGTAGAAAAGAGGGGTTCACACTGTTAGTGAAATATTTAAGGGAGCACTTGGTATGAAAATCCTTCAATGGTAATGGAAATTGAGATATAATTGTAGTAATTATAGTAGCTAATGAGAACAAATGAGATATATAACATTGTTTTTCCTCCTAAATAAGATAATCAACACCCCCATTTGATTACCCCTCCTCACCTTGTAATCATCCTCCTCAATCAATTCCTCATACCACAACCAACATATTTCTTTTTTGTCCACTTTTTTCAAAATTGGAGCACAACACTGTTGATATAACCACCATAAATACAAACACACATTCAACATATGTAGGGTAAAAAATAAAAATGAAATTTCATTTCCATTACCATTGAAGAATTTGAAACAAGCGCCCCCTAATACTTTTTTTTAATTTTTTTTATTTCTCTTTTAGAATTCGAAACTGATTCAAAAGCTGTCATTTCTTATCAAGAAATTCGATTGGATGATCACAGAACTACACCATTTCCGAGTGAAGGCTCTTTCTGGATTATGAATTGAAATTATGTATAAAATTATGTACAGGGGTTGTTAAATGTGAACTTACAAAAAGTACTCGTATTTGTCAACGTCTACTAATTACTGTCATTAGCTAAGATCTTAGAAGTCAATGAATTATCGTTGGGGCTGTGAGAGTTGATCAAAATACGTGTATTCTCGGGACTCATTTATTTCAATTGACAAGATAAATAATTTAAAATAGATTAAATAGAATTATAATCTAAAAATTATTATTTGTGAGTTAAATATTATATTTGGATTGATAGATTAAGAGAATTAGTAATGTAAGGAGACGCTTGGTAAAAAAATTCTTCAATGGTAATGAGAATGAGATATACACATAGTAATTATTATATGTAATGAGAATAAATGAGGTACATATCATTGTTTTTCCTTCTAAATAAGGTAATCATCACCCCAATTTGATTACCTCCATCCTACCTTATAATCATCCTCCTCAATCAATCTCCTATACCACAACCAACAACATTATTTTTTTGTCAACTTTTTCAAAAATTGGAGCACAACATTAATGATGTAACCACCATGAACATAAACTCTCATTCAACATATGTAAGTGTTGAGTCAACAATGATTGTTTGAAATCAATTGGAATAAAGAAATTGAAGAACACCAAGATTTACGTGGTTCGATCAGAAATAATCTACATCCACTGATGAGGGCACCTCTCTCACCAATCGATGAAGAAGATAATACAGATTACAAGTGTTTCTTGTAGGTTGTGATGATTCTCTAATTATATGATCGTTCTATTCTTCTATACACATGTGCTTGTATATATAAGAGAATGAAATCCCTAATTAATGCTAGTGATCGTAACTGCCTAACAAGAAAACTGCTACAGTTGCAACCGAAAATGAGTAACTGTCAGAGCCCAACGATCTTCAGTTTTGTCCAATTTGGAAGTTTAAACCGCTTTGTAACTGATCCTGAGTTAATTCCTGACTTCAGAGTCAGTATGCTCCTTCTTTGTCTTGTCTTGTCTTGTCTGCTGATATGATATGTCCTCAGCTGAGTCTGAGTACTCAGCTGATATCATCAGTAGACCTTTTTTACGTGATCTGACCAGCTGACCCGACCATACCATCCTGACTGACCATCATCCTGATCCATCATCTTGACTGACTATCCTGAGTGACTATCTTGAACACTCAGTAGACACCATCAGCTGACTCCCATCAGCGGACCTCCTCAGCTGACCACCATCAGCTGATCTCCTCAGCTGACCACCTCAACTGACTACCATCAGCTGACTCCCTCAGCTGACTCCGCTGATATCCCAGATGACTTTCAGTAGACTTCTCAAACGATCTCAGCTGACCTTATCTGATGACCCTCAGCAGACCTATCAGCTGACTTCCTCAGCTGATAGTATAATGTTCAGTTAACCAGCAGTACTTGCTCATCTGATCTTAATTTCACTTTCTTTGCACCCATAACAATTCTCCACCTCAAAGTAAGTGAGATGCCTCCACCTAACCTTCACATCACAGTAGTATTAAGGCACATCCCATGACTGTACCTTAACCAGCTCCAAACAGTAGTTGAATTTAGAACTTGATATGACTTTAGTCACCATATCAGCAGCATTGTCATCAGTAGATACTTTATGTATTGTGATCACCTTCTTTTCCACCACATCCCTCACAAAGTGAAGCCTCACATCAATATGTTTAGATCTTTCATGAAAGACCTGATGCTTAACTAAGTGAATGGCACTCTGATTATCACATTGCACAGTAACTTCATCTTGCCTGATTCCAAATTCCCTGATAATGCCCTTCAGCCACATAGCCTCCTTTACTGCTTCTGTCACTTCCATGTACTCAGCTTCAGTGGTTGATAGTGTAACCACTGACTGTAATGCAGCCCTCCAGCTGATGGCTGTGCCATATAGTGTAAACACATATCCAGTCAGAGACTTTCTAGTATCTATGCTTCCAGCATAGTCAGAATCTACAAAACCTTGTAGAGGTTGCTTGTCCTCCTGAGTCCTCTCAAATAGTAATCCCAAATGTGCTGAACCTTTCAAACTTTCAAATATCTCATTATCCACTTGAAAGCTTCCCAATGTGCCTTTCCAGGATTAGCCATAAACCTGCTGACCAAGCTCACTGCATGAGCAATGTCAGGTCTGCTGCAAATCATGGCATACATTATGCTTCCAACTCCATTTGAATAAGGTATCTGGTTCATTTGAGACTTATCTTGTTCACTCTTGGGACATTGATCAGCTGTAAGTTTGAAGTGTTGTCCAAGAGGAGTAGAAACTGATCTTGACTCATGCATATTGAATCTTCTCAAGATTTTCAGTATGTAGTCCTGCTGAGTCAAGAACATCCTTCCAGCTGACTTGTTCCTGATAATATCCATACCTAGAATTCTCTTAGCACTTCCAAGGTCTTTCATGTCAAAAGTTGAACTGAGCTTATCCTTCAGTTTCTGAATTCTTCCAAGACTTTTCCTGGCAATTAACATATCATCCACATACAGTAATAGATATGTAAGTACCTTAGAGCCTTGTTTTTCCAAGTACACACAGCTATCATACTTGCATCTGCTGAAGCCTATAGACACCATGAAGCTATCAAACCTTTTATACCACTGCCTTGGGCTTTGCTTAAGTCCATACAATGACTTCTTCAGCAAACATACCTTTCCTTCATTTCCTGACAGTATGAACCCCTCAGGTTGCTGCATATAAATGGTTTCTTCAAGCTCTCCATGTAGAAATGCAGTTTTGACATCCAGCTGTTGTAACTCCAGTCCATCCTGATTCACCTTAGACAATAAGATCCTTATTGAGCAGTGCTTCACAACTGGTGAGAACACTTCATTGAAGTCTATTCCTTCCCTCTGAGTAAATCCTTGCAACTAACCTTGCCTTATATCTGATCAGCTCCTGTCCATCTGATCCAATTTCAGACTTTTTCTTGAATATCCATCTTGAGCTGACAACCTTCTGCCCTTTTGTTCTATTCACAAGAACCCATGTGTGGTTCTCTTCAAGTGAATTTAACTCCTCTTTCATAGCTGAAATCCACTGATCTTTATCCTTTCTTGTCACTGCATCAACATAAGTTTCCGGTTCTTGATACTCTACTTCTTCTGCTACTGATAAGGCATATGAGATCATGTCAGCCTGCCCAAACCTGATTGGTGGATGAATGCTTCTCCTATGTCTATTTCTAGCCAGACTGTAGTTTCTCAAATCTTGACCCTCCTCATCTGAATTTTCAGTTTGATCTTCAGAATCACTGTCTGCTGATGCACTCAGCTGATCTTCTTGTGGATTCCTGATATCAGAGTTTTCCTGAGCCTGATCTTCATTCAGAATCCTGGTTGTATGCTCCACTTGAACTGTTGTATGTCTGATTATGGGGTTATCCTCATCATCCTGAGGATTTCCAGATGTACCATATCCCATGACTTTCTCATTAAAAGTCACATCTCTGCTGATAATGCACTTCTTGTGTCCAGCTTCAAGGCACCACAATCTATAACCTTTGACACCTTTTGGATATCCCAGGAAGATGCACCTCAGAGCCCTTGGTTCCAGCTTATCTTGCCTTATGTGAGCAAAGGCTAAGCAACCAAACACCTTCAGATTATTGTAATCTGACAACCTACCATACCAAAGCTCAACTGGGGTTTTGAAGTCAATAGCAGATCAGGGTGTGTTGTTTATCAAATAACAAGCAGTATTGACTGTCTCTCCCCAGAATACTTTAGGTAGTTTAGCATCTGATAGCATGCATCTGACCTTCTCCAAAATAGTCATGTTCATCCTCTCAGCAAGCCCATTTTGTTGACGGTTTGCTGGAACAGTCTTGTGTCTTGTTATGCCTCTTTCCTTGCAGAAATTTTCAAATTCTTCTGACACATACTCAAGTCCATTGCCAGTCCTGAGATGCTTTATGGATCTTCCCCTTTTGTTTTCTTGTTCAAGTAGTCATTCCCTGAACTTTCCAAAAGCTTCACTCTTCTGTTTCAGGATGATCACCCAGACCTTCCTGCTGAAATCATCAATGATGGTCATGAAGTACTTTCCACCTCCATGAGTCTCAGTTCTTGATGGCCCTCAGATGTTAGAGTGTACATAGTCCAAAGGAGCATCAGTATGATGTTTCCCCTTTGCATAAGAGTGTTTCTTGGATTTTCCCAACACACAGTGATCACAGAAATCCAATTTGATTGTTCTTGAATCCCCAAATGCCTTCTGCTTGGAGAGTTCATTCAGTCCTTTTTCACCAATGTGCCCTAACCTCTTGTGCCACAAGATAGCATCAGAACTGCCCATAACTGCATTCACTGATCCGGCAGCTGAGTTACCCATCAGAATGTACAAGCCATTTACCTTCTTGCCCATCATCACAATGTTGTTATCCTTGATTATCAATATGAATCCATTCCTTGTATTGAATTCATATCCCAAAACATTAAGTGATCCAAGAGAAATCAGATTTCTCTTCACCTCAGGTACAAACCTGACATCTTGTAGTATCCTCTCAGCACCATCATGCAGCCTCAACTTTATTGAGTCAGAGCCTCTGACCTTGCACATCTGATCATTCCCCAAGAGAACTGATCCACCATCAAATTTCTTAAGATCCATGAATATATTTTCATTGGGACACATATGAAATGAGCACCCAGAATCCAACACCCAATCTTCACTCAGCTTGACATCAGTAACAGCCAAGACCTCAACACTATCATATCCTTCTTGAGTAGCAATTGTGACATCTGCCTTCTGATCCTCTTCTTGCTTCCTGGATTTGTCAGGACAATTTTTCTTGAGATGTCCCACCTTCTAACATGAGAAACATTTTCTCCTTTCCACAAATTTTCCAGATTCAGGGCCTTTACCATTCTTCTTCTTCTTCTTTCCTTGGAACTGTTTATTCCCTTTCTTGAACTTGATATTCAACCCTTCACCTTAATTTGTGTTCTTCCTTTCAGATTGCATTTGAAGCGCCTTAGTTTTCAATGCATTCTGAATATCATCAGGGGACACCTTCTCTTGCCTTCCAAATAACAGAGCATCCTTGAAATTCTCCAAGGATTTTGGTAGAGAGTTCAGTAACATCAGGACTTTATCCTCATCTTCAATCTTGACTTCAAGATTCTCCAAATCATCCACTGCTTTATTGAATTCTTCAAGTTGTTCAACAAGATCCCTATCTTCAGTCATCTTGAATGAATGAAGCCTCTGTTTCATGAACAACTTATTGGTAACCGATTTTGTTTGATACACTTGTTCCAGCTTGTTCCACACATCAATGACAGTCTTCTCCTTATACACCTCTGATTAGTGTGAAATTTGCTTGAAATTATTGTGCTTTTATTGCCCATTTTAATATAATTTCTTGCATTTTTCACATTAAAATAGATTATTTGAGCTTTATTGTAAAAATATTTGTTGTGCTGCATTTTTTTATTAAAATTGAATTGAGTTTGTAATTAATTTGTTGGATTATTAATTTGGGATCATTTAAGATATTACTATCAAATTTTAATTAATTGTGGCCCAGGATATACTTATTTATTTGGCCCAATTTGATTCATTAATCTAGGCCCATCTTGATTTTGTGCAGGATTTAATTGATTTGCAAGTGTTGACCAAGAAATTGGAAAAGGAAGACAGCAACGTGGCTGCACATTCCACCACAACCACTCTCCATTCACAACAACCCATTTGCACCGACGATTCTCACCATTATTGCCGGAATTGAGCACCATTTGCCACTACCCCTGTTCCTACAGCCACCACGCCAAAAGAAACCCACACCATTATTGCCGGAAACACGCTGCAATCTCGCCGTTAAAGTCACAGCGGCCACCGTTGCAAGCTTTCACCGGAATTCGCCAATCGCCGCCGTAGTTGAGCCCTCAGCAACGCACAGCCCAGCTCGCCGTCGCGCCGGAGAAGATGACACAACAACAACCGCGAAACCGCCATCTCCATTCGTACAACCGCCTCAATCCTCTGTTCTCACAATACCACTGTTGCTGGAAATCAAAGTTCAATTCGCCAGAATTCGACACCATTGTCGCAGTAGGCTGAAGAAGAAGTGTAGAAAGAAAGAGGTAAAACGTGCTTTCATTTAAAAAATTGCTGAAAGAAAGGAGAGTTGATTTTCCGATTTTAAGAATCGTCATTCTTCCTCGAGCAAGCCTGCTCGATCGAGCTTCCTTAAGAAATTTACGTAGCAAAAGTTTCTTGGAAGTTGCTCGACCAACTCTTGAACGAGCAAGCCTGCTCGATCGAGCTCTTCTAAAAGGAAAAATTGTTATCCCGTTTCTAAAATCGTGCTCGGCCAGAAATAACTCGTGTAAGCTTGCTCGATCGAGCACAACAAGAAAATCAGATTTTATTCCTTTGATTTCTGCCACGTGGATAAGAAATGGAGTGGGCCTATGTTTTTGGAAGGACTCTTGGCCCATTTGGGAAAGAAGCAGTAGTAGGATACACACGATGGAGGAGATTCTATACTCACGGGGATTTGATAATTTTTCACGAGCTCTCTACACACATTCACACATAGTAGTAGGTGTTCTTATTTTTGTTGAATTTCTTTGCAAGCTTTGAAGATTTTGGTTTATTGCAAGTTGTAATCACAAATTGTAGGTGACTTGTATCCTTTATCTCTTTAATATTGTTGGGATTTTAGTAGATTATGGTTAATTGCAATTATTTTGAGGATTTTATTATGTTTCTATTTTATTTTGTTTTTGATGTTATGGGTTTGATTTATATAGCCATGGGCTAAATTGTTTATGCTTTGGGTAATGGATATTGGGTGAGGATTGATGATTTTATTGTGTATGTGCTAGAGTTTTGATTTGTTGGGTGATTGAATTCCTAATTTGTGATTTAATTGTGCTTTAATTGATTGTTCATCTTTTGTTATGCATTTTAATCGAGTGGGCTAGAAGCGAGAGCTGCGTTTATTTGATTAATTGCATGATAGAGTTGAGTGAGATATTAAATTGCTTTTGTTTGAACGTCCATTACACCGAGAGGGGATGGTTCGTTAAGAACACTAACATTTAGGCACTAGGTTGATGTAACGAGAGTTAATCAATTTGGTGAGGGTTAATCCTAGTTCGATCACTTGATGAATTGGTTTTCGATGCATGTATACAATAGATCGTTAATTTAAACTCAATTGAAATTGCCCGAAGCATTCCTTCACTCCTTGCACTTCTGTGGAAGTTAGAACTAGTTTAATTTGCATGCTATTTGAGTTGCTTGTTTAAATCTAGCTTTAATTTTTGTTTGTTAATTTTAACTAAAAACCCAAAACCCGGAACCTTTAAATTTTCACATTGCAACATGTGGATGTTTGAGATTAGATCCTTGGACTAGAGACACCTCCCTAGGGTTCGATATATTTTTATTACTTGGTCAAGCTCACGTACTACAACAATCCTATATACTTGTAGGCTAAGCGAATTTTGTGAAAACAAATTTGCGTATCAAGTTTTTGGCGCCGTTGCCGGGGAGGTGACGTGTGTTCAAGTAGATTTAGTCCGTTGCATGTTGTTTTTGTTTGTTTCTTTTTACTTTGTTCTCTATCTTGCTTGTTCTTTGAAGGTTTGATACTTGTGTTCTCTTGTAGGTGCATGATAACAAGGTCTCGAGGTCAAGAAGAATTAATTCCTATTGACTTGGAAATTGAAGCCACTACAAGAAGAAATCGAGGAAGAAACCGTAGAAGAAGAGCAAACCAAAATATGGATGATCAAGGTCTTAACACCGAAGAAGGAGCACGAATTGTGGATGAAGGGGGTCCGGTGAATGAGGTAAACGAGCATAGGGATGGAGCAAGGAACCCTCTAGGTGAGGGCCAAGGAGGAAACCAATACATACACTCATACCCTCCTCACAACTACCAAGGGTATCCACCCTATCAAAATCCTTACCCACAATTTCCTAACAACCAAAACCCACCACCACAATATCCACCATACCAACCTTATCAATATCCACCTCACCATCAAAATCCTTATCCACCTCCACCACAAAATATCCCTCAACCACAGCCTCGAGGGCATGACCCACAACCGATCCCATCTCAAGAGCCTCAACCTCAAGGGAGACTCCTACGTGACTACTTCGAACCACAAGTAAGAGATTTTTATGATGGCATTGCAAGGCCGGAGGTTGATGCTGAAAAGTATGATATAAACCCAACATTGTTAAACATGCTTAAAGAGAATCAGTTCGAGGGAAGTGACGAAAGAGATGACCCACATCTTCACTTGGGAAATTTTCTTGAGATATGCGATACAGTGAAATATAACAATATTTCAGAAGATGCAAAGAAGCTTAGGATGTTTTCTTTCACATTAAAGGGGAGAGCTAAACAGTGGTTGAATCAATTGCATCCGAAGGCCAACACGTGGGATGAGCTATGCAAGAGGTTCTTGATGAAGGTCTATCCGCCATCTAAGACGATCCAAGCTCAGGATTTGATTTCTCACTTTCGACAGAAGAATGGAGAGACAATGCCAGAAGCATGGGAGAGATATCAAGGGTTGATATTGGCGTGCCCCTTACACGGATTCTCAGATTATCAACAACTTGTCTACTTCCACTGTGGACTTAATGATATGGATCGTTTACATCTCAATTCATGCGCTGGAGGGTCAGTTTGGTCAAGAACGGTCGAAGATGTGAACAAGATTATTGAAGACATAGCGACCGATTCATTCCAAACTATGGTCACAAGAGGAGCACATCATAGAGTTCAATAAGTGGAAGACAACAACACAGGGTTGAAGGAAGTTCTTTTGGATGTGATTGAGAAGCTTGGAGGAGGTAATATTTCTATGAATGCACAACAAGTTAGCTCACCGGTGAATTCTTTGGAAGGGGTGAACTACATGGGAAGACCTCAATACCCTAATGCACTTCCACAAAACAATTTTCAAGGGCCAAGACATTACCAAGCACCTCCATTCCAATCTCATTTTCAAGGACAACAAGGGGTGCAATATCAAGGCAATGCTCAGGGGAGCTCGTCCTTCAATCCAAATCTTCATAAGCATGAAAATTTCTCATACTCCAATCCAAAGGGGGCCGTACAATTTCCACCTAGTTTTGATCTCGGAGCCAAACCTCCTAACAATGAAGGAAGAAAAATTCAAGAGGAGTTGTTAATGATGATGGCCAAAAATATAGAAGAGTTAAAGAAGAGTCATATTGAAGGAAACAAGAAGATGGAAGAGTATGTGAGGTTGACAAATGCTCAAATGGCCCAAACTAATGCTCAAGTTGCTCAACATGGGAGCCAACTCAAATCTCTTGAGTTCCAAATGGGATAAATAGCTTCAACATTGAGTCAACAACATTCAAAGGGAAAGTTTCCATCAAACACCGAAGTAAACCCTCGTGAGCAATGTCAAGCAATTAGGTTGAGGAGTGGAACTCAATATGAAGGACCTTCTATGCCTATTAATGAAGAAGTTGATGAAGAAAATGAGGAACAAGATGACAAAGAAATTGAAGTATTGAATGAAGATGAGGAAGATAAGAACATGGGTGAAGAAATTGGTAGAAAAGAGGTTAGTGTTGACAAGGAAGAAGTTGAGAAGAATGAGAAAGGGTTGGGGAAAGATAAGGAGGAAGAAGGGTTAGTGGATAGGTATGTTCCTAGGTGGATGAAAGCAAAAGAGAAAAAGAAAAAGAAGAAAGAGACGGAAGTTGATGAATGGGGTGTTCCAAAATCGGCTATTCCGGTCCCCTATCCCCAAAGATTCATGAAGAAGAGCATGGATGAGAAATTCAAGAAATTCATTGAAGTGTTTAAGAGGCTTCACATCGATATCCCATTTCATGAAGCTCTTGAACAAATGCCGAATTATGCAAGATTTCTCAAAGAATTGATGTCGAAGAAGAGAAAAATGGTTGATCAAGGGACTGTGAATCTCACTGTGGAGTGTAGTGCCATTCTACAACAAAAACTCCCTAAAAAACTCAAAGATCCGGAAAGTTTTACATTGCCATGTGTAATTGAAAGTAGCCCTAAAATGAATGCTCTATGTGACTTGGGGGCTAGCATCAATTTGATGCCACTTTCAATTGCTCAACTATTGGATCTTGGGGAAGTAAAGCCCATATCAATGACTCTTCAATTGACGGATAGATCGTACACTCATCCTAAAGGAATCATAGAAGATGTGTTGGTGAAAATTGACAAATTCATCTTCCCGGTCGATTTTGTCATCTTAGACATAGAGGAAGATGAAGACATTCCATTGATCCTTGGAAGACCTTTCTTAGCCACGGGGGATGCTACAATAAATATGAAGAAGGGAGAGCTTACATTGAAAATGAATGAGGAAGAGGCTACTTTCTCCATTTATGACTCGTTGAAGAGTCCCTCAAGTAAGGAAAAGTGTCACTTCATCAATTACACTCAAGGTGATGTGAAAGAGAAGAAGGAATTGAGTGAAGAAATGACTCAACCTATTAATGATCCCGGAGAAGGAAGAGAAGAAAAAGAAAAGATGAAAGAAGAGTTGAATCTACCTATCAAACTTGAGCAAAATGCAAGTTTGGGGGTGTTATTTGAGAAAAGAAAGAAGATAGAGTTATGTGGAGCAAAGCAAGATGAAGTGAACAAGATGGAGAGCTCGGAAGAATTCGTATGGAAGAGAAGTTTTGAAGTAGGAGATAAGGTCTTATGGTGCAATGCCATTGTGAAGAGCTATCGTGGGGAATTGAGAGCTAAAGCACGTAGACCTTTGATTGTGAAAGAAGTGCTTCATGGAAGAGACTATGCAGTGGACAAGTGAAGCTTTTCACCCCTCCAATTCCCAAGGAAGTGCCAAACATAAATTCAAAAATGGAAGTTTGAGCAACTTAAACTCCGTCCGGCATAGGACGTTAAACCTAGCGCTAAATGAGAGACAACCCATTCTTTTTTTATTGCTTTCTTTTAGTTTTTGCATTTTGTTCTTTTGATTTTATTTCTTGTTTTGATTGTAGGTGTTGGGGTCGTGTGTATAGTATAATGTTCAGTTAACCAGCAGTACTTGCTCATCTGATTTTAATTTCACTTTCTTTGCACCCATAACAGTAAGGGTAAAGGGGGAAAATGAAATTTCATTCCCATTAGCATTGAAGAATTTGAAACAAGCGCCCCCTAAGATAATTTTATTTTGAATGTTTGGATTGTAAGATTAATAATAAAAAATATGCAATTGACAATTTTGTCATCTATATCATAAACAAAAGTAAAGTGAATTATATATGGTTCTCCTTTCCAATATAAGAGGAGTATTTTAGTAAAGATAAACACAATGAATTATTATCATGCATCTTCCCTAAGAAAATATTATCTATCATTCATAAGATAATTGAATTTTAGTTTTAGGCTTTTTATTAATCTTGGGCCTTTGTCTATTAAACCAAACATCAAACTAAATAAGATAATTTAATTTATCTTAATTAGCTTATCAGACGAACCAAATGAGACCTCAGTGATCAAACTGAATTTGTATCTATAGTAGTGGCCGTGCATTGGTAGTAGTTGTTCAGTTAGGTGTTAGTTAGCTTCTGCAATGAAGGTCTTTTAATTTGGGTGAAGTGAGCTGAAGATGATTTAGAGCTTATAAGCTGTTTTAAAAAATTTATATATAAACTCAACCAAACACTTATAAAGCGAGTGTACAATGAAATTTTTAGGACCAAATTTGATTATATATATATTTTTTCCTTTTAAAAATATTCGATCCATAATGTAAGGACGATCCATATGCTGAATTACTTTAAAAATTAATATGATTAATTGTTGGCTTTATCTCTTCATGTATTTGTCTCCAGTTCTCACATGGAAGGAATCTACTTCATTTATTGTTAATTTATTTTTACTGACAATAATATGCCACCGACCCACCGTTTACTAATGTCTATAATTGCAACTTGCATTTATGTCACGAATATTTAATTTCTAGCTTGCTCTTTCAAAAGTCTTTCTTTATTCTTTTAAACGTCTTTAACAACATTTTTTTTTGTCCGTTCTCAGCTAAATGGAGTTTAAATTATATACATCTCATAACTATGTGATAAAATAGATTTACTCCTAAAATTATTTTTTTATATAATTTAGTTCCACATTTTTTTTCATAAAATTCAATTTTAGTTCTAAACTAAAATTCGAAGATAAAAACTTGTATGAACCCGAGTTTACGGTGACCTCGAGTTATTAATTAATACTATCATGTGTATACACTATCACTGTTATGTACAATCATTATCACATTTTTTTTTTATCGGTAAATGTTAGTTGTTAGTAGTTAGAAGTTAGTTCACCATGGTCTCCTTACACTCCATATCTCCAAGTCCAACCTTATATCTCCCTCCTAATTTGTTCCCAAAGGGAATCGAACCCAGGTCACTCACTCAAGTGAGGAGCCCGATAGCTAGGTGAGCTAACCCACCTGGTTCATTCACTATCACTGTTATGCATATATATCACTGTTATGTATACACTATCACTGTTTTCGGTACCATTTTCATATTTTTAACATCAAGCGTTCAACAAAAGCACTAACTGAACTCACTATCATTATCAAAAGCTTGGAGGTGGGCATCTAAGATCGATGGCTTATTTTGCTCTGATTAATCTTGGCAATACAATTCGGTGCCTTGAAAAATTTTCACGGCTTTCGGAGCTTCCCTACTCTTTGATAACTTAGATTTTCCTTTGGACGAGATTCCCTTCTTAAAAAAGGTTGTGGAAAAGCTGGATGGGAGGAGCAGGAGCAAGAGATTGAAAGCTTTTGATGACAAAATCCGAGAAGCTGCGCATGGCCTGGAAGATGTGATCAATTCTGTTGTCTCAGATTTGATAACAATTGCACAATCTGATGATAAGAGCATCGGAAATCAGCGGCCTTCAGTGTATGAGGAGCAAGTGAGGAAAGGGCTTAATTCCTTTGTCAAAACGGTGGAGGAGATAGTGGACGAGTTAGATGATGATGATGAAGATGATGAAGAAGATGAAGATGATGATGAATTTTCAAGATTTCATTTTTGTGAAAAGAAGCCAAAAATGTTTGGATCTAATACCCAAGAGCTAATCACCAAAACCAAACATCAGCCAAATGCAGGTTACAGCTCAAGTGAACTTCGTGTTGTCTCAATTGTTGGGGTCGCTGGCTCTGGCAGAAGTACTTTTGCTTGGGACATTTTTCATAATCGATTTCTTCCTTATTTGCATAAGCTACGGGCATGGGTACGTGTAGGTCCCAGATATGAGTTTAAAGATATCCTTCTCAGTATTCTTTCTCAGATATGAACAGAGTTGGAATGTCATTTCTAAAGTATTATTTCCTAATAAGGAGATATGCCCTCCAGAACTTGAGAAAGCTGGAAAGAAGATCGCAAAGAATTGTAAAGGTCTTCTTTTCGAAGTCGTCAGATATGCAGACATATTATCCCAAGTCGACCAGACCCCGGAGCATTGGAACAATGTAGCAGCAGAGATGGTGGATTTTGCTGTCTGATGCATACGATGAGATATCAGAGGTCACTTTTTTTACCCTTTTTTAAGAAAAATCTAATTTGAACACTCAATTCCTTGTAAAGCTGTCATCAAAGTACTGATTGTCATTGACAATAATAGAAATATCACAATATGATATGAAAGGAACAGGACAACCAATGCATATACAATCTTGTTAAGAAAGTACTAATAATATACTTTCGGTAAAAAGTATATGAGATTTGTATTTTACGACATCTGAACTTATGGGGCTTCAAACCTAAAATGCAAATATGATCAAAATACTTGTATAATGTATTTGATGAATAAGTAGTGGTGTGATAATGGGAATTAGAACATAAAGAAGATGAATTATATTAAGTGGAGGAATTGGACTTCTGAAACAGAGGAGTAGTACTTGAAAGCAGGGGATTGTCATTCTGTGAACATAGATTACTTCTTCATTTTCACATAAAAATGGCATCATTACACATATATATAGCATTGGTAAAAATTGTATGAGATCTGTAATGTAGATTTGATTATAATACTTGTAGGAAATAAAAGAAGAAATTTTTTGATGAATGTTTCGATAAATTGAGATGGCTAAAAATATATTTGATTAGTTTCTTTTGATGCCTTACAAACGTTATGCATAATGAAAGCAATCTTTGACTAGTCTTTGATTCCGCCGCTTGATTCGTATTGATCTTTACTTTTGTTTTATTTTATTTGTTTAGATTTTCAAATGGGTGAGGCACTTGGTTTACCCGATGCTACTTCTCCTATCTGGAAGAATATATGCATATTCCACATGGAGGTTGCAATCACTGGCATGGCGGGCATCGGAAAGACTGCTCTTGCCAGGGAAATCTTTGACGACCCATGGACTTTGCGTTCTTATTAGCATCGTGTTTGGCTCACCTTAGGCCCAAAATATCAACTCAAAGGAATATTTGCTGATATTCTTGCTGAATTAGATCCCAACAAAATGCATGGAGAAGCTGATGAGGAGACCTTGGTTATGCCTATAAACTCAATATTATCTGGTAAGAGATGTTTCATAGTGTTGGACGACGTATGGGACAAAGATCCCTGGTCTGTCTTATGCAACCTCGTATACGGCATCAAGTGTGAAATCCTGTTCACAACCAGGCTATCGGAAGTGGCTTGGGATAAAGATAAAGTTCATGAAATGCAGTTGCTGAATGAAGAAGAGAGTTGGAGCCTCCTTCGAGAAAGAGTATTTGGTGAAGAGTTGTATCCTCATGAACTTGTGAAACCCGGAAAGCTGATTGCTGAGAATTGTGAAGGTCTTCCTCTCATGATTGTCACGGTGGCTAGTCTCCTCCTATCCAGAGATCATGACAAGAGCTCGGAATAGTGGAACGAGGTAGCAACGAGTGAAAATTCAGTATTCGAGCTAGCATATCGCCAAATATCGAAGATTTTGTACCCAAGCTACAAGAATCTTAAATTGAAATACAGAGCATGTTTCCTTTACATGGCAGCATTCCCTGTAAAGTTCAAGATCCCGGCCCAGATACTCCTCAGGCTTTACAATGCTGAAGGAATTATTCCATCAGGCTCATGGGCTATAGAGGATTTCTTCAACTATATGTATTATCTAAAGGGAGAAAGTCTTGTCCGGATCCTTAACAATGGCATTTTTTGCACATTCAGTATCCACTCTGTTTTTTGGCACTTCTGTGTCAGAGAAGCTAGAAATGACAAGTTTTTCCATGTCATGAGAACTATAGCAGATTGTTCATTAGAAGATATAGAAAAGCAGCGTCGACTGTGTGTTCAAAATAAAGTTTTATTCTCCATCAAGGACGCGTACGACTCAATGGCATCCTTTTCAGCAGCTCGTTCTCTCCTCTGTCTTGGTCGCCTCCATCCATATCAAGTACCAATATGCCTAGAGTCAAAATTCTTGAAGGTAATTGCTGCTACTAGCATCCGATTCTATGAGTTTCCAGTTGAAATATCAACACTTGTTCTCCTGAGACACCTTGTGCTCACTTACAACGGCGCGCTCCCTACTTCCATATCCAGACTCTGGAATCTTGAGTTCTTGATTATTTACAACCATATGAGTATCAAATTCCCAGGAGACTTATCATATGTACCTATGGAGATTTGGGAGATGAAAGAATTGAAGCATCTTCACCTCAGCGGAAGAAATCTCCCAGATCCTCCTAATAGCAGCAGCGCTATCTTAGAAAATTATCATATGTACCTAGATAGGCTCACAACGCTTATAGGTGTGAGAGCAGAATGTGTTACCTAGAGAATTCTTGAAAGAATGCCTAATTTAGAGAATTTAGCCATTCTCATTGAACTTGAGCCTGATTATGCATCCGAGCCCTCCTTCTCCTTTGATCATATTTCGCACCACAAAAGACTTGAAGATCTTTCATATGTCATCAGCAACCCTGAGCTCAAATACGCGCCTCCTCCATTTTCCATGTTGCCATCATGCCTTAGAAAATTGCGTCTGAGGGGATGCGGATATGCTTAGGAACACATGACACCAATTGCGTTGTTGCCAAATCTTGTAGACCTCTATTTGGAAAACTATGCTTTTCATGGAGCAGATTGGGTTATGCAGGAAGGGTATTTCAATTATCTTCGATTTCTGCTACTTGAAGATACAGATTTGGTTAACTGGAGAGCTGATGATAGCTGCCATCTCGTATCCCTTCGCACCCTAATCATTAGGCGGTGCTTAAAACTGAAGGAGATCCCTTGGCAAAGTATACCACCTACTTGTGATACTACACTGTTTGATTGCAACCCTTTGGTTACGAAGAAAATACCAATAAATGATTGCAAAGTCATTTGTTCGTGGATAGAAGTTCGGAAGATTTAGCCTAGAGCGGCACCTGGTATGCAGAATTCAGTTTTAATTAGTTTTCTAGCAAAGACTTTGTAAAAATATCCAATATTTCAGCTTCTATCAGGTAAATAGTTTCTTTTAATTTTTTTTCATAGGTGATCATGTAGAAATTATTCCAGCAAAATGTAGGAAAAGCTTCAAGTGGTTTGCACTCAAAGTTAGCAATGTTTTGTTTCTCTTTTGTACTTGCTTTTCATTTTATTTAGTAGGGCAATTATGTTTTTTTTTCCCTTCAAAATCAATAGGTCGATTAGTTATTTATTGATTTTTGAGTAGTTTAATTGGTTAACTTTTGTGATTCTTTATGTACGTCTGTGCTTCAGCTTTCATCAATTGCACTGATTGCCAAATTACATTTTTTAATTAGTTTTTATCTGAAATTAATTGAACGTCATTTAACTGATGGAATAAATTTCTGGAGTGTAAGATGTAATTAACAATAACATGTATTTAACGTTAATTTTATCTTTAACTCCAAGCTTAACCTCTCTTTTCAATTTTAGATCCCAAACTTTTGATTCCGCCGTCATTCGGTTGACATTCAAATAACGCTTAGATAAAAGTGCTTAATTAAAAATGTAATCTTTTAGAACTATTTTTGTTAGCCAAATACATGGGATTTAGTCTCTCTTCCACAAGGTAAGAAAGTCATTGGGTGTAAGTGGGTTTACAAAATTAAGAGGAATCCAGATGGGATGGTGGAGCGACATAAGGCTAGACTTGTTGCAAAGGGATATTGCCAAGAGGAAGGGGTTGATTATTTTGAGAGTTTCTCTCCTGTTGCTAAGCTCGTTACTGTGAGCTTATTCATTGTCATTGCTACACTGAATAATTGTGATTTAGCTACATGGTTACTTATATTAGGAGGTGTACATGAAACCTCTCCTTGGTTACTTTAAAGCTGCTGTGGGGCAAGTTTGTAGGTTGAAACGAAGTCTTTATGGCCTTAAACAGACATCTAGGGAGTGGAACAACGAGTTATATTCCAAACTTGGTCAGTTTGGCTTGGTATAATCGCGATTCGATCATTGCTTATTCACTATGAGGAAGAATAATCAACATTTAGCAAGTTCAAATCCTTCATAGTGATCATTCTTTCTCATAGTGAATAATCAATGATCAAATCACGATTTTGAGGGGTTTCTTTTACGCACAGTAGGAATAAGATTAGGGATTAATTAGTAATTTTTCTTGATTTTTACAGAATATATTGGGAGAGAAAACATTTCTTTAATTGCTTTTTTACGATTCTTGTTTTGGGGATTTTCAGAGATTATTTGTTATTCATTTTGATTTTAATTTCAAATTTTAATTAGGTTTTATGCATATTATTTCAATTGTTCATGCTATGATCTTCTTTTTTTTTTAAATTTATTTATGTTATTTTGTATGATTCTTTTTGTCTCATTTATTTCTCTTCATACATTAGTTATGTGTTAAGCCCTTTTGCTTTGGGTGAAGAAAATTATATGTTGATTTTAGTAATTCCTTTTAACTTTTGAGTCAATGGATTTTGATAAGTGAATGCCTGCAATTGGTTACTGATTTTACTTAGAAATTTATTATTTGAAATTAATATCGGAGTCCTGTCGCATCCCTATTTTTATAAAGCTTTTGTAGACCAAATTATATAAAAACA
>JAPKLY010000289.1:0-29517 GCA_026898435.1 Prunella vulgaris
CGGGAATCAAGAAGGAAATTCAATCAATCACAATGATTGATTGAATAACGAGATTATAGGATCTCAGATTTCTAGTCCATTCCAACGGCTAGTTATTTGATCCTATAAATTGGAGTAATTGTGATAATTTCAGCATTGGATTCACACGCACATTAAGCTAGCCAATACTCTGTCAGTTTTATCACTTACACTCAAAAACACCATCCATACTTATCTTTTGTAAAAGCTTTGTAGAAGCTGTGAGAAGTCAATTGCAATTATAGCATTGACGAGTTGTAAAGAGAGTAGTACTCTCAAAATTGTGTAAGAAAGTGAGTAAGTGAGTTAGTGGAGAGCCCCTCAAGTCCAAGTTGGATTGAGGAGAGTGGATGTAGGACAGTTGGTCCGAACCACTATAAACCCCTGTGTCTCTTCGTATTTCTTTCTGTTCTTATCTGTGCACATCACTTAAAATCAGATTTTCTTTAAAACGTTTCCGCACTATACACAGCGCACTAATTTCAAAATTCAGATTACCTCAAGTAGTCTGCTGATTTTCTGAATAAATCAGTAAATTTGAAAAAGGTTTTTGAATCCTTACAAGTCTATTCAACCCCCCTTCTAGACTTGTTCAAGTGTATTCTTCCCAAAACCTGCCTTTGGGACCAACAAGTGGTATCAGAGCTGTGTGTCCTAACGGCCACAGTTTGAGAAGCTTTTGGTGGTCACCTGGACAGATCCCTGAATTTTTAGAATCTGTGTGCTTTTTATCTAACCACTTGCAGATATGTCTTCCTACAAAAAGAGTGGATCCAAGACAAGGAAGTTACCTGAATTCTCCATAGAGGATTATGACTACTGGAAATTCAGGATGGAGAATCACCTTGGAGCCATTCATGATCGAATGCTAGATGTTCTGGAGGAAGGGCCAATCAAGTTCTTCTGGGAAGGAATAAGTGATGGCAAGACTCCAGAAGCTGAAATTAGTGAAAGAAGGAAGACAGAGAAGAAGAAGAGTGAATTAAACGATGCTGAAAGAAAACTCTTCAACCTCGACCAAGTGGCCAGAACAGAAATCATTGAGACACTCTCCAAAGAATATATAGAGAAAATTAAGACGTGCAGAACCGCTAAGGAGATGTGGGAGAAACTCTCCTTGATGTGTGAAGGGACAGATCAAATCAAAGAGAACAAGCTTCAAGCTGTTCTACATACCTTTGACACATTTAAAATGAAAGCTGATGAAACCATTGATCAGCTAGATATGAGACTGACAAACATACTGAACAAAGCAAGCTCCTTAGGAAAGGATTACTCGGAGAAAGAGATTAATAACAAAATCCTGAGATCTCTTACTCCTAGATGGAGAGTGAAGGTGACAGTAATTAAAGAGATAAAGAATTTATCTGAGATGAGTCATCATACACTGCTATCTCATCTAAAGGCGCATGAGTTCGACATCCAAGAAGAAGATCAAGAAGATGAGACTCCAACTACATCAGCCACAAAGAATGTTGCATTCTCTGCTGCAGCTGATAGTCAAGAGAAATCCTCTGCTCCAGAAGACATGAGCTTAAAGGAGCAACTTGCTTTATTGACCAAGAAGTTTGACAAAATGTCAAACAAGTTTCAGAAGTATAGATCTCATTGGAAGAAGAATAAGAGTGATTCTTCCAGAAGATACCAAAAGTCATCTGATGTCAGAAGACCATCAGATGAACAGGAGACCAGATATAAGTCTCCAGAGAGAAGGAGGGATCCAAGTCCCAGAAAAGGAGGAGATAGTGTTTGTTTCACTTGCAACAAGCCAGGACATCTCAGTTATGATTGTCCTCAACTTACCCCAAGGGAAAGAGAAGAAAAGAGGATCAATAGAGATCGCAGGTTCGCTGATAAGAGAGCTTTGCTGGCAGAAGAGGAGAAGCAGGATATCAGCTCGTCCTCGTCCTCATCTGATTTTGAATCAGAGGATGATATCTGCCTTATGGCTAAGGTGGAAGAGGTAAATTCTCCTACCCCCTCTGTTAGCTCATCTTGCTCCTCTACCTATTCTATGGAGTCAGATATACACAAGTTGTTATCTGATCTCCAATCCTCCTTAAAAGTTTGTTCTAAGCTGGAAGAGGAGAACTCTAGTCTGAAAGCTGAAGTTTTAAGCTTGAGACAAGATCTGGAAAGCACTAGACTACCAGTGATATCCTATGACTCACAAGCTAACAAGTCTGCTGACTTAATAGCAAAATGTGAAGAACAGGAGAAGCTGATAGAAAAGCTACTTTCTGAGAACACTGTCTTGAGTGAAGAACATAATCTGCTGATAGCTAAGTTCGATGAACTCTTCAAGCAGAATGAGCTGATAACAAAAAATTCACAACAGCTTCAGCTGAAAGTGGATCAGCTGACTAAGGCAAAGAATGCCGTGTCTGAAATAGCTGAATCCTCACAAACTGTGAATGATAAAAGGGGTCTTGGTTATCCCAAACCCAAACCACAAAAGAAGAAGAAAGGTGACAGTGGATTAATTAGGGATCCTCGAAAGGGTAAAGGGCCAGCTGAGCCTGCATCTGGATCAGAAGGGCAGAAGAGCAGAGGGACAGAAAAGGTCCCAGCTGGACAGAAGAGCTCCAAAGCTCAGAAGTCTGCTGGTGATCAAAAGGTTTCAACAGAGCAGAAGAATACTCAAACTCAGAAGCCTGCTGACAACCAACATAAGTCCAAAGCTCAGAAGTCTCGAGATCAGAAGAGGAATCCAAGTCATAGCTAAGCTAAGACAAGGAGACCTCAGCAGAATCAGCAGAGGACTGATAAGCCTGGGTCATCTCAGCAGAGTAAACCCAAGCGAAATAGACCTCAGCCCTGGGTTACTTTTAATGTAACCAAAGTAGGCAAGCCTTCACCGGCTAAAGTTTATGAGTCATTCGGAGGCTCAAGCCGAAATTATCCATTTGAGCAACCCACCTATAAACCTGCTGTTGTCACTCATCGCCCTAGAAAAGATCCTCTAAGGGAGATGATTTTTGTGGACAAATATGGTAGAAGGTTGAAATCACCTAAACCTCACAAGGATGATCTCTACCTGTGGATCCAGAAAGTCGATACTAACCAATCAGGACCCAAAGATAGGGTACCTAAAACCTGAGTTTTAATTTCAGGTTAACTCTAGCCCTATAGAAAGAGGGGAAGCCAAAGGCCATGTCTGGTACATTGATAGCGGTTGCTCGAAGCACATGACCTTTGAGAAGCATCTTCTCCAGAACTTTGTAACGCTGGATGGGCCTAGAGTTGTGTTCGGTGACAATAATTTTGGAGTCACCAGAGGAGTAGGCACCCTGCTGATCAAAGGAACAAGAGTTGAAGAAGTCTACTATGTAGAAGGGCTCATGCACAATCTTCTGTCTGTATCCCAATTCTGTGACAAGGGATATTCAGTAAGATTCTCTAAGAACTCTTGTCTAGTTATTAATGATTTAAATGAGCAGGTGCTACTAACTGGTCTCAGAAGAGGTAATATGTATCTTGCAGATTTTGCAAGCTGTCCAGCTGACTCATGCCTAGTTGTTAAAAGCTCATCAGAGATCAGCTGGCTCTAGCACAAGAGGTTAGGTCATCTGAACTTCAAGACTCTCAACAAAGTTGCAAGGAAGGGTCTAGTCAGAGGTCTACCAAATGAGGTGTTTGCATCTGAGCAGAAGTGTGATGCCTGTCAGAAAGGGAAGCAGACTAAAGCCTCATTCAAAGATGTGCAGAGTACTTCAACAACAAAAGCACTCCAGCTGCTTCATATGGACTTGTTTGGACCTGTCTCACCCCTTAGCTTCAGTGGAAGGAAGTACACACTGGTGATTGTTGATGACTATACAAGATTCACTTAGGTAGTGTTCTTGTTCAAGAAGAATGAGACTATGGTCAAGATGCTGGAGTTGTTCAAGAGGATTCAGAAAGAGCTAGACCTCAGCATAGTCAGAATCAGAAGTGATAAAGGTACTGAGTTTCTTAACTCTGTTGTTTCTGACTATTGCAGGGATAATGGTATTCAGCATGAGACATCAGCTGCCAGAACACCTCAGCAGAATGGGTTAGCCGAGAGGAGAAACAGAACCCTCAAGGAGGCAGCAAGGACTATGTTAGCTGAATATCA
Source organism: Prunella vulgaris (assembly GCA_026898435.1). Taxonomy (NCBI): domain Eukaryota; kingdom Viridiplantae; phylum Streptophyta; class Magnoliopsida; order Lamiales; family Lamiaceae; genus Prunella; species Prunella vulgaris. Next base: position 4,118 of record JAPKLY010000289.1, read on the forward strand.
GACTCCTCAAAGATTTTGGGCAGAAGCCATCAATACTGCCTGCTTCATCCAAAATAGGTGTCTACCAGTCAAGAGACATGGGAAGACTCCTTATGAAATGTACAAAGGTAAAACTCCTAACCTTTCCTCTGTCCATACTTTTGGGTGTAGGTGTTTCATCCATGACAATGGAAAGACTAAGTTAAAGACTTTTGATGCTAAGGTTGCTGAAGGAATATTCTTAGGATATTCTGGAAGTAGCAAAGCCTATAGAGTCTTTAATAAAGTCTCTCTCTGTGTGGAGGAGACACCCCATGTTGTATTTGATGAATCTTTTCATGAGTACAGCAAGGAGAAGCTAGCAGAAGAGGTGGATCAGCTGAATCTGTCAGATAAGCCAGATCTGATTAAGGTAGTAGTACCTAGGATAGAATCAGACTCAGATTCAGATGATGAGTCCAAATCAGCTGATAAGCCCTCATCAGCATCAAGTGATGGCACATTGACTCCTGACACTAACCAAGGGGGAATTTTAGACAAGACACAAGAGGAACAGACTATGGCACCTCAAAGGGGCAAGAAGACATTGTCTGATTTCCCAGCTGAACAGATTCTAGGAGATCCAAGTGTAGGTGTTCAGACCAGAAGAAAGCTAAACTTGGGTGCTCAATTCAGCTGTTATGTGTCCCTGATAGAACCCAAAAATATTCATGAAGCTCTTGAAGACCCAAACTGGATTGTAGCTATGCAAGAGGAGCTAAATCAGTTTGCAAGACAAGAAGTTTGGACCCTATTAGAGAGGCCCAAACATCAGAAGGTCATAGGCACTAAGTGGGTATTTAAGAACAAAAAGGATGAAAATGATGTAGTAGTTAGAAACAAGGCAAGGCTAGTAGCACAGGGGTATTCACAGTCAGAGGGGATTGACTATGATGAGACATTTGCTCCTGTGGCAAGACTAGAAGCCATTAGATTGTTTCTGGCCTACGCTGTTTTCAAAGGGTTCAAAGTATATCAGATGGATGTCAAGTCAGCATTTCTGAATGGAATCCTGGCAGAAGAAGTTTATGTGGAACAGCCACCAGGATTTGAGATTGGGAACAAGGTTTATAGGTTGCAGAAGGCTTTATATGGACTAAAGCAGGCACCTAGAGCTTGGTATGATACTCTATCACAGTTCCTACTGGATAGTGGATTCAGTAAAGGAAAGATAGACAAAACCTTGTTCAGAAAGGAAGACGGAAATGATATTCTCTTAGTGCAGATATATGTGGATGATATCATTTTTGGCTCCCCCAACAAACTGATGTGTGATGAATTCAGCAAGCTGATGACCAGCAAGTTTGAAATGTCCATGATGGGGGAGATGACTTATTTCCTTGGACTGCAGGTAAAGCAAATGTCCAATGGAACGTTCATTAGCCAAGCTAAGTATGCCAAGAACTTGATAGAAAAGTTTGGAATTAGTAGCAGCAGAGAAGCTAAGATTCCAATGATGGCAAATTTTAGCATGGATCCAGATGAGGCTGGTGAGAAAGTAGATCAGACACAATATAGGGGACTTATTGGTTCTCTGCTGTATCTCACTGCCAGCAGACCTGATATCAGCTTTGCAGTTGGGGTGTGTGCAAGGTTTCAGGCAAATCCTAAGAAATCTCATCTGGAAGCAGCAAAGAAGATTGTAAAGTATTTGAAGGGTACTTACAATCTAGGCCTCTGGTACCCAGCTGATGACAACTTTCAGCTGAGTGGGTACTCAGACTCTGACTATGGAGGGTGCAAGATTGATAGGAAATCAACCTCTGGCACATGTCAGTTTCTGGGAAGTAAGCTGATATCTTGGTTCTCCAAGAAGCAGACTTCCGTAGCTACTTCTACAACAGAGGCAGAGTACATGGCTGCTGGTAGTTGCTGTTCTCAGCTGCTCTGGATCAGACAACAGCTGAAGGACTACCATGTGATCACAGAAGAGATACCCATCTTTTGTGATAGCACAAGTGCAATAGCCATTACTCAGAATCCTGTTCTCCATACTAGATGTAAGCATGTGGACATAAGACATCATTTTCTTCGGGATCATGCTGAGAAAGGAGATATCAGGATGGAGAAAATTCATACGGAGAAGCAGAGAGCAGATGTTCTTACCAAACCCTTAGCAGAGGCAAGATTCAGAGAATTAGTAGCAGAATTAGGAATGATAAATGGAGGGGCAGTTCTATAGAAAGAAAGTTTTTGGGTAAACGGGTAGTCAGCTGGTACTCAGCTGAGGACTACTCTGCTGAAGTAGTCAGCTGATCCTCACATCAGCTGATCTGGTATGTCTACTTACTCTTTCCTTTCCTTTCTCTATCTTGTTATGTCTAACTTGATACAGGAATAAGTTATGAAAGTCAGACAAGGCCCCCTTGCTTCAGCTGGTCCATGTCAGCTGACATTGAAGACCCAGACGAGCAGAAAAGATTTTCATAAGGATCGCTCTTATCAGCTGATTTTGCCACGTCAGCATCTCGATAAGTATTTCTATGATCTTTATGTCGAATTTTTTTTATCAAATCTTTTCAAAAATTAATAAATCCCTAATTTCTAAAAAAAAAAAAAAATTTAGAAAATTGGCAATCAAATCTTTGTGTTTACGAAAAATCGGGGATTTATTACCTTTTTCCAAATAAGGTGTCAGTTGTAATTAATTTAAACACCGTCTAAATCTTCTCAAAAAGTGTTTTCATCATTACCTTTTTTAAAAAAGGAGAATCTTTTGAGGCGGTCAAAACCTTTCGAAATCCTGACACCCACGCATCACCTCCAAAATTCTCAAAGGTCATTTATTCTGGACCTTTGATTTGTGTGATGCAAAATACAAATCTACGATCAAAACTGATCGGTTTTAATTTTGGAAAAACTGCTCATATCTCTCGATACTTATATATATCCCTTTAAACTTCTTTCTGAAATTTTCTGTTCCTAAATCTTTCTGCCCAACATTTTCCTGCATACTATTCTTTCTGCACTCAAACCCTGTTTTGAAGGTATGGCATCTAAGACAATGCAAAAGCTCTTCAAAGAAAAGATGTACGCAGAGATGTGTGTCGATTTCAACACGACTAGGGTTCCTGAAATCAGAGAAATCCTAAACCTTCTCCAAAATCAAAATCTCCGAACCTTCATCTCCATGACCCCCCTGACCATAAAACCCTAAACTTCTATGCCTTTCAATTCCTTCTTAAGGCTCAGTTCAGCATAGATTCCATCGGCTCCTTGGTTGATGAAGTCGCTGTTGTTATCTCCAAGGATGATGTGGCTGATATCTTTGGCCTATCCTCCTCCGGTGTCCAACCCCACAAATACAAGGAAGCTGACTACCTGGAGACTTTTCAGTTGATGGCCAGGGCGAGTTACAGAGACACCACCACGAACCTGAAGAAATCCATGCTGAGGAGGCGGTTTCGGTTCCTGATGGATGTGGTGACCAAGGTCATCTTGGCGGAACAGGGGAGTTTGGACGCCATTACCAAACTCCGCCTGAGTGTGGCCCGCACCATTCTCGATGGGGTGCAAGCGGACTGGGTGAGTCTGCTATGGTTTCGCCTGGAGCAGGAGTCCAAGAGGTGCTTGGTGAAGGAAGTGAATGGGGAACAGATTTACAGTTTTAAATCTAAGTGTTCCATGGCCACCAAGATCACTATTCTTCTGAATCATCTGCTGCCCCAGCATGAGTGGGATGAGGAATGGGTTGTTGAGTACAACCACACCAAGTTCTTAAGGGGAAGTAACTTGGATATCATTAGGCCAGCTGATTCAGATTCTGATGCTGATACAGTAGCTGTTGCCCCTGGACCTTCTGCTGGTCATAGGAAGAAGCAGAAGAGGAAGGCTCTAATGCCTGCTGGAGGTGGTAAACAGAAGAAAACCAAGAAAACACTACTCCAATTCAAAGGAAGCTCTCCTTTGATTCTGATTCAGATGAAGAAGAGGATACTGCTCTGCTAAGCAGTCTGAAGAGGGAGAAAACTTCAGCAGAGAAGCCTACTCTGCTGGTTGTTGAGTCTTCTGGAGAAGAAGAACAGGATGAGGAGGAGTCAGCTGAGAAGGCTACATCAGATGATGCTTCTGCCACTGGCTCTGATGCAGAGGAAGACGAGTCAAAGGGGAGGGAGTCAGCTGAACCCTCAGTAGCTGAGACAGAGGTTCTTCATTCCTCTGCTGATACACCATCAGCAGACACACCTATTGCTGCCTCACCTATCAGGTCAGCTTCTCCCACACCTTTTTCTGATCCTTCCCAACACTTTTCAACCCCAGCCGATCCCTCACCATCACAAATCCCAGTCGGCAATGAACCAGAGGAGATGGCTACCTCTGGAGAGCCTTCAGCTACCCTCAAACCCTCTCACCCTGAACCTATAATTCTCGATAACCCCAATTCCCCCTCAGAAATGGCCAAGCAAGCACGCCTATCTCACCATCGTTCAAAGGGGCCTCTTGAACGAGGGATGATCATATCTGCCCTAGCCCACATTTCCCTCTACATTCCTGAACTCAACCCCTATCCAGCCTACCAGGACATCCTTGCTGATGGCCTAGCCTGGGCACAAGCAAGAGAGGGGCCAGTCACATTCTTTCTGGCCCTACTTAAGGAGATGGGAGAGGCAGCTTTCACTGAATGGGAGGAAATTTTGATGGAGGCCTTGGAGGTTACGGCTCCATCCCAGCTGACATCTCCTGAAGGGCTGAGGAAAGTGGCCAGAGCTCTGTTGCTCAAAGATGGTGTGGCCCTGGACTGCCCTGAAATAGCAGAGACTGAGTTTGTTCCTCCAGCAGCACATTTTGAGATCTCCCCTGCTGATCAGGTAACTCCTGCACTCTTGGAACAATTAAAAGGCTATTTTGATGACCACATCAGGGAGGTCAAAGCTACTCTTCTGGCTGCCAAGTCTGCTGCCCCCTCTATGATTGAAGCTCATGTTCATCAAGTCCTGCTGGACCATCGCAACAAGCTGAAGGAAGCTATGGAGGACAGCTTGTATGCCACTCGCATTGAATTCTTCAATACTCTCCAGAGCTTCAAGGCAACTGCCAGAGCTTTCAATGATGATGCATCTGCCTCTCTTGCTGCTGAGTCTGAGAGATTCAGATTGGTCTCTGAACGGTTGGAAGGACAAATTGCTGAGTGCAAACATGGTCAGGAGGACCTGAAAGATATTGTGGACAAGCTTCCCACTTCTCTACCCTCTGCTGCAGTAATTGATGATATCAAAAAGGGGGAAGAGAAGAACTCAGCTGCTATTGCTGCCTTGCAAGCTGAGATGGCCTCTCTGAGAGCTCTTCTGGTGGATAATCAAGGAGTTCTATCTGCTAGGATAGAAAATGTTGAAGACTACATCAACACCAGGAAGATGGCTGCTCAGAAAACTCAGGAGTTGAGAGATCAGAAAATGGCGGAGGCTTTACAGAAGTAAGAAGTTGTCGCTGTAGAAAGGGAAAAGAAGAAAAGAATTATGAATGCTGATCTGGATGAAAAGCTGGCTAAGGAGTTGCAGCTAGCTGAGAAAGAAACCCCTGAGGAGAGGATGAAGAGGCAGGAGAGGGAAATAAATGATGAGCTTGAGAGAAGATATCAGAGGAAGCTGAAGAAGAAAGGGAAAGCAGTAGCTCAAGGGAGCAGGACTAGGAGTGGAAAGTTCATCAGAGATCCAAATGAGCCTCTAGTTGATGGACCAATTGATATGTTTTACAATCAATTGTCTGATGAGCTGGTGGATCTCTGGAAAACCATAAAAGCCAAAACTATGATCCACTTCTATGTCCTTCGAGGAGAAGATACCAGAGGAGAGAGAGAGAAAAATGCTGAGTTCAGAGATTGGTTGAAGGAAACTTTTCCTAAGTTCTTCAGAGCTATCACAGAAGAGATGCTTAAGGTAGAGGTTCAGCCAGAGTTGCCAGAGATTGAATATCTTCCTACTCCAACTGATGTGAGTGGAAAGATAGATTGGGTGGAAATCAGGAAACATTGGCTGCTGATCACTCAACTCTTCCATCAGCTTTCTGACAACTCTCTGCCAGCTTTGAAGGAAATAGAGAAGAGATTCTTAGACTGGTTGCAAGTTCCGCTCAGCAGCAGAAGACCGCTCCTCATGTAATAGTCCAGCTGAGTCAGCTGAGGATTAGGTATCTTTACTTCTGTCTGTTATTTCTCTCTTGATTATTATTAATAAAGCTTTATGATTCCAGACAACTACTTGTTGTCAGCTGCGTTTTTGATTCTGTCTAAAAGATCTTAATTAAAGATCTTCTTTTCTGTCCTATGTGATCTTGATTTTGACTGAATATGTTTATCTGTTGAGATCAGCTGAATTGGTTTTGATATCATCAAAAAGGGGGAACTTGTTAGGATATATGTGTTAGATGTTTTGATGATATAAAACAAATCAGCTTGTAATAGGACCAGCTGAACATGTTAGTCAGCTGATGAGTAGTTAGGATTAGATAGGTTCGAGTAAGGGGGAACCTACCTTGCTGCCTAGAAGATCCGAAGCTTTCATAGAAGAGAAGACCAGCTGAGACCTTGTGGACTTAGCCGATTTTAGAAGACAGAAGATTTAATCAGCTGACACTGGAGCATCGAAAGCAGATCATCAGAGAAGTTTACATCAGCCGATAAGCTGAAGAGCAGATTAGCTGATATCAGAAGATTAGCTGATAAGCTGAAGAGCAGATTAGCTGATATCAGAAGATTAGCTGATCAGCTGAGAGCACGTCGCAGACAAGACAAGGACCATGGATAAAAGACTTATTCGGACGAAGTCAAGAAGACCAGCTGAGGTGCACACCAGCAGACTTGCACATCAGCTGAGGTCCAAGTATCAGCAGACTGATACACCAGCTGAGGAGACAGATCAGCTGAGGTCCTGTGCTCAGCCCAGATTCTTCGGAATCAATTTAAAGGGTTAACTTGCGATATAAAAGGAAGATTCCCAGAATAGAGGATCAATCAATCAAGGGGACAAACTTGATTGATTGAAGGTCGCGAAGATTGACGGGAATCAAGAAGGAAATTCAATCAATCACAATGATTGATTGAATAACGAGATTATAGGATCTCAGATTTCTAGTCCATTCCAACGGCTAGTTATTTGATCCTATAAATTGGAGTAATTGTGATAATTTCAGCATTGGATTCACACGCACATTAAGCTAGCCAATACTCTGTCAGTTTTATCACTTACACTCAAAAACACCATCCATACTTATCTTTTGTAAAAGCTTTGTAGAAGCTGTGAGAAGTCAATTGCAATTATAGCATTGACGAGTTGTAAAGAGAGTAGTACTCTCAAAATTGTGTAAGAAAGTGAGTAAGTGAGTTAGTGGAGAGCCCCTCAAGTCCAAGTTGGATTGAGGAGAGTGGATGTAGGACAGTTGGTCCGAACCACTATAAACCCCTGTGTCTCTTCGTATTTCTTTCTGTTCTTATCTGTGCACATCACTTAAAATCAGATTTTCTTTAAAACGTTTCCGCACTATACACAGCGCACTAATTTCAAAATTCAGATTACCTCAAGTAGTCTGCTGATTTTCTGAATAAATCAGTAAATTTGAAAAAGGTTTTTGAATCCTTACAAGTCTATTCAACCCCCCCTTCTAGACTTGTTCAAGTGTATTCTTCCCAAAACCTGCCTTTGGGACCAACATCTTCGAAGGCTCGTTGGCACTCACCCGTCCACACGAAGTGTTTGTTGAGGTGGAGCTTGCCGGCTTTGGCTGCCTCCTTGTACCTTCGCGTGTTTGCTTTGATTGCTTCGAAGAATGGGCGATTTCGGTCGCCAGACCTGGAGATGAACCTATTCAGAGCTGCCATGCACCCAGTCAACCTTTGGACTTTTTACACGGAATTGGGCACGTCCATCTCGATTATGCATTAGACCTACGTTGGGTTGACCTCGATTCCTCGTTGGCTAACTAGGTACCCCAGGAACTTTCCAGAGTGTACGCCGAAGCTGGTTTTCTTGGGATTCAGTTTCATGTTATAGTGGCGTAGTATGTCAAAGGTCTATTTTAAGTGGTCCAGGTGGTCTTCCTTCCTCAAACTCTTGACAACTATGTCGTCCACGTACACCTCCATGGACTCGCCAATGTGTTGGTCGAACATCTTATTCACCAACATTTGGTAGGTGGCCCCAACGTTGATGAGTCCGAACGGCATCCTTTCCCAGCAATACATGTTTTTGTTGGTGTAGAACGTCGTATGTTCCTGGTCATCTGGGTGCAGAGCTATCTGGTGATAGCCCGCAAAAGCATCCATGAAAGTCATCATCTCATGGCCTGCGGTGTTATCGACTAACTGGTCGATGTGAGGTAGCCGGAAGTTGTCCTTCGGGCACGCTTTGTTTAGGTCCGTGAAGTCGATGCAGAGCCTCCACGTCCCGTTGTGTTTCTACACCAGGATGGGGTTCGTGACCCACTGCGGACACAAAGCTTCTTTGATGAGTTTGTTATCTAACAACTTCTCCACCTCTACAGTTAGAGCCGCGTATTTGTCTGGTCCATACTTCCTTCGTTTTTGACGTACGGGTCTCCTTGTCGGGTCTATGTTGAGTCTGTGGTAAGCATGTTCCAACGGGATCCCCGTCATATCTTCATGGGATCAGGCAAACACGTCCAGGTTGGGCATCAAGAACAGTTCCATCCTCGACCGGTACGGTTCAGGTAACTCAAAACCGATGAAAAGTTCTAGGTCTCTTTCCGGGTCCACCGGGAGTGCCGTCAATTTTTCCATGGGGGTGGCCTTCCTCTTTTGACTTTTCCACCTCGGGTCGCTGATGAACTCATCCCACTCCTTTTGTGACATCTGCGCAGGTTCGTGACCTATGCGCGGTTCGAGGTCATCGGGTTGGCTTTAAGCTTGGGTAGGTTCATCAACTGTCAGTACCTTCGGTGGTTTGTCAACTTGGGATGGTGCGGTGACCTGGGGAGTTTGGTCAACGTCCATTGGTGTTGGTTCTTGATCCCCCGCAGGTCCCCCCTCTTGGGCGTCATCAACCACCTCCATGGGAGCAGGTTGCTGTTCCTGCGCAGGTCCCGACACTTGCTCAGATCCCAACATTTGGGTTTCTTCCAATTCCTCCATTGGTGTCGGCCGTGTGTCTTGCACAGGTCCTGTGCCTTGGCCAATTTCTGACAGATCGCCTACCTCCATCATCTCAGTTTCGACCTAGATGACATCTAGGATGTTTGGCTCGTCTGCTGGAATCTGTACATCCTCTTCAAGGATGTGGACCTGCGTAACAGATTTTTTGACCCGGCCGTCTTTGATTTGGAGTAAACATTCTCGGGCCTTTTTCTGGTCACCCTTTACAGTTCTGGCACCTTCTGGAGTTGGGAATTTTAAATAGTAGTAGTAGGTCGAACACGCCACCTTGAATTCATTAATAAACGGGCGGCCAAGGAACCCGTTGTAGGAGGACTGCTGGTCGATAACTAGAAAATCTAATAGCCTAGTCAGTCTCCGCTCCGGGTCCTCGGCAGATACAAGTTGGATGCTCAACCTAATACTACCTAGGGGGACGGTTACAGCTTCTCTGAACCCCACTATCCTAGCATTGCTAGGTTCCATATATGACTCAAAATCACCCAAGGCATCTAAGGTGGATTTGAAGAGAATGTTGGTGAATGCGCCGGTGTCCACAAGTAGCCTGTGAACTCTGACGTTCATGATATTGGATGTTATCACCACCGAGTCATTGTGGGGCGTCAATGCCCCCTCCAGGTCTGCCGAGGAGAATGTCAGCTCATCAGTAAGCTGTGCGACGGACCTGGGGCTGGAGCTGCCTTCCTGGATCTGGTTTACGGCCCGGATCTCAGCCTTTCTCTTTCTCTTGGACATAGAGATCCCCCCGTCCTGGAAACCTCCGGTAGCTCCGATCTCCTCCTCGAGAACTAAGAGTTCTCGGGTGTGTTGATGTAATTTTCGTAAAAGCGATTATGTGACTATAATAACATTGATTACACCAACAATATGCTGAAATAGACGATTATACGAGGTTTTATGAGTAAGCAAGTAGGTCATATATAAGCTCGTCGTTCGAGCAGAACTTCGTTAGGGTAAAAATTTTGTATCTTATTCGAATGAATTCGGTTACATTATATAGAAAATACAAGCTGCTGGATCGTCACCAGCCTGCTTCATCATAAGCTGCTGATCAGCAGCCTGCTTCACTTAGAAGCTGCTGACTCGTCACCAAGTTACTTCGTTAATAATTGGTGACTCGTCAGTGCGTTCTTCGATCTGGTTCTTTCTTCGTGCTTGATCAATTCTCTTGGACACGTCAATCCGGACTTGGTTAATTACTTCCTTAAGCACGCATGTCGATTATTTCATTAACAGAGTGGGCTCCAAGTTTTGCTGAGGTTGGGGAGGTGCCCTCCTCCTATTTTGAGGTCCGCGCTGGCCCGCGTCCTCCTCCTCTTCATCGTCAGAGGCCGCCCTCCTTTCGAACCTCGACCTCTTAGCTGGGGCCTTCTTCACAAATTCAGCCAGTTTCCCATCCTCGTAGAATTTCTAGAGTTGTTTGAGGAGGTCTCGGCATTCGCTGGTGAAGTGGCCGATTGCCTGGTGATAGGCACAGTATTTATTGGGGTTGAGCTTCGTGCGGTCCTGACGGATCCGCCTCGGCTCCTCCAGCAGGGCCTTGTCTTTAACAGCAGTAAAGACGTGGTCGACGGAGATTGTGAGGACCTGGTTGAGCTTCTCCTTAAGCTCGTCTCCCTCACCGAAGGCTTTTAAGTTCCGAGGGGCTTTGTATGCGCCCCCGGACTTCTTCCCGTAGGGTTTTCTCTCCTCGTGGGCTCCAACATCTTTCAGCAGTGCCTCCTACATAGCCACGAACACCCCCGCCTTGTGGCGGAATTCGGTGTAAGTGTTGGGACATGCAAGGTGCATCTCCTTCCAGAGATCGGTGCCTTTTTTTAGTCCGTCCATTGCTGCGACAACCTTCGTGTCCTCGCTCACTGGCTCACCTTCCAGTAGGATTTTATCGAACCTCTCCAGGTACTGCTGATCGGTCTCGCTCTCGCCTTGGTAGATGTTGGCGAGTCGGTGCTTCTGGGTAAGGTAGGACCCGAACCCAGAGAAGTGGGCCAAGAACTCCCGCGAGAGTTGGCCAAATGAGCAGATTGACCCCGGGGCGAGTGAAGAGAACCAGCGGTGAGCTCGGTCCCCTAGGGTCAGCGGGAAGTTCCAGCATTGAGTAGAGTCGGTGGCGCCAACCGAAATCATAAAGTCTGCGTACTTGGCCAGGTGGACTTCTGGGTCGGATTCGCCCTCGTACGCAGACATCACCGGGAACTGGATTTTCTTCTGGACCGGTGCGCGAAGGATGGCAGGTGCCAATGGAGACGCGGGGAGAGTGGTGGCGTCAGGTCCGCCAGACTTGGCTGCTACTCTGGCGTCAGGTCTCGTGGACGCACGTCCCCGAGGTGCCTCACTCTGGGGTGACCTCTCCGTGACGGGTTGGAATTGGCGTCCGCCATGGGGGCCCAACCTGTCGGTGGCGGGCCTTCTCAATCTCTCATGGGTGGACCTGCGTGGTTGCTGGTCGGAGTCCCCGTGGGACGTGGCTGGGGCCGCCGCCCGCTCATTCTCCCCATACCTCGGGCCCAGACGGCCTTGAAGGACTTCCCTCCTCTGTGATTGGTGCATGGCGGAGGCTTCGGTGTAGGCTGAAGCTCGCCCGGTGTATGGGGCGGGTTCCTCCACCACTTTGGCCTTGCCGACCCTCTTCCTGTGCTGGCGAGCTCGTGCCGAGCTCACCTCCTGCTTGGTGGGGAGGACGTTGTACCCCCTCTCCCCCCGGGTCTAGGTGCCCTGGGTTGGCCTGGTCTGCTCCCGAGTCTCTGCAGCTGGAGCTCGCCGGGGCACTAGGGCGAGTTCGTCATTCTGCCTTTGCTGCAATCTCTGCAAGATTGCGATGGTGTGCTGGAGCTCGTCGGGGTTGTTGGCCAGGTCCCTCAGGGCAGAGATTAATTTTTCTTGCGCCACCACAACTCGCGGAGGTTGCAGAGCTGCGGTGTTCTTCTGGGGAGGTGGGTGCGAGGTCTCTACTACTTGGCGTGAGGTTTCCGCCTCGGCCTGGTTTTGGTCGCCCCCATTGGACCTTCAGGCAGCTGCGGAGGTCTGTCCCTTGGCAGCTCGAGTGTTAGCCATTTTTGGATTTTGGAGGGGGTAACTCGCTGCAGGTCGCCGAGGTGGGGGTAGGTCGCCGGAGTGATGATCTTCCATCTTAGGTGGAGCTGTACAAATTTTCGTCTAGCCTCGCGTGTGACAAATTATCTGAAATCCAGTTTATTCGTGTACACGCGTGCGTTTGAAAACTTTTTTCGGGCAGAATTTGTAAATTCGAGAATTTGGGTTTTCGTCTGGAAATCTGGGTTTTTCGTCTAAATGAATGAATATGTATGTGTATCTTCAAGTGTTCTTGAGTTTTATCAAGAACACCTTCAAATCTTCAAACCTTCACACAAACCCTAACTTTTGTTCTTGAAAATTTTAATTTTTCAGGTTCGCGCGCCCTCCTTCTAGCGCCAAATTGTTGATAGAATTTACTAATCGTTGTTCGTTATGTGACTTTATATTGGATTAATTCTACCAAACAATAATCTTATGATTTGTGTTCTTGGATAATGTAGAGAGAGAAAGTGGAGAGCTTAGAGAGAGAAAGTAAAGTGTAGAAAAAATGTATTAGAATCGTATATTAGTTACAAGAGAGGTCTTATTTATAGGTGCGTGAGTGTGGGACGGCACCTTATGAGCCTATTTGGCTTCCGGTGTTGACGAAGGTCCGTAACCTTCGTCCTGGTCCCTCACACTGCTTCCTATGTCGTGCCTCGTCCTACCACATTGTCTTAGACTAGATGGGCCTTATTAAAAACCTCGCCGTAAACCACCCTTGTGGATAAACCAGACGGAGGGAAAAAAAGCGCAACCATCGTGGTCCTACAGGCTATGGGGCGAGCTCCCGGGTGAGCTTACGGGCAAGCTCCAACACCCATGTGCAGCCTCAGGGTGCCGCGCGATGATGGACCTCGGCGAGGTCCTCGTGGGGGCGAAGGCGAGCTCCTTTGGGCGAGCTGCGTGGGCGAGCTGCCCCCATGTGGGCTAGCTCCGGCCTTCCGCGGGTCCGGGTGAGCCCTGGCGACCTGTCAAGCCTTGGTGATTATTCCGGGGCTAAGAGCATTAGTTCGCCATGTCAACAGGTGGGATATAGACCCTTGATCTTGGATTGACCGTTGTTTCTGGTAGACTTTGACGAAGAACGGTTGAATATTCGAAGAACCGGATCGCTGGATCTTTTTAGTTCGCAGTTTTGCCCGTCGAGAGAATTATTGCTGCTTGCTCGTTTGTTCATCTTTATTTTTGTGTGTTGTGGTGGTCGTTGGTCTGGACCACTTTGAATGACCAAGAATGGCCCCTATTTATAGGGTGGGATGTTGAAGACCTTCATTTTCTGCGCTAATACGTGGCGCGCCTCGATTGGTTGATGCTGATTTGATAGACAACATTAATGAATCGACCAAATTTAGCTTGATTGATTTCCACAGTCTTCTTTATTTATACGAAATATTTTTGATTTCGAATAAATATGACAAATTAAGCATTTATTGCCGCATACGAGTGCCGGGAGAATCGTAATTTAATAATGACTTGTATTTTGTACAATAAATATCATTTTGATATTGAGCTACACTTGTGTAGAAATTTCTACCGTAGAAATATCCATTTTTTAAAAATTCGCGGATCTAAACCGGGTCGGGTAAGATTTGGACATTTTTTTCCAAAATTCGCGCAACTTGTAGTTCCAGGTTTTTTCGCTCTCAGGTATGTTACAATTTGGGCAAAGGCGTGTTACAATTAGGCAAAATCTGTGTTACTAATTCTTAAAAAATTAATTTTTTGTACTTTTCAAGTAACTATAAAGAAAATATGTATTTCTGCAAGTATAAATATGTGTTACTTAATTTATTTTTTATTCTCTTTGTTGATTTATGTTAATAATATATTTTTTCGCTCCCAGGTATATTACAATTTGGGCAAAGGCGTGTTACAATTAGGTAAAATCTGTGTCAGTAATTCTTAAAAAATTAATTTTTTGTACTTTTCAAGTAACTATAAAGAAAATATGTATTTCAGCAAGTATAAATATGTGTTACTTAATTTATTTTTTATTCTCTTTGTTGATTTATGTTAATAATATGTTATTCATGTACTTAATACACCATTTAATACCTTATATATGTTATATAAAATATAATATATATTTTTATAAGGATAAATAAATGTTTGTGTATACAGTAACACACATTTGATCTTGCAGTAACACACATTTACTCTAATTGTAACACACATTTACTTTAATTGTAACATACATTTGCAGTAACACACATTTACTCTAATTGTAACACACATTTACTCTAGATGTAACACACATTTGTAGTAACACAAATTTACTCCAATTGTAACATAAATTTGCAGTAATACATATTTACTCTAATTGTAACACATATTTGTTCCTCAATTTGTGTTATTATATAAGCATATATGTGTTACTATAGGATAAAATACATTTTTATTAAGAATAAATATGTGCTACACATACAATGTAACATATACATGTGTTACATTGCATGAAAAATATTTACTTCTACAAAAATAAATGAATATGTGTAGAAAACAACATTTAATCTGGTTGTAACACACGTTTTGCCTTAAAGTAACATGCATTTGCCCAAATTGTAACATACCTGGGAGCGAAATCACAAGATGCGCGAATTTTGAAAAAAAATTACTCAAATTCGACCCGACCCGGTTTAGACCCGCAAATTTTCAAAAATGGATATTTCTACGGATCTTAGAACCGTAGAAATTTGTATATAAGTGTTTGTCTTTGATATTTATTTGATTTATACACGTCTCATTATTTAGTAGGGTGCAAATTTCATCTGCTTACAATAATATAATAAAATTCAATTGAAATAATATATATAATGATTAATAAATAGGATTCGTGCAGTGTGTTGATAGATTTTGCTAATGATGAAATTATGGCTGTTGATCTATAGAAATCTACCAAACAATAACTTGAATTAATATTTGTTCTTGAGGGATGAATATAGAGAGAGAAAGTGGAGAGCTTAGAGTGAGAAAGTATGTGTATATTATCAAACTTACAGAGAAAAAGATACAAGAAGAACATATTAATAGGTTTGCATGTGTGAGGTGTACCTTGCGAGCGTATTTGACTTTAGGTGTTGACAAGTGTCCTTGACACTTGTCTTTGCTCACTTCTCATGCTACCTTTACAAAGCTTGGTCCTACTACATGTTTGTGCACTATTTATACACCTGCTATCTAGGCGAGCTTCATTCCTTGTGTTATTTTAGGAATAATGTAGTGGTGGACTCCCGTGGATAGGGTTCAGCTTCCCTTCGAGTGGGGATGCTCGCCCGCGAGCTTCTCTCTCCTGGCATGGTTGGCGGTTGGACCTGGTCCATCAGGAGCTTGGGCGAGCTTCTCTATGTTGACCTTAGTCAAATCTAATGATGTAGTTTCTACGCAAGTTGGCGACCTTCTCAACCTTGTTTAATTAATCTTTTAATTATCTTAGGGTAGTTCGCCTACCAACACAGTGAATTCGAAAATTTATTAGCTGAATTTGCCAAGTGACAGACGGATTCACCACGTGGAGAATCCGATACACTACTTCAAGAATTTTACCCCTTTTAGGGGCAGAGGTAGATCCAATACCACATTATCATATTTTTAAAAAAAATATTGTATCATAGAAAATAGGATTAAAATTTTAAAATTTTATTTTTAAAATAAAAACTAAAATATATTTTAAATTTTAAAATTCAAATCTAAAATTTTAAAATCTAAAAACAACACACCCTTATCTTCTAAATTCCATCTATCGTTGTTATCTGAATTTGACTGTGGAAATTTCTATTTTAATATGACTTGAATGTGATAGGAAATATAAATTTATAATGACTCGATATTATATTTTATAATCCTGTAAAAAAATTATATTATACCCCTTTTACTATATATTTTGTAATAAAATAATTTTACTTTTCCTCCCTTGTAAATTTTGTATGATTTGAATAATAATTTTTGGTCTAATCTATCTACATACTACACTATATTAAATAAAATTACTTTTTCTCTATGAATAACATTATATGAATGAATAATTCTTTTGTAAATCTGAGTTCAAATGAATTCGTATCACTATTATGTATATAACAATGATAATTGATAAATTTGAATTATCCATAAACCCAAAATTTTGTCTACATGAATTTTAGTTAAAAATAATTTAACATCTACCAATCACCAAATAATTTCCAATAACAAAAATTAGGGTTGCGTTCATGCCAGTGTGCCCATTATTTACAATGAATCGACAATGGCCGCAGGTGTTGCCGTTTCCGGTGCAAAATCTATTCCCGTTTCCGATCACAATTAACGGTATACTTTCCATTGAGTTCCAGGGTTTACAACATCTTCATCAGAATCGTTTTTCCTAGTTTTACTTTATTCTCGGATTGGAAATTGGTCAGACCGATTTTTCTGTTTCGTTGTTGATTTTTTTATTTCTAGTTTTAAATTCGATTTCTCTCTTCTATTCTGTGGTGGTTTATTTGTTTTGGTAAACAAAATTAACTTCTGTATCAGCCCTAATTTCTGACTTTAACCCATAATGACTGGGCCCGGAAATTGGGGATAGATTGGGTGTTCGAATTTTCACCTAAATTGAGCAAATGCAATAATTCTAGATATGAATAAGGTGGGGGTGAACTGATCTGTTTATAATTTAGAAAAATAAATTTAAAGGATATTTTTGTCTTTTAAAAATTATTTTTGAAATGCAAAATAAGAGGGAGTGAAGTATGGCCAACCGCAAATTCCAGGAGTTGAGCATTAGTGCACGCAGCAGGGTTCGAACCCAGGGTGTGGGAGGAGGAATCAGCGCAATCCTGGTTAAAGCGGGACACGTGTTGCGCATCCATTGGCTCTGGTGAGTCAAGTTTGGGTAGGATCAAAAGTTGAAATCGGACGGTTAGGAGAATTGGTCAAAAATCCTTTTTTCAGTATGCCTTTTTTGGAACCAGAAAGCGCAGTCGGCAAATTGGTGCAACCAACTACTGGATTCGTCGTCAAAGGAGATCGAGCCCTAGAAACGGTACGTTTGGGATAGAGGAGGAACCAGGTTCAACATCGGTGCAATTTTGGTTGAGGGGTATCCAAAGGCGCCGACGAGCCAAAGAAGGAAGTAAGCGATTTTTGGAATTGATTGTTGATTTTTTCCTCGGGTTAGAATTTGAATGTTATTTATGGAAATAAGGATAATTTGTGAGGCTCATTAAAAAAGAATTTTACAATTCCAACCCAACCGTCTCCAATTTCGTTATATAATAAATTAGTGTTTTCGATCGTATACCTTCATCTTCAATTTCTATCATCTTGGAAAATTTTCAGGTCGGCCGCTTCACATCGCCATCTCGCCTTCATTCTCCCCTTTGCATAAGGTAAACAAAAACCTAATTTCTCACCTTAGCCCTAATTTCTCTCTATTAATTTTGGAAATTTCTCTCTATTAATTTTGGAAATTTCTCTCATTCCCCAGATATCTCGTAATGGAAAAGGATTGGCCACCTTTAGAAGAATGCCCTCAATATCGTTTTGGGTTGATGGAAGCGGCCCTGTTTAGGTATCCGTGGGAAGAAGATGGATATGCATTTGACTTCGATAGCTTTTATCCCCCAATTCCAGATGAACCCCCATTCCTTCGAAAGCTTCTGGAGAGCACGAGGGGGAACAAGGTTGGGGTCGTGGAGGAGAACACGGAGAATTGCCCACTTTGCCACCCTCATGTGGATCTGCCTCCAGGTTGGCGTCTCCCATTCCCTAAGCACATGTGTTTTCCTCCATATTTCTCTGTGGAGAGTATGGGTCACTTAACTTATCTGGAGATAGGAGAGCATCCAGTGTGGGATATGGACCCAATTCCGTGCCCCTTTCATATTCTCTCTCATCTTTACGGTTACGGGCAGAGGAGCAGTGTAGATGAGCCGTTTCCTAGTCTTGTAACTCCGGAGGAGCTAGAGAGCACAAAGAAATTTCTTAAAGAATTGCGAGCGAGCAGAGTGAGTAATTAGTTACTATGATGATTGATTGATTCCTTTTTTTTTTTTTTTTGGGTTATTACGAATTATGGAATATTATGTTTGAGAATAATTTCAGGGTTACCAGGTGGAAAGCATTCCGCATCGAGGTCTTGTCGACTCTCTTGTTTTCGCCAAAAAAGCTAACCTTGATGCTCCAATCTGCAACGGAAATGGGAGAACTTCACTGGATTTGATAAAGGAGGCCTTGGATGATGTGATTGATCATATTAGTTTCAAGGTACGTGATCGAATATTGATCAATTTATCCTTAATAGCTAATTAGCAATCTAACTATTACATATTTGATGTTGTGCAGACTGGTAAAAGTTTTCAATTGGTTGAGGTTTTGAAGGTTATTTCTACAATGCCTCTGTATCTCTTAACTTTTTCTGCTGCTGCTCCACCTGCCCCTTCCCAGATTTTTATTGCAACTCTGAAATCATTGAGACCAACGCGTACTGTTGTTAACACCAAATTCCCACCAAATATTTCTAACCCGAATATCCTTGAGTGCTTGGTGCTGCCAAATTATGAAGCTCCTATCAGTTATAAGCCCTGGGGTATGTAATGTAATTAATTTCTCACCTTATTATGGGAAAACCACTATTTCAGTATTTACTTTGAAATTTATTGTTTGGAGTCTTAAAATAGTACTCCCTCCGTCCATGAATCTTTTTCCCATTTCATTGTAGGCATCGGATTAAATAAAAAGTAGTATTATATTGAAATAATAGATAAAGTAAGGGAAAAGTAAGAGTATTGTGGGGCCCAAAATTTTATTGTGAGTGTGAGTTGTTTCCAAATAAGGAAATGGGAAAAAGTTTTGTGGACAAACAAAAAAAAGAAAGTGAGAGATAATTTGGTGGACAGAGGGAGTATAATGTTTTAGGTACCTGTGAATGTGCGACCGATTGTTCATCAGATTATTGTTTTCCTGTCTTTACGTGAAATAGTATAATATTTTCTGTGTTTATCCCAAGTTTGCTTTGTGAGTTTACATGAAAAGGAAGTGTAGGTTATAGGTCGTGGAGAAAAAACTTCACATTTGTCTCTAAATTTGGAAGGGGACGTGGAAAGGAGATTGGGTTGGTTCTATGAAATAAACCTTAAAATATATGTAGGGAACTGTAAGAGATCATATTTGTTAGCTTATTTTAGATAATATTGTCTGGATTTTGAATTTAAATATGTTTCACCTTGTTTTTTCAATGGTTTTGTTCCCTCATCTATCCTTTGTATAATTCCCTTTATACTCATCGTAACATAGAAACTGGTCTGTCACTGGACAGCCTTTGGATTAGTTTTAAGTTGGAGGTTTTTTTGGGCCATACTGATTTTGGAGTCATTGTACTCAGATTAGTCTTCTCAAGAATTGTACAAAAATCTATGAAGTGCTAATTACCAAAGCTAATTTGGCTATGCTATACAAGCTCCTTATGTTTTAGGGAAAATACTGGATTTATGGAGGCTGAGAATTCAAAGTTTAATGGCATAGATTTTCAGTGATGATTTTTAGTAAAATATTGAACTTGCATTTGATTTGTTTACACTTCATCCTCCACATTTCAATATGAGGACATGCATTCAGTTGCAGGTAAAAATATTTGAAGTTATATTAAAGTTTTCCTTTGGTAAAAGAAAAAGGTCTCTTACTAATTGTTGCACACATGGTTAGGGCCTAGTTGGTCCCGGCACCTAAAATTTCTGGCATTTTTAAGATATTCGAACCTGATTCGGAAATCACACTTACACATAAGCTAACAGCCTAACACATAAATCACCCTTAATGTATATTCATTCCTACATCTCTCCACCTCTTTTTGGTTTTATATTTTCACCATTCATATTTCTTTCATTTCTTTGTTATATATTTATTAATTCTTTAGTTCATATATTAACTGAAGTGTAGAAAATAATGTGATATTTTTATTGCAGTTATAGAAACTCATGTTCACCAATTAAAGTTAAATTTGGAGTGTGTTTCCTGTTGTAGGGAACGTTTTGATCAATTTTCACCATTGTTGTACACCTCAAATATAAGAATTCTTCTTTTTTTAATATTGCAGTAATTAAATTGCAGCAAGATGAGATGAGGAAAAGGCAAAGGGATTATAAATCAATCCTACAACCTTCGATGTCCTCGATGCCTAAGGAAAAATCAATTGGAATTGGTAAGATTCCTTTCCCCCCCCTCTCTCTCCCTCACACACGCACACTTGGAAATTGATGTCTGTATTGAAACTGGAAATATTTTAAAATATATCAGGTAATCGGTCTGGTAGGTCCTTTAAAGTGATAAGACCTGATATTCGAACTAGGCCCGATGCTTGAGAAATATCCAACCAGATGGGGTTGGGCCGGGTACCTGGTACATGGTTCTTAGTGCTCAGCCAAGCCATAAAGCTCATGGTCTTTGGCTAGAAAGAAACAATAAAATATTGGAAGATAGTGAAGAAACATTTGAGGAAGGGATAGTAATTTGGTGATAGGAAATAGGCAAATTTTTTCTGGGATTTCGAATTTAAGATGCTAACTTTTAATTTGGACCAATTTTGACCTGAATTACATGTGATGCATGTACTTGGTTGCTCAATTTTGGGTCAATTAGATTTGGTATCTTAAAATGTTAAAATATTGAAGAATTTTCAATAACAATAGGATAAAATATGAAAAGAGTCTTACAATTATAAAGAATGGTGAATTAGATGCAAGTGCCATTAGGAACCCCTAAACACATGTGTGCCATAATATTAAGATATTACATGTGGGTGCTAAATAGCCTACTTAGGGGTATACCCCTTGCATAGCTGGATGAAATTATATACCCAGATGATTTGACGTTTCACATCATGTTGCATCTTGGTTGTACTATTAAATGACCGATTGTACTAGTAAGGCTCTCATTATACCATATGTAATACTATTCAATTATGATGTGACACTTGACATGTTGGATTGTTACTTTTTACTGTATCAATCATTTCGACACGACAAAGGTGTTGTAATCTGATAAAATTCTGGTGATAATTTTTGACGGTACGGCAAAATGTACTATTTAATATGTGACTATACTATTTGAATGTATATGTACTATAGTGAAGTTATTGTGGTTATACTAACTCTTCTGTCATTGTACTACAATATTTCTTATTGTACTATCCTTTTGTGATTGTATTATATTATAATTTTCGCCCCCAAAATATTCAGCCTCCACCATAACATTACAAGTTCAAAAATACAGAAACTCAAAATTAACATATTACGAAATTAAATAAATTGAGCAAGTTTGTAATTAAAATTAAACAAATTACCATCAGACTTCCCATCACCTGTGTTCGAGAAAAATCGAAACTAATATGTAAAAATTTCTAGAAATACAGTAAATCGATATAATTCGAAACAAATTTGTTCGCCGTCTCTGTTGCCTCTATTCGCCAAGACTCCTTCCCGTCTTTCGCCTACCTTCAAATGTACACCCACCTCCGTCGCTAAAATTGGAACCCGCTCCCTCAGACCCACCAATTGGAAACCCTCCCCCCATCGGTGCGAACAGAGGCTTCAGTGGTGACTCACCACTGTGAATAGACCCAAAACGCAGGTGCCTCTGTTCTCACCGCCTCTTGCCCTTCTTCGTCGCAGAACTCCGACGAGCACCGACAAATCTAACTCTGTCGTCGAAATCATCGCTGCTTTTCTAGCTCTACGTCGAACAGAGTTCCGTCGAATATCGCCACAATTTTTAAGAGAGAGAGAGGCGGAAAACAACACCTCAAGTTTTTATATGATGTATCCAACTATTGTTCCGATAATCATTTTGATAAAGTATGTACTATTATAATTCAGATGAGAGAGAAGTGCGTGAGAGGGAATTGGGGAGAGGGGTGAGTAGTGGGGATATGTGTGCTTGTGTGTAAATGTTGTTTTACAAAATATTATAATATATATTTGTAGATGTGTATGTATTCTAATTGTAGAGGCAATAAGATGAAGTCAAAAGCACCTATATGTAATTTCTAAAAAGTATATAGCATCTACATGAGTTTTGGGCTCTTAAATAACACCTTCACGTAATTAATTCTATAAAGAATATAGAAAAATCATTGTAATGAGATTACTATTGAATTCATTTGCATGGTATCAGCTTGTTCACAAAAGTATTTGCAAGTGTAATTCAAGCCATACCCACGTTTACCCTTTGGCCTCTAGTTTGCTATATGTCATTCTTTCTCTAGTTTCTTTTGAATTTTGAACTAAAGTAACTTAATTGTATGTTTGCCCAAATTTCATCATCACCAACATTAATATTATGCTTCTATGTTAGTAAAGTGAAACTCTGTGTCATGAGTATATCATTGAATCTTATGGATGCAGGGAATAGCTGTGTATATAAAGGGGGGAATGGAGTTTTGGTCATAGGAGAGGAAGAAACAAAGAAGAAGGAAAATGAGATTGAAGAGAAGAAAGGGAAAAGTACTGATGGTCAGAAGAAGAAAGTGGAATTGTGGAGGAAATCTACTCATTTGTGAAGAAGGGAATTAAATCTGGGCCTTAGAGCTAGCCTATTGATAGTCTACTTTATTATTTATTTTGTAGTTCTTTAAGTAAATAGTATTTCTCTCTAAGAATATTTTTAAATATTGCAATTTGTAATAGGTAGTCCCATCATTCTTACAAAATGCTAAGGAAATGGAATGATCAGCAATTAGTACCAAATTATCTCCCCTTTATGTTTTGTCCTTCCTTCGTTCTCTTAATCCCTATATCATTCAATCTATCTTTACATGTTCACACAAATTTCATTTAAAAAATCATAAAAGTGTATGGTAAATTATAAGAAAACTATATAAACACAACATTTGATATATTAGAGGCTTTTTTTCCTTGGTCAATGCCGAGGGCACATGTTTCAAAGATTTGCAGAAATCACAAAAGAAGTTGGAACCACTGTTTTTAGAACCGGTTGAACTACAGAACCGATTATAGAACTGGTTCAATTACCCCCTAAAAACCATTTTTATGGTCCAATCGAAAAAAACCGGTGAACATCGGTCAAAACCAGAAAAAACCGGTTGAACCAGCCTATTTTTATATTTTAATTTTTTAAATTTATTTTTCTAATTTTTTTTATTAAATGAAATCTTGAGACATGTTCCAACCCTAAAATTAATTTATTATACAATTTATATATTTTAAATTTTCATAGTAATATTTTAAGTTGATAATTTAGTATACATGAGTTATAAAATAGGTTATTATCTACAATCTGATATTATAACTTGAGTTAATTTGAGTATTTTGATTTTGATTGTCTATATATATTGTGCTTATTTCAATATGTAATTTATAATTTAATAAAAATTTATATGAGAATATGAACTTTTTTTAATGTAATATATATAATATTAAAAAAATAGACTGAAATGATATTAACGGCTAGACCGCCGGTCCAACCGGTTGGACCAGTTGAACCGATAACCGATGCTTTGTCTAATTTGATCACCGGTTCGATTATGAAAATATTGGTTGGAACTATTGTTACAATCGGAACCTATGAAATGGGAAGCAACAGAGGCAAAAACCAAAGACTCTGTTCAAGAGCTTACTTCTAAGATGGATGATCAGCTTGGTGGTATTTCAGGAAAACTGGTGCATGTCACTAAAACTATTGTAGCACTTTTTGAATGTTGACAAGGGCAAGGGTCAGTTAGAGGGAGATTCTATCCTGGGAAGTCCTGATTTTGGCTTCTCTACTGTAATACCATTACAACAAATCCAGAAAACACCCGAAATCAAGCAACTCATTGATGGAACTCACTTTAGAGATCTAGTTTCTAAGGTGGATTTTCCTAGGTTTGACGACACCAAACCTAGATCATGGATACTCAAATGCAATGCACATTTCCTAGTCATATCTAATCTCACAGATACACAAAAGATAAAACTCGCTTTTATTCATTTTGAATCTTTGATGGTAAAACTTCTCTGTGGTTTTAGAATTTTAGTTAGAAATATGTAGATTTAACTTGGGCCCAATTTACTGAAATTGATTCTATAAGATTTGAAGAGATAGAAGAACATTCAGTGGTAGCTGAATTCAATAAACTAAAACAAAGAGGTTTTTATGATTAGTATGTGGATAAGTTTGAGAAAATGAAAGCAATCTTACATTTGCTTCATGGGGAAGAGCTTTCTGAATCCTATTTGTCGAGAGTTTTATTCGTGACTTAAGTGATGAGATGCTGTCATTTATGTCTACGTTTGAGCCTAAAACATTATCGCATGCTATCCAGCTTGGAAAAAAGCAAGATTTTATTTTATTTGCTATTTCCAAGAGGTTGAGGCCAAGTTCTAGGATTCCTAACCTTGGTGAAACCTCCAGTTACTACATCAAAAACTCCATTTAAGGTTCTCACTCCTACTGAGATGGCTGCTTGGAGTGAGAAAGGCTTTTGTTATAGCAGTGATGAGTCTTATGCTATTGTAGTCGGAAATTGAGGTATTATCTCAAAACTAATTAAAACATTTCTTCTTCAATTTACGGATGCTTTGCATGAACTGCCGCCACATCTACTCTATTAAGAAAGCAATGTATTGTTTATGTCTTCTTCGATTTACCATTTACTATATGTTAATTGGAACCAGTTTTATTTCCCTTTTTAGAATCATTCAGTCCTATACATAAGAAACAGATTATTGAGATGTCACCTTCTTATAGTTTATCTATATAAGCAGTTCATTGAATTGAACAAATATTATTATTGCTGCTATTTTTGTTACCTTCATCGGCGATGCGCCTTCTAAAGGTATGATTATTCCATCTTCATCGGCGATGCACCTTTTACAGGCATGATTATCCCGCCTTCATCGGCGATACACCTTCTAAAGGCATGATTATCCCGCCTTCAACGGTGATGCATCTTCTAAAGACATGATTATCTCGCCTTCATCGGCAATACGCCTTCAAACGACATGATTATCCTGTCCCTTTACAGCGATGCGCCTTCAAAGGCTTAATTGACTTTGTCCATTGCCCTCCCAACGAGTTTCGGCCTCGGCGAGCACAATCTCTCAACAAGCAAAGTCTTCTGACGAGCTCTGGGCTCGGCGAGAACAGTCTCTCGACGAGCACAACATCCTGAAGAGCTCCTGTTCTCAGCGAGCACCAATTCTCGACGAGCATTATCTCTCGACGAATACATTTT
>JAPKLY010000289.1:29527-47683 GCA_026898435.1 Prunella vulgaris
CGTCGTGCTATTTTCCCGTACTATTTGTACTTGTTCCCCAAGGATGCGAAACAAATCAACTGCAGCTGGGGTGTACAGCTTTCCACTTTCAGTCTTCTTTGGTGGCTGTACCTTATCAGCCTCAAGTATATTCAAGTACCATTTCTACAGAACATGCCTTGAATTGATTATTATGACCAAAAAGGGTGATTTATATTTGATTAGAAACAAATGGAAGTACCCTCTTGTCTATTTACCTTTGTTGTGGCTTGCATTCGTTCAACATAAGCATTCATAAGGGGGTCCATTGCACCGCACTCAGAACAAACTTGAGCAAGTGTCTCATCAACACCAAGTGAAACTAGATTATCCTGGTAGTTCACCACCCAGCCAGTCACCTAATATTTATCCGTTTACGATGAAAACGAAGGATTGATGAGAGATTTAGTCATTTGAAAATCTAGAATCAGGGAGAATGGACATTGAAATAAAGATAATAATCATGACTACTTTCGGGTTGCAGAAAACATCAATTATCTAGTCAAATAATATGTCAATCTAAGAAATATTGGCATTTTTTATGTAGATCTAGAATGTGGCAATGTAAGTCACCATTTCATCTCATTCTCAAGAAAACAAATATTTATTTGATAACATTGGATGGATATTTTTATAATGAAATGAAATCTTTCTTTAGAAATAAATAAAGGCAAAGGTATTCAGGAGAACCTTCTTTACGAATTACAGCTACTAAAAGATAGTATAAAATCTAAAGAAATCATAAAACCAACTCTAATAACAAAAAAAAAAAGTTGATTTACACTGATATGGTTCAGACATAAGGTCCACAAGTTAAAATGGAATATTCAACTCAGAAGATGATCAATATGCATTTATAGAGCAATTCAAAATATAATTTTTTTTTCATATGAAAAAAGAACAGATTCTGTGAAATACCTTTAATATTTCTATATTTGTCAAATCACCAGCTCTGTCACTGAGCAGTCTCAGCCATTGAACAAACCTCTCAGTGTAAAGATTTACAGCGAGCTGGAATATTTCAAATCTAGAGGAATG
Organism: Prunella vulgaris; assembly: GCA_026898435.1. NCBI lineage: Eukaryota > Viridiplantae > Streptophyta > Magnoliopsida > Lamiales > Lamiaceae > Prunella > Prunella vulgaris. The sequence goes on from JAPKLY010000289.1 coordinate 30,584, forward strand.
GAGATTTGAATAATAGAGTGGAACATCATGAAAAAGAAGCAAAAGAATTGACCAAATCCCAATAAACAAAAATCGAGTTAAGAAGTAAAGATAGCAAACCTAGGAGGGAAACAAGGGGCAACATGGTCATAGATATCTCCAAGTTCTTCACCAACCTGACATTTATCAAACAGTTCACCACAACATGAGCTTCCTTAAAGTAACATGAGCTTCTTGAACTTGATGGAGTAAATTCTCATTAAAAAGATCTGCATATATAACTTAAATGTGCAATACATTATGTTGTTCAGACAGTCTAATACGGGTAGATTTCAGTATATAGATAACGAATTCACAGCATGATCATGTGGAGTTAGTCACAGTAATTTTGGTCTAGGTTCAAATGGACAATTTAGGTAAAGTCTGAACTCAGCTAAAGAAAAGAGAAGCTTAGCTTAATTATGTTCAGATTGAGTACTTTGAGTTTATTCTCATGCCCACTTAAGGTCTTAACAGTGTAAGCGCACATGACATTCCTAAAGATGCCAACAAAATTGAAATGATAATAATTTATGTACTCGGCATATAGAAATAACAATATTCACAGTTTTACAGATTCAAGTTCATTTTACCTTGCATACTTTGCCTGATGTCTTAATATGAACTATAAGTGATATTACTGGATCATATCTAATTATGGTTGTACTTTATTACCATATAATTGGTATGAACGCCTCCAAGTATTTATATAAATGTGGATAATGTTCAACTTTTTCAAATCTATATAGCTGAGATATAGTAAGTATATATTGAATGATTTGAATCTAGGTTGATGACAGCTTCATGAAAAATAAGTAAATAAGGCTATATAGCACAATGCTCTGGAATATGAAACAGAGTTTCAATCACACTAAACATGATGAACTCAAATTATAACCCTCCTTGTTTGGTAATGTCAGTTGATACTGATAAAATGTTGAATCTTTCAGAAGTTAATCTTTACCTTTTTTGCCTCCTCTATAGCTCCTTTTACATCCTCAAATAAGAGCTGAAAGCCATATCTTTATCAGTATATGACAACCGATAAATAAGTTCTAAACCAATGCAATATTGAACAGGCAGAGAAACCATATACCTCAGAGAGCAAACACTCGAAACGTGATTCAATAGACCTCCTTATTTCATCGTAACATTTATCCTTGTAGCCTTTACCTGACCTTTAATTGGGGATGGGGAGGGGGGAAAGGAATAGAATTAAATTGTTACAGAACATTAATATGTACAATATATAGTGTTCTAGACTAAATTACGAGGGAAGTGAAGATTATTTGTCAGTATAAATACTTGGCATTTCGGTTTATAGACTCCGTTGAACCTGCTCCTTCAGCCTCCGCTGCTTCAGTTAATAGTTGTTGATCCAAGATTTCTTGCATTTCCACAACCCTTATAATAAAAAAATAGGCATATTACCTAGAGAAGGCAAGCAAGAATGCTCTTATGAAAATTCTTTTCTTTCAGATTAAACATACCTCAATGCATGAACTAATGTTTGTGGGCTGCAAATCAAAATAACGGTAATAAATGAGCAGCATAGGATACGCACAAGATGGTTGTTAAAACCAGAATAGATGAATAAGTGATAGTATGGACAAGAATGAAAACTTAATATTCTTCATTAGAGAACTCCGTAGGTGGATATTATTATTAATCTAAATCTATATATTATTTTACTCATGCATCTGCACTTTTCTCTGGATTATTGGACAGGCTTGATGATATTTATACTCAGTAAAAAGCAAGAATTTGGTAAATAAAATGACCATCTAGCTAAGAGAGCTTCTTTGTTTTGTTATAAAGAAACCAAAACACAGGCATACCTTTCTTTGGCGAGTTTCAAGAAGTTGATGATATGACCCCATAATGTCTTCTCAAATGTCTCCCATGTGCGATCTACATCTTCAAAGTACTCCCTGTGGAATTATGTACATCATGAACAAGTAAATGTATTCATTTCAATGAGTATTAGATCATAAAAAGTATCATAACTGAGTGAAATGTTTCCTATTTTAGAAAAATCTTCTAGATAAGGCGTTACATCAACTTATTCTCTTCGTCTTCCACACATTTGACTATAACTCCGATCAAAAGTTTATTATATATTCCAAGCTAAATTTGGGACTCTCAGCATGAGGGCCAAATAAGAAAAGCACAGACAATCAATACTGCTTTAGCCTTTAAAACACTGTCAAAAGGTTGGTTTTTTAGATAATGACGCACAGATTGCCAAATTGCCTTCTTAAATATTCATATGAAGCATGCGCAATTAGTCGAGGAACGATATGTAAGACATAATTTTATTGTACAAAACGTTTTGATAAATCCAAGTATACTTTCTGACCTCAGCCGACCAACCTCTTCTTCATGAGATGATACAGCTGCTAATGCAAATCTTCGTTTCCCATCCAGTAATGTTAACCTCTACAATTAATAAACAGAAAGAGTTCAGCAGCACAGCATTTGAAATTTAATCGATTAAAGAATTATATCCAAACCTAAACTTTCAACCTCGTAGGAGTTGATAAGTTCCTTGTCATCACTCAAAGAGTTGCGTGCAGCAGTAGCCTCAACAGAGATTGACAACATACCCTCGACATCCTGTAAAAGAAAGTTATAATTCACAATAAGAAACGTTTGAAATTCAAATAGAGAAAAACATAAGAATGAGCATTGAAAGAAACAACCAGCAAAGTTCTTGCAGTGCAATTTATTATAATGTAATAATACAAAAGAAAGATTTTACTTCTAGAGTTCACAATTACTCTGTTTGTATGGGATGAAACCATATAACTAGTCACTCGCCTTCAAAGTGGTGTTTATGTTATTCCTCACATTGCTGAGGAGCTTTATTTGATCATGATTTTCGATCAATGTTTGGCATTCTCGACATAATCTGTTATGAAGAATGATTGTACATCAGCTTAAAAAAGCAATAAGCCAGTGCATGACTTGAGCTCTTGCACATTGCATTTATAAAGTCTATCTTCTTCGTACTTTTCAATGTCGATGAAGTTTTCTCTGAGCATATTTGTCGTCTTCTGTGACAAGGACAATGATTTAAGCCCTGATTGTGCCTTCTCAACCTGAATTAAGTAATTCAGAGTCAAAGTAAGGCGGTTAGAGAGAAAGAACCAACTACATAAATCTAAAATGCAAGATATTAAAGTAAGTTCATATGCATGGGGTACATCTATACCTGCTCTGCAACCATTGTGCTGAGTTGTGCATCATTTGCCTGATATAGCACCACAATGAGAGGATAATCAAAACAACAAAAACAAAAGGTCGAACTTCTAGAAATCCAAGAAAACATATGTAGAAGACATAAACTCTACAAAGCACTGATTCTCTTAACTAAGTGATTGATCTTCTAATCTAGAATATTGAATGTGGATTTGAATACCAAAGTGATTGATATCAACTAATTAACTGACAAATTATACTCCCTCAGCCCCACTGCATATCATATTTTACTTTTCATTATATACATTATTTTATTTTTTTTTTTCCTATCACATCATTTGTACTATGAGAAGTTTATAGAGGTGAGAGCATTCAAGACTTGCTGATTAGTTTCCAATCCATGAGGAAAACATTGAATTATATAAATCCAAGCAACTTTATACAGATCTTACAATTCCCCAAATACAAAGCTGATTGCCGAATTTTACTAACACGTGAAATGACTGCAGAAAGGAACACTAATTCATCGATAAACGGCAGAATTCACGAGCTAAAAGTAGATAGAACCTGTTGACGAGCAATGTAGTCGGCTTTAATCGCAGTGATGGACTGCAAAAGCTCCGGCAGAGGTAGAAGCTTCGCTACCTCTCTCACCGACGCCTCCTTCGCTTCCACCCCTAAATCCTCCACCATCATCTTCGTTTCGCCCTTAATCAATTTTCAGAGAAAATTGTTACTGATCGATGACAGAATTGCGAAATATTCAGATTGTTAACTTACAATTCGGATCTCTGAGTAGCAAAACAGAGAGAAACAAAATTCCTCCGATCGGGTTAGGGTTTTCTAATCGGTCTTTCGCTTGGATTATGAACGGAATACGCTTGATTCGAACCTCATTGGCACAGAAGAGAGGGCTACGTAACTGTGCGAAATCCTATCAACGGTTATAACGGTCGAATGATTATCCCTATACAATGTGTAAGTCAAATTTTTTGGTGTATTAAATATGTCATGCAATTAAATTATATTTTTAATTGATTTTAGTTGTTTTATTTTTTTAGGGATATTTTCGAAAGAGGTCTATTAAACAATGTAAATTACAAATAAGTGTAAAAAAAATAATCACAAACAAATTTATTACAGTATAATAAATTATAGTATGGTACAATGAAATTGTTTTATATTATAACAAAATTGCTTTTTAAGTATAATAAACTTTTAGATCTATTTGTAATTGATTTTTATTTTATATTTGATTGTAAAATGGATCAAAAATAATGAACTAAATTTTAAATTTTCAAATCTTTTGGGCTGGTTACAACAAAATTTAGGTTTGCTTAGCGGCTTCCTTTTTCTTTATAGGCGCACCCGCATGTGTTAGTAGTACACACACCTTAAAATAATACTACCTCCGTCCCGGAACTACTTTCATAGTAGTTCCGGGCACGCGAACCAAGGAAAAATAAATATGTGAGTGTAAAGTTAAATAATAAAATAAGAAAAAGTGTATCTTGTTGACTTTTGTGAGAGAGAAAAGTTTCCTTTTTTGGTGTGTGAAAGAAGAGTTGGGACGTCCAAATAAGGAAAATGTGAAAGTAGTTTTGGGACGGAGGGAATACTCATTTTAGTAGTATATAAAAAGACATATAAGCCCTCAGGACTTAACACACAAATATTGATGCACCCATCTCATATTAGTCTGCTGATGCAACAATTGTGGAGAATTCTGTTATAGAAAAAAAAAAAGCTTGTAATTTTTGTTCGGAAAACCAGATCTGAAGTATTGTTTCATTTTCGATTCTTTTTTCCAAAAAAAATAAAAATCGAACAAGCCGTGAAATGGAACACAATTTCAATGAATTTTTTTAAATGAGACAAAAATTTCAGAATTTTTTTTTAATAAGATGAGAATAAAGATAGAAAATAATTGAAAAAACTTGTGTATTTAGAAAGCGGTTAGAGATAGTTGACGGAGAAGAAGATGAATAAGTGTGAAGTGGGGGTGGGGACGAGAAGAAAAAAAAAATAGGAGTGGCGAGAAAAAGCTGGGGAAATGGAGAAAATTGATGGAAGAAATGGAACTATGGAAGGAGGGGAAAGAAAAGACAAGAAAATGGGAGAGATGAAAAGAGGGAGAAATAGAAATGGGAGGAGAGAGAGAAAAGAATAAGAAAAAAATGGTTGTGGGTGCATACTAAACGGTTGCCGAAACTTGAGGGAGAGGAAAAATTAGAATTTTTTTTAGGAAGGTTAAAAATGTCATGATAAAGTGGGTGTACTATTTTTACAATGTGTTCACTCATCGAATGTGTGTACTACTAATAAACGTGGGTGCATTTACCTAGGCCTTCTTTATATTTAGAGTAGGACCTAAATCTTCAAGCATTTATGGTCCATATTTACTAGCACCAGCCTAAAAGAGTAATACACTATCCATATAAAAAATGCACTACCCAATAATACCTTAAAATACCCCTAATACTTTCATTCTAATTTTAAAAGTAAGAATGTGTTTTGTTTAGAAGACTAAATAGTCAATCTCTCTAGTACCAGTGCCACTACTCAGTGGAAAAAAAAGGTAAGTTTTAAACTTTATTTTCAAACAGAACGATTTTTGCCTTTGAAAAAGTTTAACACAAAACTACGGAAATTTTTTTCGAAATAAAAGCATTTGTTCAACCCATTTTTTACGAAAAAAAAAAAAACCATTTCTTTGGCGAATTTTTTGGAACAGAAAGATTTGGCCTTTGAAAAAGGTTAAGGCAAAATTTTGAAATAATTTTTCAAAAAAAGAGCATTTGTTTGGTCCATTTATTTTTAGAAAAAGAAGCATTTGTTCGAGAGTTTTTTTGAAAATGAAGTCAATGCTCGATTTTTTTTTATAATTTTACACACAAATTTGAAAAACCAAATATGAACACAACCACCATAATTTTCAGCGCAATAGTTTTTCCAACACGAAAATAACAGCAATATTAATGTAATCAATTAATTTTATACACTTTAAATAACAATCATATGCATAAAACGTATCATAACAACAAGTATAAATTTATTCAATATTATTCAAAAATTGAAAACTAAAATTTCAAAACTAATTAAAAACTTACATACGTATTTTGAAAGTTTGGATTAGTATTAAACATATTCAAATTATGTTTTCAACAATGCCTCCAACCCTTCGCTATGCACTAAGGTGGAGATGAATTTTACCTCCAACGCAACGCTACAATTCAGCGCCACCCACATGATAGTTGTGAACAGTGTTGCGCTGATTCTAGCACGCACTATTCACCCACGCTAGTTTTTTTTAAATAATTTTATTTATGTAATTTTTTTAATTTTTTTAAATAATTTTATTTATGTAATATTTTTAAGTTTAAATTGTAATATTTTTAGGTTTAAATTGTAATTATATAAATTAAACTTATTAAAAATTAAGAAAAATATATATATCGCAGAATGTAATGCGAACTGTTGGAGATGAATTTCAAATTTTGTGTCACTCTAGCGCGAACTCTGCGCTAGAGTGGCGCTAACGGTTGGAGATGCTCTTACAACATTTTCATCTTCAAATCCTTTCAAAAAAAATCATAAAAAAATATGTTTTACAAAATTTCAACCCCAACATTCAAAATATTATGTAAAAATCGATCATATAGTTAGGATAGTGTATTTTCTAAAATGTAATGGCCGAGAAAATAATATGGATAATTATGTCCTTTCAGATATATTATTATTGAAGGCTAGTGTATTACACATTTAGGATATCAAGTATTTTATCAAAAATCTCATTAAGAATATTAAAAATTTAATTAATGGTATTTTATTTAATTATTGTTAAAAAAATTTTTACTCAAATTCTTAAAACTCCTAACTAATAATTCAATATTCTTGATTAAATATTTAATATTTTAAAATAGTTTCACAATAAGTTTATCATGATTCATGAACTTTTTTCATATAAAACCTACTCGTGTTAAATATTGATGGTCTCACTCAAGATATCATTTTAAGTTAAATATCTAAATATATTTACCTTTGAAAATTAAATTATTGATATGATCTTTTTTAAAATTTTGGCACTTTTAATTTGAACTTATTTTTATGATTTTTTTTTATTAAAAGTAGTATATAGGATATAACCTGGAGTTATTGTGTATTGCAAATTTATTTTGAATTATTTAAGTTTTATAATTATATTTTTAACCAGATATACACATTAATATATTTACATATATATAAATTGAAATCAATATACGAGAATAATATCATAACATAAAATTTGACACTATTTTCTTTTTAAAAAGACAAATTTGGTGGTGCCACTTGCAAACCATTTGGATTATAAGAATGATACCATGAATAAGAAAGAACATTTGGCCCCTTATCACGTGAAAGATAGAAGGATCGTCGAGCTAAACGACGTTAAACAAAAGAACTGAACGAGGGTAACTTATTTTTCATTTTTTTTCTTCCTTTTGTTTTTTTATTCTATTTTTTATTTTTATCTTTATTTGTTCATAGTTATTGTTCATAGATGCTTGGAGCACGTACAGAGTGAAAGCCGAAGGAAAAATCAAATATTGATGACCCTCTTTATTTTTACTCGAGTAAGTCTCATGTGCACCAGTTACACGGTGCAACTCTAATTCATTTTTAAAAAGTTAAACAGTTTATAACTGAAAAGTTAAACAATTTATTACTGAAAAATGTATCTTTCATAGTTTAACTTTTCAGTAATAAAATGTTTAACTTTTTAGTTATAAACTATTTAACTTTTTAAAAATGAACTTGAGTTGCACCGTGCAACTGGTGCATACAAGACTAATCATTTTTTATTGTGTTTGTTATTGCTTTAAGATAAACAAAGAACTAAGTGTGGAGAGAGGAATGGTGATCATGAGTCCTTCTGTTTTTGCAAGAGATAGGGGGTTTGGATTGGTAGTATGAATAAGTGACACTAAATAACTAGTTTCAAAATAAAATAAATAAATATAATGAGTAATCAATAAGAAAAACAATCTAGCCCTTGGATAGTATCCAAAAAGAATAATTCTCCCATATTTAATGAAGGATCATGACTATCTTATTTCTATCTCGAATCTTACCCCTAGACTAACTGTACAACCAAATTAATCTGAATTGTTTCTTAATTTCAATTAATTAGAAAAGTACGCTCCCTAATTAATATATCCCAATGAACAACCCTAAAATATACAATCGGGATTTAAACTACATAACACATTAAAACACAAAAATAATAGAGCAAACTAGACTATAAAAGGAAAACTTCCGAATCATATAACCTAGACTTCATTATCCCAAAGTGATCTGTCCTAGTTGCTACTATAATCACATAAATATAATAAATACGGGTTATATCATGTAATCCAGTAGATTTAATTAACAAATAAATCTGAATGACCAAATCAAATAAATTCTTAAAGTAAAACATGCATAGCATACACCAAATAACAAAGAAATCGAGACAGGGATAAAATTAAAATCTGTCACCAATTAATTAAGAGTAGGTCTATTGTAAACCCGAGTTTACATGAACTCGTGTCATTGTTATATATGTATAACTAGTGTTTCTCCCGTGCAATGCACGGTATAAAAATTATCTATAACTATATAATAACAAAATATTATTCATCTTTTGAAAACTTATTTATTAGCCAAATTTTTACTTACTAAATTTGTAAACATATATAATTATTATTAGCAATTCATTGAATATAACATAAAGTAAAATTAAACCAACATCCTAATAAAGAACACTAACCTTTCAACTTCTAAACTTGATATATACACGATTATTATATATTCAAAATATATTAATAGATTACACATAAATAAAAAGATCATTCATCTTCACAACTACTATTACATTATAATTAATTATTTCCTAAATAGTGTTATTAATATTCTGAAATTCATCCAGTAACCACAATTATTAATATTATTTTTACACCTACAAAAAGAAAACAACTCACATTCACAAAATTCAATATCTCATCTTTTTAATAAACATGTAAGTTTAAAAATGAAAGTAATTTTACGGGTGTAGTATTATTTATAATTGTATAAATTATTTGTCTCATGTATAATTATATCAAGAGTTAAAGATATAAAAACTAGGTTTTGATAAATTTAAGTTTCATTAATTATACTATATATTTATCTTTGAATTTAATTAACTTTTTAAATAAATCATATTTTATTTAAAATATTATTTGGTTTAAAATTTATTTTTTATATTTTTAAATTATATAATTTATATTTAATATTATTTTTAAACTAACAAAATTATCCAAGACTTAAAAGATAAAACCAAATGTAAAATATAAAATAAAGATCATTTTAAAACATAGGTACCAAACATATTTTGAAAATATTTTTATAGATCACATCAATAATTTACCTGAAGATGCAAATATAGACCTAATTTTTTAAATTTATTTGTTATAAAAAAAATTTATTATCATGAACTCAATTGGTTGAAATTTCCTTTTTTACCTTTAGGTGCAAGGTTCAACTCATTGCTCTTATGCTATTCTTTTTATTTTTTTATATTTTATAAATTAAATTATTACTTCTTACGTCTTACAATTAAATGCACACTTTTAATATAAAATGATAGGAGACATACGCTTATTAATAAAAAATTATCACTTTTAATAAGTGATAATATTTTTGTTAGAGTGGCTATTACTTTGTATTAGATTTCTATTACTTTTATTAAAACTTTATCAAATTTTAAAAATGATATTTTTTTATTAATAAGTGATAGATTTCATGTAATGAAGCAATCTCCTATAAGTTTTTTCCTTAACTTTATCCAATATTCATATTTTTACACAAAATGTCATTATTTTTACATTAAATCCAACTAATTTTATTATTTTAATATTATCATTTGACACATCACATTTACTCATTACACATTTTTCTTATAAGTTATGCATATTTTAGTGTACGAACAGCTCCAGGACAGAGTGAGTATTTTTAAGATATATATTTATGTATCTATTTGTATATATATTTATATACTTATCTAATAATAAATTTTTTTTTGCCTAAAATATAAATTAATTTATGGCGTCAATTTTTTTTATTTTCAAATTTGTTAGAAAAAAGTTAAAAATTACTTTATTGGAATTAATTTGTAAAAATCTAAAAAGTCTTTAAATAAAAATTTTAAAAAGTTCTTTGAAAGCATAATGTCTTACTTTTCATTCTCTGTGTTAAAAATAAAAATCTCGAGTTATTTTTCATTCGATTCATGCATAATTCTGGCAGCTATGAACTTATTTGAATAATAGTTGATATTTCAATTTTTATTTTGTCTCTTCTAGACCTTTGTTTCAATGTTCAGTTGCATATCCAATATTTCTTTAAGTAGGCGAATTGAGATGGATTCTTCCAGAATTCTAAAAAACTAAGGTGTGTTTTTATCAATATTCATATGACAACAAACAACTCATAAAAACTTAATTTATGATCGTATTAATAAAAATGTGTTTTTAATGATAAAAAAAAAAGTTAAGCAAGTCAAACTCCCTATTAGTACATTATAATGGGTAAACATACTTTTATATATTTTTTCTTATATTTGAATATAAATTATATTAGACATTATTATAAATGAGACAAAAGTCTTATAGTATTCGTAGTTTAAAAAATATAATTAAAATAGTAAAGTGAAATTTTATCCCACATATAAATTAGCTCACAAATCACTTTATTTTTAAACTAGATGAATTCTCGCGTATTACACAGAATATTAGTAACTGTATATACAATATTTTTATAATAAAAGTAAATGTTAAAACAAATATTACTGAATTTTAATAGACATTTACTTTTTTAATTCTAAAATTTTATTGTATAAAATTTACATTAAATACTTTTTTAAGTTATAAATACTGATAAAATTAAATATAATATAATTTTTATTTATTTAATAAACTATTTAAACCATGAAGAATTTTAAAAATCTATTGATTAATTAAGTTAATATGCTTTACAAATTAAAATATGTGTGTATAAATATAAGTAAAAATAATATAAAAAAATAGTCAAAATAATAAAATATTTTATTTTAATTTAATTTTAGTTAAAAAATTATTTTGATATTAAACTCACATTTTTTGATATAGTTAATTTCCACATCAAAACTAAAAATTACAAATAACCAAATTATGTCATACCATTAAATTTGATCACATTATGACACATATTAAAACTTATAACTCTCTATTACTCTGTTTCAAGAGATAATATATAATTGAATTTTTTATATCTTTTGTATGGGAGTTGACTTATAAATATATACAATAGTTCTTGATGTGGTCGTATTATTCACCTTAAGTGAATGAAATAAAAGAAAGACGTCTTTATGTATAATTATTCGTAGAATGAGATGCAATTTACAAGTCTTTGTTACTGATAAATTGTGAATTGTGCAATATTTTTAAAACAAGAATATAATATATAGAAGAATTAATATTACTTGACATTACAATTTTTAAATTCATGTATAATATAAAATAATTAATTATATTAATATAAATAAAAAATTTATTTAATAAACATTATAGACACCATGCATCGGTGAAAAAACTAGTTTAGTTTAATATAAAAATGTTAAAGTTAAATTAACTTGTCTAACTACACATTAAACCTTTATATATTTATTAATATTTATAAAATTTTAATATATGGATAGTCAATTAAAAAATATTAATTAAAACTCATATTTTAAATTTGAATTTTATTTTGCTTATCTAATGTCATATATGTCCAACTAAAAATATTAAAATATACAAAATTGATATACAGTACGTTATAAATATTTTAAGATAAAAAATTATTGAATTTTAAAAATATGAGTGAAAAGTATAATATTAAAAAAATTAATATGTTGACATCAAATTATTAATTTTGGTAGAGAGTGAAATTCATCCATTCACCATTAAGCCGTGTGGATAAATTTGCTTAAGTAGGCTTTTAATTTTTTTTTTTTTTTTTTTGCGAACTTCTAATTTTTACATGTATGTTAGATAGATATTAAACAACATAATTTAATAATAATAAATTTTAGTTGCAGTAAATCCACCAAATTTTTGGTGATTTTGCACCTAAACTATCAAAAAATGTTTTATTAATATAAACTATTAAATTTTGGTGTATAAACTACTAAACTTTATTAAAATTTGGTACAAATACCACTAAACTTAATTTTTAATTAGTGTTTTTCAAAATAAAAAATATGTTCACGCATGAGACTTAGAGAAATGCTTACTACCAAAATTTTCGTAAATTTGCTCCAACTAAAAAAATTCACAAAATTCTCCATCAATTTTACCATCTCCTTCTTCACACCATAGTATGTCGCCTAGAATGAGCATTCGTCTCTTGATGTCATTTTTTGGTCTTGTGCTTTCATATTCTTGTATTTTATTTGCTGACAATTGATTTTAATATAAAAATATCCCCCACGTATTAAAATTGGGGAAAGAATGAACCAAACTTAGTGGTTTAAGTGTCAAATTTTATTAGTTTGCATATATTAATGCAAAAATATATAGTGAGGTGATTTAGGTGTAAACTTATTAAAAGTTTATTAGATTTAATGCAGTTAGACCTAATAACAATTACAATACAAATTTATGAAAAAGTATTAGTTTAATTAAAACTATTATGTTGATTGGAAAATGACACTTAAATTTAACCAAATGTGTGATTTTTTTTTCAAGGCCTAAAAAATTGGATTGTCATTTCTATTAATTACATGAAGGCAAGAGAGTAAATCCACAAAGCTAATATAATTAAATTAAATTGAGAAAATGCAAAGACATTTGCAAAATAATTAATATTAAAATGGTTAATGTGAAAAGTTTAAGACGCTGAAGTCTTGAGTTCGTGATACTGAGAAAAAAAATTATTTCCGTTTATGGTGGTGGTGTGGTTCCCCTCTTGTGGATTAGGACTCCAACTATGTAGCGAATCTGAGTTGCAATTTCAGGTTGTCCTCCTATTGTTGTAATTACGATTTTAATTTGTAGCGAGATAAAATGATTGTCATGTAGTAGAAAAATTTATTGTAATTGATTATTTTAATTTTCTATTGTAATTAATTTTCTTTAAAAAACTAATATTAAAATGAAACGAAATTCAGTACTAATTAAAAATTCAAACAACATATAATTGTAATGGTATAACCGTATAATTAACATTTATCAAGAAAAGAAAAACACTAAAATATCTTAAATTTCTTCTTCTTTTTTTTTTTTCTAAAAAGAGTATGTACCACATATAAAATAATTAAGAGTAGATTTTATGTAAAAATTGTTTATAATAAGCTTCTAATAAAATTTTTTTAAAATATTAAATATTTGGTTAAATGTATCAAAATATTCGTCAACAGTATAAAAACTTGGGATCAATAAAATCTATAACATAATATTATTGACTCAAATTTTTGATATATTTATTAAGATTTTTAATACTTCTAATTAAATATTTTATATTTTAAAACTGATTCATGATAAATTTATCATGAACTATTATTATATTAAATTTTATCAACAATTAAATGATTTTAATAGATCTATAATATAATTAAACAATATTTATTATAATAACTACATAAAAAATTTAACAAATGTGACTCACCTAAGTATTTATCTGCCATTTCCGTACACTCAATGGCGGTGCACATTGCCCAACACATATGTGCAGTGCGGCTATAGCCTATAAATCTCATGAACGGCAGAGAATTGGCTTATACTCATTCTTTACCAACATTTTCTTCATAGGTGGAGTTTCAGGCGTATTAAAAAAAAATAAAGTATATGAATGTGAAGTTAAATAATAAAATATAAAAAAATATACTTTATTAACTTTTGTGAGTATGAGTTATTTCTTTTTTTGGGGTGTGAAGAAAGAGTTGGGACGTCCATATAAGGAAAGTGTAAAGTTTATCTTGGGACAGAGGGAGTATATATCTTAGGAACAACAAATGGGCGGGAATTGTAAAATTATTGTTATACTCAACTACTCCCTCTGTCCCAGGAGTATTTGCACCCCTGGGATGACACACGGTTTAAGAAAAATATATTTTTTAAAATAAAGTAGTGGTGTATGGATAAATGTGTGGAAAGTTTTGTGAGTGTGCACGCAAATCGATGTTTTCCTTTTAAGTAGTGTGCAAATTGGTTTGGGACAACCCAAAATGGAAAGTATGCAAATTGGTCTGGAACGGAGGGAGTATTATATATATATATATATATATAATACTCCCTCCGTTCCAGACCAATTTGCATACTTTCCATTTTTATATATATAATACTCCCTCCGTTCCAGACCAATTTGCATACTTTCCATTTTGGGTTGTCCCAAACCAATTTGCACACTACTTAAAAGGAAAACATCGATTTGCGTGCACACTCACAAAACTTTCCACACATTTATCCATATAGATTATTATTTATCATTGTATACTCAATTTTTTAACAGTGATGATATATATGCATATTAATTATAATATATATATATATATATATATATATAACAGTGATAATATATCGACATCGAAATGATAATTAATACACCTAGGGGGCGTTTGTTTCAAGTTCTTCAATGATAATGAGAATGATGTTGTGCTCTAATTTTGGAAAAATTGACAAAAAAAGAATGTTGTTGATTGTGGTATGGGAGATTGATTGAAGATGATGATTATAAGGTGAGATGGGGGTAATCAAATGGGGGTAATAATTATCTTATTTAGGAGAAAAAATAATATTATGAATCTCATTTATTCTCATTATATATAATAATTACTATGTGTATATCCCATTCCCATTACCGTTGAAGAATTATTTTACCAAACGCCTCCTAATTTATTTTGCTTGGACTAGAATAAAAGGAAAACTATTCAAGGTTCAACATGTCCTTGGACTAGAATAAAAGTCCACCGTCTTAGGCCTACACTCACGGCTGCTGCCCTCTTTTAAGCAAGAGCAAGTATCGTGTGAAAGTAGTTTATATCATGAATCACTTTTTAATAAGGTGAAAAATAAATTCATAAATATAAACATTGTATCACAAAGTGATTTATATCATGAAAATGGTCTATATAATACTTTGTCTTTAATCAATTGTTGCTACTCTCTTTTGATTTGAGAAGCCAAAAATAATCCCAACCTCCTGTTCGTATAAGCTTTATGTAATTATCATGCATGGCTTTTCTTTTCCTTTTCAATTTACATGGGCTTCCTTGCATGGACTTTGATTATTTGTATGGGCTTGCTCCAATGGTTATGCAAATAGGCCTAATTTTCAGATATCTACTTGTGCATTTTTTTGTTTCATTCATATATTGAGCTTTCGAATTTTAATTGACTCGGTTAGTTTCTTGTGATTATTTTTTCAAAATGCTTCACATGGTTCAAGTTTTATCATCATTTCTCAACTGAGTTAGCTCTAGTAATTTTTCTTCTAACTCAAAATGTTCCGTAATGACCTAAATTTCATATTAAAAACACAACTCAAAGCATCACGAATGTAGTAGCATAAATTGTATAGAGCAAAATATAGAATTATCAATTTGAAATAACCAATCAGAGCACACAGTTACTCAATAATTATGACTTATCATGGGGTGCTACACGATACAAGACAAAAAGTTATTTTACTTTTTGAAAAATTACGTCATTGTCCAGCAGAACTAGTTGTGACGTATTTATTTGCGGGTCCCTTAACTCAACTCGCATCTATATGTGGTGGATTCTTGATATTGTGTTTGCACTATAAACAAGGTGAATGTAGTCCCGGTGCTCATTAAAAAGACCATTCTCAAAAGAAGTTGTGAAGATAAAAGTTTATAATTTCTCTGTTTTTTCTACTAACTACTATTATTAAAATTTCTTACCCACTAAAATTTTAAGAGTTTATGTGACATTTATCATTTCGTTCGAGAATTATTGTTTTCTCATGAAGAGTTCACAAATCACATGAGAATATTCGGTGCTGCAACATGAACTCCTAATAATTCAATTAGCAGATCATAGTAATGCATATGCAGATGGAGTAATTGTAGATATGCTTGTGCAAGTGAATTGATTGATATTTTCTGCAGAATTTTACGTGCTTGATACGAATGACGAATCCTCAAATTTCCATCTATTTTGTTAGGGAAGCTGTTCATGAGCACCATCCAAATAAAAATAGATGTTCGTGAGGGAACCCTCACAATGGAATTTGATGAACAAATCATTTAATTCAATATTTATAATCCCATGAGATTCTCTATTGATGATACTTTTGTTTTTGCTATGCATTACATTGACTTGCTTGTGCAACAAGTGTTTAAGTTGAATTGCTGGGATAATTTGGTGGTTCCACTTGCAAATCATTTGGATTATAAGAATGATACCATGTATTAGAAAGAATACTTTGCCCTTATCACGTGAAATGGTGAAAGATAGAAAGATGGCCGAACTAAACCGGAAGGGATCTCCTGTTACACAATGGTGTAACATCTCCTGTTACACGCTTTAGATGATTGACATGTGTCTTATTAACTAATATAAAATAGCAATAATTTTGAAAAAATCTTTATGTTCTCTTCTTTAAATCTTAACAAATCTTACCATATTTTTAAAATTCTAAAATTAATTATTAGAATATAAATATATTCTAAATAGATTATTTTTGATAATATATTCTCTAACTTAAACTTAATTTTTTTTCTAAAAATACTCTTTGAATTATAAATATAGTTGTATAAATCAGTTTAACATAACAATGGTAATATTGTAACACTATAATAATAATAATAATAATAATAATAATAATAATAATAATAATAAT
>JAPKLY010000289.1:47693-210120 GCA_026898435.1 Prunella vulgaris
TAATAATAATAATAATAATAATAATAATAATAATAATAATAATAATATAATATTAATATAATATTATACTATAAAAGATATAAGTATACATACATAGAAAAATGAATTTAAATAAATTTAAATATTATTTTAATAAATTTAAACTATAATGCAAAATTGTTTAAATAATAAAATTAATTGTATATTAAAATTTGAAACTAAATTAAATTATATCATTTCATTATCAAATGGTCATTTATTAATTTTAATATAATATATTTCTGAATATATTTAAAAAATTAAAAAAATAATACAATATGTGCATGATATAATAAATTAAAATGGTATGTATTTCTTATATGAATAAATTAACAACTTAATTAAAATTATATTGAAAAAAAAGGGTCAAACAAATAATAAAACATATTCTTTTAATTTATTTCTAATTAAAAAAATTCAGTTATATTTAAAATTAATTATACACAAACTAAATTAAACATTTTTCAAATATATTTATGATTAACTTAAAAGTTATTATAGTGCTTGTACATAAATAAATTAACAACTAAATTTAAATATTGTATAAATAAAATACTTTTTTAAAATATAAACTATTTACTAATTTTCTTTTTTAATCAAAATTTTTAAAAATTATCTTGTTATTTTGTTAAATGTGTAATTATTATAGAACTAATAATCATAAAATCAGTATATAAATTTATTTATATCAATTATTAAAATTCGAATATAATATAAAATAGTTTAAAAAGAGAATCATTTTAAAGTTATATTCAAATATATTAATGTTAGAGATTATATTATTAAATTAATCTATTTATAATAATTTTTTAAATAATTGATTTTTAAATTTTAAAAATAAATAAAATTTAAAAGAGAGAATAAATAATTTTTTTTTAATTATAGCTATTTTAAATTAGTTAATAAGATTTATATAGATTTAAAGGAGAGAATAAAGGAATTTTCCTTAAACTAGAGTTATTTTAAATTAGTTAATAGGACACATGTCAATCATCTGAGGCATGTAACAGAAGATATTACACCATTGTGTAACAGGAGATTCCATCCGGAACTTAAACGACATTAAACAAAAGTGAAGAGGAGGCAATCCATTTTTCATTTATTTTCTTTCTTTAATTTGTTTTTATTTTATTTTATTTTATCTTTATATGTTCGTAGTTATTTTTTATAGATGCTTGGAGTGCATAGATAGTGAACGCCGAAGGAAGAATTAATGATTGATAACCCAATTTATAGATCATGTAACATGAACTCCTAAAAATTTAAATTAAAAAAGTGACACTTGTTTTAAATTTTATTTTCTATAATGTATTGCATACTTAAGTTGTTATTTTATTAATAGATTGAAATTATTAAAATTTTTTAATTTTTGAGCGAGAGGGAGAATGTAAATTACATATATTTAATTTATGAATATTTAGAATTTCTATATATTTTAAAGGTATTATATATAATATAAATAAATATGCATTTCTATATTCCGATATCATATACTCTCTCCGTCCTAACTCTACTTTCACACATTTCATATTTGAACGTTCTAATTCTATTTTCACACACCTAAAAAGAAAATTTTTTACGCTCATAAAGTTAATAAAGTATATTTTATTTTATTTTATTATTTAACTTTACTCTTATATATTCATTTTTTCTTAATTTATGTACCCATAACTTCTATGAAAGTAATCCTGGGACGGGAAGTGTATCGCAACAGAGATTTGGAGGTGTTGATAGACAGCTAGCTAGCTGTTGAGTGCTGATCCAAATCCAATATTTATTAAATTATAAAATAATTTTTAGGTAGGCTTTTGTTTTGGTCATTTGTTGTTTGTCTTTGGGATCTATTTGTCATACGCATATGTTTCTAAATTCTACGATGGGTTTGTTTTTTTCTGCAACAAAGTCACCAACTCCAACTATTTACTTACCTTTTGACAATATATACCAATCCATATATGACTTGTTTCCATCTAAACCTGTCTTTTTCTTCTAAGAAAACAATTTATTAATACCAAATACTAATTATGTAAATGTAATGAGACAATTAATGTGACATGAGTTTAAATTAAATGAACAATTCTATAATACTCCTTTTCACTTATAAATTGAATTTCTTAATTATTTTTAGAGAAAGTTTATTGAGTGGAGAATTTAATAAAAGTTGAATTGCTCTCAACGAGAATTGATCTCGGGCATAATTCTTCTAGCTCTGATATAAAGAAGATTGTTTTATTTTAAAATCCAAATTTATAAATAATTTTTAAATCAATTTATTTATTTAATTCCTTATTAAAATTAATCGGCCAAACATTTACAGTTGGTTGAATTGACAAATGCTTGGGACAATATTTAAGTGTGATTTAACCTTTTATTTAAGAAGGTAGACAGGGGCCAACATTCCATTGAATTAATTAATAGAATAAGAAATTATGTGTGATTATTGTTCCTCAATAGAAAATTATAAAACATTTGAAAGACAGAGGACAATAGTTTTGTACATATATTACTCTTGCAAAGATACGCCTGACAGAATATTCATATATGATAAAAAAAAAAATTATATGAGACCGTTTCAAAACATAAGACTAATATAAATATATCACTTATTAGTTATTAATAAAAATTTATCACTTAAAAGGGAGTAATATTTTAAAGGAAAATGATACTCCCTCCGTCTCGGAACTATTTTTATAATAGTTCCGGGCACGCGAATTAAGAAAAAGTAAATATGTGAGTGTAAAGTTAAATAATAAAATAAGAAAAGTGTACTTTATTGACTTTTGTGAGTGTAAAAAGTTTCCTTATTAGGTGTGTGAAAGAAGAGTTGTGACGTTCAAATAAGAAAAATGTAAAAGTAGTTTAGGGACGGAGGGAGTAGTTGTTTCTATAAATATATTATCATTTTTAGAAGTAATTATTTTTTATCAATAAGTAACTCATGACATTCTCACACAAAACTTACTCAATCATCAAAGTGCAAAGGTACGTATATATAGTAATATACAGATAGACAATTCACTTAGGGTTCATTTGGTTCGTAAGATAAAAATATTTATCCGTCGAAAACATGCATGTTTTTTACGGATAGATATTTTTATCTTACGAACCAAATGAGCCCTTATATACATATGAGTAGTGTCTATCCGTCATGAACTTTTTATGATTCATATTAGGGAATTAAATAAATGAATTAACTTTATATTTAGATGAGTTAATATAAATAAATGTGTACTTAGGGTTCATTTGGTTCGTAAGATAAAAATATCTATCCGTTAAAATCATGTATATTTTTTGCGGATAGATATTTTTATCTTACGAACCAAACATACCCTTAGTAGATAATTTAGTGGTGTTTATTTCAGTTTATAAGCTCTTTAAAATATCTTAAAAGTTGTTTAAAAGTTTATAAGTTGTTTTAGAGTATTTGGTAAAATAATTTGTCTAATAACTTATAAGATTTTAAAATAAACTCCTTGCATCTTATAAGTTGTAAAAAAAAAGTAGTACTCACTCTGTTCCACAGGAATTTGCACACTTTCCTTATTCTGACGTCCCACACAAATTTACACACTACTAAAAAAGTAAACATTGATTTACGTGTACACTCACAAATTTATACACATATTTACCCATATGACACTACTTTATATATAAAACACATATTTTCTTAAAAAATATGCCGTTTCGTAGGGTGCAAATTCATACGGGACGGAGGGAGTATATCTTAATTTATTTTTCTCAGCAACTTCACTCCCACCCACCCACCCATCTCACTCCGGATCCCTCTACCATTCTACAATCCCTACCTCAACAAAAAAACAAATTTATTTTAAAAAAATTATAATAAATTATCAAAATACTTATAAGTTGTATTAGTCAAACACTTCAACAACTTATAAATTACTTAAAAATATCATCTTATAATTAAGCTCTTAAAATAACTTACAAGATGTTAGAATTTATAAGATGTTTAAAATAAATTTAGTCAAACACTCTCTTATTCAATTCAAAATTAGATAAGATGAATTATTTTAAGAGTGGTGCTAATCATCCATATTATGGACATCCATAATACCCATTATAGTAATTTTCTTCTTAAAATTTAATACAATTACTAATATACCCTTAATGAAATCAATCAAAATTTCATTTCAAATCTGAATTTGGATTTCAAATTCAAATTTCAAATTTCTCTCTCTCTCTCCCTCTCTCTCTCTCTCTCTCTCTCTCTCTCTCTCTCTCTCTCTCTCTCTCTCTCTCTCCTTCACTTATTCCAACATAAAATTAAATACAAAATTTAAAATAAAATTATTATCCTCTCTCTCTCCTCTCTCTCTTTATTAAACATTTCCTAACCCTAATTAGGGTTCATACTACCTTCCGCCCTCTTACTCCAAAAGAACTCATATCTTCAACACAATCCATCTCCGACGAATCTACCTCCGGCGAAAATTACACCTCCGATGAATCTACCTCCGGCGTAAATTACACCTCCGACGAAACTACCTCAGGCGAATCCACCACCGTCATTCCGAATCTTCTTCATCAATCCGTCTATTTCAATGACAAAAAGGGATGATACTAAGAAATTTTATGTTGTGTTCAAAGGTGTACGGAATGGGATCTATGGAAGTTGGGCCGAATGTGCACCAAATGTCATTGGATTCAAAGGAAGTTTATTCAAATCGTTTTTTTACGTTGGATGAAGCTGCTAATGCCTACATATCTTTTTTTGGACGAAACATCAATGCCGTTGATGCCGAAAATGTTACTCTTGAACCGAAATTGAAGGAAGAAGAAATATCCGGTGGGGTTGCAAATGAGTTTGATAGGGTTTCAAATAATATTTGTAGTTGCAATTCTTATTCTAATCTTGATGTTTCAATGTTACTAAAACTTGTAATTGTAGGTTGTATTTCTGGATTTGTTTCGGCCATTATTACTTATATGTACAAGTAATATGACTGTTAAGTTAATGATACTCCTTTGTTCTTATATATATTTTTTTTGTTATTGTTTTTGTTGGATTCTTATATTGTTCGAAAAAATTTTATGTTATTGTTCGAATTTTTTTTTCTTTGTTATTGTTCTTGACCATTAAACATACACATGAACATTCAACTTGTTCGTATATTTTTTTAGGATTTAATAAAGTCTATGTTAATAAAAAAAAATTAAGTCTATGTTTAATTTTTTTTTTTTAAGTGTATGTTCGTATCCTATGGATATATATGTGATAAATTATTTAAAAAGTGTATGTTCGTATAAAATGTAGATATTTGATAGTATATTGTTCAAAGTTAACATATATGATATATATGGGATAATCAATAAAGTTTTAAAATATATATGTTAGTATATAATAACAATTTCGTAGTGATATTTGTGTAAACTTTTGAAGTGATTGAACAAGTCTTAAGTAATTGCTTTTGAAGTGATTGAACAAGTCTTAAGTATTTGCTTTTGAAGTAATTGAACAAGTCTTAAGTATATGTTAGTATATAATAACAATTTCGTAGTGATATTTGTGTAAACTTTTGAAGTGATTGAACAAGTCTCAAGTAATCTTTAAATAAATAATGTAAAAAATTCTTTAAATATAACATAATTTTCATTAATATTAAAATTCAAAAACATACAAAATTCGGGCGTTTATACAAAGCCCGATTACATATTTTTAGATATAGAATGTATATGGCCTAATGACATATACATGATGAAATAATACTAGAAAATCAACCACCACCAACCCAAAACACCAAATCAAACATCGTTGTTAAAATCCGCAGCCATATTGACGGTTCCTTCGCCAACATCACTAGCAACACTGCATTGTTCCTCCTCGTTGATGCTTGAGTCTTCTAGTATTATTACGGGAATGGTCCTAGTCTTCATCACCTCCTGAAATATTTCGTACAACTTGTTACAAGGCTCGTCATCAAGAATGACATCATTGACCGATTTTGGATCGAGAGCATGGATCATCCTTCTCAAAAAAACTTTGACATCGGTTCAAACACTGCCAAACTCCATTTATTTAAAATTATATACTTGTTGGTCCTTATGAGTCCCCTCGATAATGTAGTTTACGTCAACACACAAATAAATATGAGTATTAAATATTTAAATAAATATATTAATTTTATGCATTTCTAAATTTTTTTTATATAAAAGAAAATTCTTTATGTTATCATAAAGAAAAGTGATTTGAAATCTTATTGAAAATAACTCCATCAATTCAACTCATAAGGAAGTAGGCATCGGTCCATGAGTAAATAATCACCATAAATATTGCAGTAAATAATACAGTAATAACATACCTCTGGAAATAATATTAATAAAATAGACTACAAACCAAAAAAAAAAATGTAATACAAGCATTATTTTACAAAGAAATGGAGCAGAGGGTAGTTAAAAGTATGACATTCTGTTTTTTTTTAATAAATTTATTCTTTACCATTTACCTATTACTCCCTCCGTCTCTAATCAATTTGCACATTTCTATTTTGGGTTGTCCCAAATTAATTTGCACACTACTTAAAAAGGAAACATCGATTTGCATGCACACTCACAAAATTTTCCACACATTTACCAATATACCACTACTTTATTTAAAAAATATATTTTTCTTAAACCACGTGTCATCCCAAGAGTGCAAATACCCTTGGGACGGAGGGTGTACTATTTAATTACTCCCTCTGTCCCAGAGGAACTTGCAAGTTTTCCTTTTCCGGACGTCCCAGAGGAACTTGCAAGTTTTCCTTTTCCGGACGTCCCAGAGGAACTTGCAGACCTAAAAAAGGAAACATTTTTATAAACTTTACCCTCACAATATCTACATATTTACACAAAATGTCATTATTTTTTTACTTTTTGGGCCCACATTACGCTCAACCCAACTAACTTTTTTACTTTTTACATAAAAATTTACCAAATTAACCTTCAAAATACTATTTTTTTTTTACTTTATTCTATTTTTTTCTTAATTTGTGTGCCCCTCCTCCCTTTCAAATTGCTCTGGGACGGAGGGAGTATATCACATGTCATTGATTTTACATTCACAAACAACAACTTGCTTTATAAATACACCGCACAATTCCTCCAATAATTCTTACTTTATATAAAATATTTATATTTTCTTAAAATCTTTCAAAAGCAAATCTTTTATACTTTTGAAGAATAGAAGTAATATTTTATTTATATTAACTTGCCTATTTTATATTTGTGTCCAATTATACGATACAAATGTAATGTAGTAGTAGTATTTATTTCGAACATGAAACATGACATCCAATTTTTATTTCTGGCATGAACCAGCATTTTATCCATGGAATTTAAAGAGAATTGGGAATACACCTAATTTTTTTTGGTGGGCCGGATTCTAATTAAACACGGTAGATTTCTTTATAAAAGAAAAGCATTAATTTGCAACAATTAATTCAAATTAAAATGAACACGCATAAATAATACTATCTCCGTTAATAAAAAGATACGCTCACTTATCTACATGTAGTTTAATACTCACCCTGTCCCAGAAGACATTACAATGTCTTTTGGGCACGGGGTTTAAGAAAAAGGTATAAAAGGTACTCCCTCCGTATTTTTATAAGTTGCTCGTTGCTTTTGGGCACACGAATTAAGATAAAAATGAAAAAGTATAAGTGATGTGAAAGAAAAAGTGAAAAAGTATGAGTGATGTGATGGAGAAAAGTGAAAAAAGTAATAAAAATAGTGTAAAAAATATTGAAAATAATAATAAATAAGTGAATAGTAGTTTCCAAAAAAAAGGTAAAAAAGTAATGAGCAACTTATAGAAAGACGGACGAAAATGATAATATGAGTAACTTATAGAAAGACGGAGGGAGTATATTTTTATGAATATTAAATGTGTGTTGTGAGAGTGGAGTTTAATAAATAGTTTCCACTTTTGGATATGCAAACTTTATGTGGGACGGACCAAAATAGAAAGTATGCAATGTCTTGTGGGACGGAGGGAGTATAATACTAGTACAAAACCCACTTAACACGCGGGATTGATGATAATTTTTAAATTATTATTTTAAAATAATATCTATTATATTTATTTTTTAATTTATTAATTTATAGGATTTGAGTGAATATATTTTGAATAAATGTGAAAATTTTGCAATATTAATAAAAGATTTATATAATAAAATATATTCTCCAAATTCATGGTGCACTAAAATAAAATATTATTTACATAATATGTAGCATCATTGCACTAAAATAAAATTTTTTAAAAATCAATTAAATGTCTTAGAAACATTATTGCCTCTAAATAAATACAAAATATGAGAAGCAATAATTAGGTTGGTATTACATTACAATTTATAATAGTATCTAGCTTTTATCTAATTCACAAACTCCTCCCTATTACGTGTCACTTCTAAATTTTATTGTCCAATATTTCTTTTATTTTTCAATTTTTCATTAATTTGTATTTAAGCTTCTTCCTTTTCTTCTCTATCTACGTGTCATTTTTTTTTCACCCGCCAATATTTTACACGTTTTCTCATTTTTTTCATCTTTTAAAAAATAGTTAATTATTTCTATTGACGCTTTTCTCCTTCCTTCTTTAATTTTTTTTAATAATATTTAAATAAAATAAAATAAATGGTAACCGACTAACCACATCCACTACAATATTTCACATTTTCGAAAAAATTTGTTTCCCATTTTCAATTAAAAAAACAAAAACTTAATAATATTTAAAAAATTATTAACCGCCAACACGCTAACTAATTTATTAAAATAATTACAAAAAAGTTTGACCACGTTTAAATCCAAAATATCAATTAACAAAATAAATGAAAATATATGTCAAATAAATTCCAACCATTACTCATTTTAGAAATATATATATTACTAATTTATATATTATTATTCATTCTGTTAAAACATAATATGAGAAATATTGGATGATTATTTGAGTTTATAACCACGTAAGATGAATGAGTGGAATGAATATCACGCTTATTAATTTTATTTTATAATAATTGTTAAAATAATCATTTTATTGCATTCGAGTTTTTTTCAGTATTGCATTCCATCGATAATAAATATTAAGCTTATTTCAAATAATTTTAAATGATTATTATTTATAAATGACTCCTTCTATCATTTTATAAATGATTTTAAATGCTTATTATTTATAATAATTATGATATTTGAATTAACTAATTTATTAAAATAATTAAAAAAATTAACTACATCAAAATTCAAACATCAATTATCAAAATAAATGAAAAATAGATACATATGTCAAATAAATTTCAATTACTCTTTTTGGAAATATATATATTTTGTATTTCAATCATTACTCTAATTCAAAATTTAATTTTTTAAATAAATTATTCAACGCATTCTTATTAAAATTATCTGATCACATCCAAATCCAAATTCAAACATAAGTTACTAAAAAATTGAAACACGGTTAAGGTCAGTTTTCTAGGCATTCCAACAAATTCTTATCAAAATAATAATTGAATAAAAATTGAATAAGAATTCCTCACTTAATTAAGGTTCAACAATGAATTCCCACTATGTCTTAGCCAACATAAGGCAGATGAAAGTATTCATAATATTTTTTAATCAATTTCTATGGAAATGAACATCCTTATTAACTTAACGTCTAAATTGCTATGAAAGTTCGACTACAATGAAAATTAACCATAAAGTTTTCATTTAAAAAATATAAGATAGTTACAATTTTACAAATCTATGAGAAAATATTAGAAAAATCTGAACAACACAGATACTCCATAAAATGTAAAACCTAAAAAAATCTCATCTAAAAAATCAGCACGTCAAATAATTTTAGAAAAAAATATAAAAAAATTAAAAAAAATACCAAAAATTATAACCATGATCTAGGCACATGGGCGCCATTGTTGGTAGGCGTTGCCAGTGGACGCAGACAATCTGAAACGGCATCGGTGTTGGTCCTCCCTTTGCGTCATCTGGAATTCATCCCAATGGTGGAGGCAGAGGAACGCCTATTCGCTGGGCTTGCCTTGCCGCGCCCGTTCAACCGGTGGTGGCGGTGGCAGAAAAACGCCTCTTCCCTAGGCTGCCGCCTCACTCTTCTTCTCACTCTCTCACTTTTGCTTCTCTCTTTGAAGTAGAGAGATATTATCCTCATAATATGTGCAAATTAACATTAAATTGAACCAAGAAAAAATGCGGTGTGGTTAAATTCATATTGTATGTTGCTTTTGGCGAGACTAAACATTCAATCCACACATGGAGAAATAATAAGGAAATCCAAAATGAATAATTAACTACATTTAAAAAAAAATTAAAAGAAGAACTACTGCAAAATTAATTTTAGAAAAAGTGGAAAAACTGCCACTAATTGTATATTTATCCATACTTGACTGTAAAAACGAAGTCTTCAAAATTAAAATTTTGAAAAAAGAAGGCATATAAAAATGTCGGGCAGGATAAGAAAAAGTTATTTAAAATGGATAAGATTAGTGGGTGGTTTATGAAAAACTAACAGTTAACTTAATTAAAAAAAAATAATAAAATAAAATTTGAAATTTTAATAGCAGTTGTAGTGGAGTCAACGAAGTTTTTAATATTTAAAATTTAAATAAAAATTTAAAAAAATTACATTAACATTGTTAAATAAATGGAAAGAGATAACCGTGTCTTAGAATTTCAGCATTAAAATTTAAATTATTTAAAAAGTGGAAAAAAGTAGTCCTGTCTTATAATTTCAGCATTTCAAAATTGAGATCTTTGGAGGTGGCCACGTAGGATAGAGTAGAACTCATAAATATAAGGGATTAAGATATTAGAGAATATTATAAGATCAATTTATCAATAAAATTAATTATTCATAAAAAGTATGTCATATATATTTTCTATAATATTAATTTGATTTATAATTGAATCTCACAAGCTCCTAAAATATATTTGACATGTATTAAATTGGCTTAATCTTGTATGCATCAGTTACACAGTGCAACTCAAGTTTATTTTCAAAAAGTTACACAAAATACTACTTAAAAGTTACACATGTTATTACTGAAATGTGTATCTTTAATAGTGTAATTTTTCAGTAATAATTTGTGTAACTTTTCAGTAGTATTTTGTATAATTATTTAAAAATACACTTGAGTTACACGGTATAACTGTGCACAAGAGACTTACTCTATTAAATTATGTGCAAATAAATAAATATATTTTTTTAAGTCAACAAACACAAAAAACAAAATAATTGAATATATTTGTAGATTTAAATTACTTTACTGTTCCTGCTCATCAATGTTCACCTACTTCACTCCTCTCCAATATCCAATCTTAATCTTCAACTCCATTGGTAGGTATTTTGACCAAAATATCCTATTTTCTATGTGTTAAATCTTGCAAAATAAATCAATAAGGTCAAAACGGCATCTCCACAATAAATATACAAATAAAACCCACATTTAGAAATATAATATTCCCATCTTTAAAGAAAATATTAAAAAGAGCATTGAAATATTACCAAAAGAAAACAAACAAGAAGTTGCAGAATTCATGCTCCAGAGTTGTTCAGACACTTTTCTCTTCCATTTCAAAATAATCATTACAAATCTCCTCTACACACACACACACACACTGCCTTGGAAAAGTCTCCTCAATCTCAATCAAAATTGTCCCCCTTTCCTTTTCCCTCCATTCTTCTTTTCTCTCTGTTCATCGTTCAATTTAATCTCAATCAATTGCACTTTTCTTGGCATAAAATTCATGACCCTTCATTGCCCTTTTGCCTTTTAGTTCATATTTGTTTCCCATTTGCATTAGCAAGCCAAAAGTTCCAATCTTTGGTGTGGAATTCTCGAGGGTTAACTTGTAATTTTCCATGGAGGAATGGTGCCGGAGTATTGGTGGCCGGATCTGAAGAGGGGCGCGGCGGAAGGCGGCGGAGATGGTGGCGGAGCCTTGGATACTGAGAATGGGAAATCAGGTGAGTAGCAATTTAAAGCAAACTTTAAACCTCGAAACCCCAACAAAATCTTCGAACAAAAAACAGGGGTCTCAAGAAAAATGCACAATTGGTATACTCTCTTTCGAAGTAGCTAATGTAATGTCCAAGATTATTCATTTGCACAAATCTTTGTCCGAGAATGAGATTCTTAGGCTCAAGAATGAGATTTTGAAATCTGAGGGCATTAGGGTTCTTATATCTAGTGATGAAAAGCACCTTTTAGAGGTGGCCCTTGAAGAGAAACTTGATGATTTGAATAAGGTTGCTTGTGTTGTGTCTAGGTTAGGGAAGAAATGCACAATCCCTGTCCTAAGGGGCTTTGAGCATGTGTATGGAGATATTGTTTCTGGGGTTGTTGACATTAAGGAGTTGAGTGTCTTAGTGAAGGATATGGATAGAATGATTAGGAAAATCGAGCGGTATGTGAATTCAACGGCTAGTCTGTATAATGAGATGGAGGTTATGAATGAGCTTGAGTTAGCTACCAAGAAGTTTCAGCACGAGGAGAGTCGAAGAGCTTTCGAGCAGAAGTTGTCGTGGCAAAAGCAAGATGTGAGGCACTTGAAAGATGTGTCTCTTTGGAACCAAACTTATGATAAGATTGTTGAGGCGTTGGCTAGGACCGTGTGCACGATTTATGCACGTATACGTGTCGTGTTTGGAGATGCGTACTCTAGGAGGGGTGTTGATTCGTTTTCTAGATCAGTAGTTGGTATAAATGGAAAAAGTTTGCAATTGGATTCTGAGATGAAATCGAGGCAGGTAAATGGAGAGGTTTCGTTTCGTCCAGAAGATTACAATCCTGCATGTTGTATGGGGCGAGGGAGGCTATTCGCAGAGTGTTTGAATGCTTCCAATGTAGACGATGATGATGATAATGATGATCGTTCTAGTTGTGATGGTGAAAGTAGTCAAATTTCGAGCTGCTTTAGTGCATCAAGCGATGTGAAGACGCTGAAGAGACTGCATCCAGCTTTTTCAGGTTGGGATGTAAACAAATTGAATTGAAGCAAATTTCGTATATTTGATTCATATTCGTGAAATTATTCGAATGGTCATGTTTGTATTCAATCCGAAATTTCATAGAGCTATATCATAAATATAACTATTTGACACATTTTGAGTATTTTGGTTTGAAATTTCTTTCTTTTTGAATAAGAATATCAAATTTTGAAGACAATACTGAATCGCACCAAAGTTATTTGATTTGATTTGTTACATTCTGCCTTTCAGGTCCTGTTTCTCACGCCATCGCTCATGATATCCCGAATGCAAAGTTTGGCGACAAGAGTAGCTTGATGGGGCATGCGGGGACAACTACACTAGGCGGGTGTGCTTTAGCGTTGCACTATGCGAATGTTATCATCGTGTTGGAGAAACTTCTGTGGTACCCTCATCTAGTCGGAGACGAGGCCAGAGACGACTTATATCAGATGCTCCCTACGAGCCTAAGAAAGAGGGTGAAATCCAGCCTGAAGTCTTACGTAAAAGACATGGGTATCTACGACGCGCCTCTTGCCCATAGCTGGCGAGAGCGTGTCGAAGCAATGCTAGGGTGGGTCGCCCCTTTGGCGCATAACATGATGAGGTGGCAGAGCGAGAGAAACATCGAACAGCATCAAATTGTTAGTAGGAAAAACGTCGTTTTGGTCCAGACGCTGTTCTTTGCTGATCGGGACAAGACGGAGGCGGTCATATGCGAGGTACTCGTCGGTCTTAACTACATTTGTAGATATGAACAGCAGCAAACTGCATTGTTGGATTGCTCCAGTAGTTTTGAGTTCGAAGATTGCATGGAATGGCAATTGCAGGGAGTTTAACTGATTCTTGATTTTGTTTTGCTATACTCTTGTTTTGTTTTGATTCTTGGTGGTGGTTTCTTTATCTTATGCAATTGAATGACAATGCATAAGATAATTGTCCCACCATTGGCAATATCAAAGATGTCCTTGTTAGAAAAAAGGAATTGATCGTAAGACATTGAACATAAACAAATTCTTGTATGCAGCGTGCAATCCCCCCCCACCCCCAATTAATTTCACACTTAAAAAAAGTACTCATATTTATAAAAGTTTATAGAATTTTTTTTGTTATTCCATATTTTATATTAATTTTTTTAATTCCATTTTCATATTAAATTTATATATATATTTTTTATTATGCATGCCACTTCACTTGTGAAAGTAATTCTGAAATATAGGCTGTATTATTTGTTCTTTTAAAATAATAGTATATATTTTTGTTGAATAATATTAGACTCCATTTGAATGGATGAATTTGAAAATGAATAGATTTAAAAAAAATACATGTAAAAGAGTATACATTTTAAGTTAGGAATTATAAAGAGATGAGAGAAGGGAAAAAATATAAGAAAAATGAGAGATGAAAAGGAATAGAGGGGGGAGAGATTTCAAATGACATGAGTTTGAAGAGGATTTAGAATTCCTGCATTTTAAATATAAAATAAAATTTAAGTATTTATAAATTCATGGAGAGGGTGATTATTTATGTGTGAAATCCACCCATCCGAATGGAGTCTTATTTATTTTCATTTAACAATACTCATCAATCATATTGTGTGAGCGAAGGTAAAGTAATGTGGTGGGATATGTTTCCAAAAAGGAAAAAAAAGAAAAAATTTGAGGAACAAATCATATTGAAATGGGAAGGTCTCCTATATAACTGGTGTTGTGAACTCATTTAATAATTAAAGTTGTTTATATTGAAAAGTTACGGGTTAATATGCTGAAAAATTTATACTGTTATTGATTTTTTAGTGTAAACTTTTCAGTATATCAACATGCAACTTTTCGATGTAATCAACATTCACTTTTCAGTATAAACTGCTTTACTGTTGAATGAGTACACTGTGCACCTGGTGCAAATAAGACTTGCTCTATTATATTGGAATATATTCCCCATCTACAAAATTTTCTCACTTTCTTTTTTTTTATCCATAAAACTTTCTCCCGCTTTTTTTTTCTTGAATAAACTTATATTCACAAATAAAATTTTGTGTCCTATAATATTCTATTTTATTCTTACTATATCTCTTTTTTAATATATTATTAATTTTAATAAATTATCTGTCAATTGAAAAGGTGAGAGAGTTTTATATCATTTTGTAAGGGGAGTTTTTTTCAAGGGAATTTTAAGTTTTATAATCCCAAAAAAGAACATAATTTTTTTTATATAGTGATTCAGTAAATATTGCTAAACTGGAATTATGAAGGCATGAGATCAGAAAACAGCGGAAATAGTATATGATTACCGATAAATAAAAATTTATATAATTATCGTGAATGTTATAATAATTTATAAGTAAATTTAAATAATTAATTAAAATAATAGTGAATTTTCTTATATGTTACTCCCATTGTTTCAATTTTTTTTTTCATAAAAGACTGGGCACACAATTTAAAAAAAATTATGTGAGTGACAATTTAAATAATAAAAAATAAAAAATATATTTTATTATTTTTTTTCGAATGTGACTCTTACAAGTGTTAAAAAAGTTGAAATATCCCAGGTGGAGGGAGTATTATTATATTCATAATTGGTGTATAAATTTGTCATAAATAGATTGTCGAAAGTTGAAACTTGCCCTCGAATATTTGATACACAAAATGCTAAATTTATCCACTTTCATTTAATCAAAATAAATAAATACACACTCATTCATTGGTAGATAAAATTCATGATTTATATTTTGGGGTCGAAAATACAATATAATTAGGGGCGGTTTCAAAATTTAGTAGTGAGATGGGCTGAACGTAGTTATTTAATTTGTTAAATTTCATCAAAAAAATATATTAAGAATTAATTTCACCATTTATATTATGTGTATTTATAAACTTATGCAAGAAAATAAAATTTTGCCTACAAAATTTTTCAAAAATAAATTTTTATGATGGAATTATCTAACTCACCTAAACTTAAAAATTATCATGACCTACCATGTTTAGTAGTTAATTGAATTCAAATTTTAATAAGATTTAAAAGATTTTGGTGGTATTAACTCACTAATAAAATTTGGTATTTAAATATTAACAAGTGTTTTTTTTAAATCAATTTTTTATATTGAATATGAAATTAATATGTGATATAAAAATTAAGTACATTTACACAAATTCAATCTAAAATCATAACATAGCTAATAACAAATAAATAAATGGTATTGGATTATAAAATTCTGCAAATTAACAAAATAACTTGACTCAATAATATGAAATTTGCAAGCAATGATTTAAAAAGAAAATCAGGGGTGGACTTACTATAAAAAATAACTTATAAAATCTGCAAATTAAGCAATGATTTTAAAAAATACATATGACGTACTTTCCAAAGACATTCTCTTTATTCATATCGAATTTCACGATATCCCGCAATACCTTCCAACATATTGCATTAAACCACGTGCAAATATCTGAGCATATTTTTCGTGGTCGGAGGTAGTATTATAAATCTAATTAATACAATATACACATATATTGCTATAAATATAGAAATACACCCATATGCACGAGGACTCAAATTTCTATTTTTAGGAAGTTGCTGCTTCTACTTATCTCACTTAGTCACACCCTTTCCTTTCCCCTCACCAGAACGGCAAAATGTATGTTCTATATAAATATTAATAATATCAATATTATATTATGAAAATGTTTTACAGAAAAGTAACTTTTATTAAATAAGTTAGTTGTTCTAGATCATTTCATTGTTAATACCTAGTTAATTGAAGCCTAGTGAGTAATTATGCAAGATATTAAATACAAACGTATAGTTTAAAAATGGTTCATACATCAATTACCTTATATACTTGTTAATAGAAAAATCATACCTTTTAATAATAGTAATTAATATTCTTTAGTAATAACTTATACTCAGACTTTTTAAAAATAACAACTTATACTTTTTAAAACTAACACATTTTAGATTTTAGTGGAACAGTTCATACTCAAATAGTTAAACTATAATAGATTCCTTAGTTTTTAGGAATCAAAGTTATAGTAGAATTATGCCCAACACACACTATGATTTTGATTACAATTACTCACCTTCAAAAGATGTCAACCTAGCACCCTCTTATTATAAGTTCCGTTAATATTATTTTATTGTTTTAACTTGTTTGAAATGAAATGTGTAATACTGTTGTACACCAAATGTACGATGAAATTGTACACAATAAATGTGTTTTAGAATATTTTTAGTAAAACAACTAATATCATATAAAACTACAATTTGAGTTGCACGGTGCACCAAATATATAAAAAATTATCATAGTATATTATCTTGGAGTAACTCTCTTGTGCATCAGGTGCACCGTGCAACTCAAGTACATTTTAAAAAATTATCTCTATTATAACTAAAAAGTTAACCATTATTATTATTGAAAAATTACCCTTAGCTAAATTGAAATATAGGCTATTCCGCAAAAACAAAAATAAATTTTCAATAATAATATTAAGAACCTTTTGAAAGTACATTTGTATTGTACGATCAATCTGATGTTGATAAGTCGTAATTATTAAGTAAATTGTATGCTCTAATTAGTTTTTTTATAACAATAATTCTATATTTTTCTATTAATATGTGATTTATGCTACTATAGTCTCGATGCTTTGAGTTGTACTTTTTCTATAAAATTTAGGTTATTATGGAACATTTTGAGTTTGAAGAAAAATTGCTAGAACTGCCTCAGTTGATCAATGATGATAAGATTTGAACTATGTGAAGCATTCAAAAAAAATAGAATCACAATAAAATAAGAATCGAATTAATTGGAGTTCAAAAATTAAAGATAAGGACGAAACAAAAATGACTCGCAACAACCTAAATATATGCGTGAAAAATGAAGGCCTCCCCCCCACACTGCAAAGAAAAAAGTTATATTCACCACTTTTAATTTTTTAAAGTTAATCCTTTTCATTACGTTGCAAATTAACTCGCATTAAAAAGTAAGAAGAAAATATGCGCGACACTCACCTCTAACGATGCCCACCATCGTGAATTATTGTTTAAAAATTTGTTGGAGAAATGCAATTTTTTTTTTGAATTTCGAACAAAGTACAAATGTTAGACAATTTTTTAAAACCTTTTGCATTTATTCCACCAACCAGTGTTTACTGTTTAACAAATATTTAAAAAATAAATAAAATAAGTTTGAAAAAATGTACGCAAAAACCGTTACATGTGCATAAGAAGAATTATCATCATATTATTTCAAAATCATGTTGACAAACACAATTTCTCCTATCTCAATGCACAACATTTTTTTTGTCAAGTTTAAGAATTTTATTCGAACTCAATATATAAAAAAAAAGGGGGTAAATTGAACTATTAAGAAATTGTGTAATTATATTTAAAGAATATTATTTTCTTTTGAATCTTAATTTAAAAATGAGAAATAGTAATAAATGAATAACTCAATATGGAGGGAAAAATATCCTGATCATTTACATAATTATTGAATTAAGCCCATATAAAGCCTATTCAAGAAAGCCTATGTAAACTAAAAAGGAAAAGAAAAGTCCGTGCATGATCATTATGTAAAGTTTTTACGTAAAGGAAGTTGGGGATTATTTTTTGGCTGCGGTGAAAATGAG
This sequence comes from Prunella vulgaris, assembly GCA_026898435.1. Lineage (NCBI taxonomy): Eukaryota > Viridiplantae > Streptophyta > Magnoliopsida > Lamiales > Lamiaceae > Prunella > Prunella vulgaris. Next base: position 66,315 of record JAPKLY010000289.1, read on the forward strand.
TAGCACCAATTTTGATTAAAATGAGTAGCATGGAGAAGAATTTGGAGGACAGAGTACTCAGCGACAATCAAGAAGGAAGAAGGCAGTTGGGGCGTTCCGCAGTAATACTCCCCGTCCATAATAAATGGTCCTATATTTTTTTTTGCATGTGCTATAATGTAATATGTTAGAGAGTGTTATGAGGTATTTTGAGGTCCGTTTACAAATTATAAAATTATATATAAAAAATTATATAAGCATGCTTTTCATATACAATATTTTAATTCGTAAACGGACCTCAATATACCTCATAATACCCTTCAATATATTACATTAAACCATTTACTTGGATTTTTCTCTTGTGCTATTTAACTCATAATTCTTATATTTCATCATGATGTATGGCTAAACTTTTATTCTAATCTAAGGAGATGTTGAATCTTGAGTAATTCCTCTATTTAATTAATTGATGATAATTTTAATTTTATCTCTATCTCAATTTTTTCGTTATTTAATTTATGCATGTTTTAATTTATGAATTTATTTGGTTTGACCATCCAAATTTATTTGTTAATTAATTCTAGCTGGATTGTATAATAAGCAAAAATTTGTGTGCACCTGGGTGCATACCATACACTTTAATTTGGTCTTTAACTTTGATTTTTTGAAAACACGCGATACACACCGCACTATGTGTTTTTATTTTTATTTTTTATAATTGAGGTATTAGTTTTTTTTTTTTTTTTGGTATTACTTAAACTTGTTCTGGAGGTATTAGTTAGTAGTTCTTCGGATGTTACTAGCTTGTCAGGTATTAGTGATTTGTTCTTGGGATATTACTAGATTGACCTTTAGGAATTACAGGCTTGTTCTTCGGGTATTGTGAGTTGTTCTTAGGGTATTATTTAGACTTGTTCTTGGTGTATTATTGAGTTATTCTTAGGATATTACTAATTAACTTGTTTTTTTTTTTATATTACTAGCTTGTTCTTGGAGTATTACTTTTTTTTTTTTTGTATTACTTAGACTTGTTCTTTAGGTATTATTGATTTGTTTTTGGATTGTTACTAACTTGTTCTTGAGGTACTTAGTGAGTTATTCTTGAGATATTACTTAAACTTGTTCTTGGTATATATATTATTTGGTTATGCAATTAATTTCAATAAAACTAAATTAACAAATGTCATCAATTAGGAGAAATTATAAATTACCCGAGAGAGCAATCATATCTGTCCGAGTTAAGCTTCTTGAAGAAAACATAGCATTTTTTTGGGCACATCTTCATACCGCGGCGTCAGAATAAGGGGAGTAAGCAAGTACGGGGGCGGAGATAACCGTTCCGCATCATAATTTTTTTTTAGTAATTAGAATGTTAAAATTGGAATTGATTTTGGGTGCATATGGTGCACCAAGAATTACTTTATACAATATAATCCATAATTGTTATATTTGTGTGAACATAGTAATATCTAGAGTAGAATACCTTAGGGATAACGAAGTCTAGGTTATATGATTCGGACGTTCCGCTTTCATAGTCTAGTTGCGTTTTGTGAATTTAATCTTGAATATGTTTTAGGGTTGTTCATTAGGATAGATTAATTAGAGATCATACTTTTTAATTGATTAAATTTAAGAAATAATTCGGATTAATTTAATTATACCACTAGTCTAGGGTCGAGTTTCGAGATAGAGTTGAGATAACCACGATCCTTATTTAAATTAGGAGAATTATTCTTTGAGATATTATCCAAAGGCTAGATTGTTTTTTTTATTGATTACTCATCATGTTTTTTTTTTTTTTTGCAATTAGTTATTTAGTGTTAGTTATTCATAATCAGTGATGTAGTATCGGCCTAGGCACTAGGCGGCCATTTACCAAACCGATTTCTGTAAAATCGGTAATTCTAGGCGCCGCCTAGGAGGTTATAGGCGGCCATAAATTTGTATTTTTATCTATTTCTTAAAAAAAAAAATTAGGCGATGACTAGACGGCGTTTAAGCGGCGTAAGCACTAGGCGGCCAAAAAATATTCGATTACCAATTTCCGACTTCTAAGAACTTGTTCATAATACGAATCCTAAGCCACCCTCTATATTTAAATGCTTTCATATACAATTATATTTAATTAAATTTAACTATTTTTTGTGCATTTGATCCTTACCTATCCCACTACATTAGTGGGCCGAAATGCATATTAGATTAACACATTATTTTATTAGTTGTTAGTTATTAAATGGTACTTAATTATTAGTTAACCTTCTTCCGGTGTTTAAAAAAAGAGTAAGTCTCCTGTGCACCAGTTATACGGTGCAACTCTAGTTCATTTTTAAAAAATTAAATAGCTTATAACTGAAAAGTTAAACAGATTATTACTGAAAAGTGTATATTTCATAGTTTAACTTTTCAGTAATAATCTATTTAACTTTTCAGTTATAAACTGTTTAACTTTTTAAAAATGAACTAAAGTTGCACCGTGTAACTGGTGCATACAAGACTAATAAAAAAAAAAAAAAAACTTCTTCCGGTGTTTATTTATTTTTTTTCAATTAAGCAATTAATCGTTGGAGATTTTTTTAGAACAAGGTTTTTTTTTTTACGGAAATATTTTAGAACAAGTTTATCCAAGGAGGATATTTCATATCTTGTGGGGGTGAAAAAGTGCTCGGAGAAAAAAGTTGGGCCTCATTAGTCATTTTAGGGTATATAAATATTTTGGCTTCAGTTGGCATAATGGGCTTATCCAACTACACTTGGACCAATGATTTTGGTTAGAGATGTTAAATGGAGGGCCAGTCGAACAAAATTACGGGTTAAAACGGTATAGGTAAGAGTTGCAATTTCGTATAGGATACGATAACACGATACAAAAATTGCGGGTTTATGTTTAGGCTTATTGTGTTCGTATTTTTATCGTGTCGATCTGGTAATGACCGAATATTTCGTGTCGTGTCAATCCGTTAAACACGATAAAATTAACAAATGACACATTAACCCGTTAGCAACCTGTTAATCTGTTAGTGATCTGATATACATTACTAATATGTAGTATATATATTAGTTGCACGTTAATAAATTTTAAATACAAGATATTAAATATATTCTATTAAAATTGATAATAAAATCTAAAATTTATTAATTTTCGTGTCCTTATCATGTTCTTTTATTTATTTATTACTCACTCCGTCCCAGAGGAACTTGCAAGTTTTCCTTTTCGGGACGTCCCAAAGGAACTTGCAGACCCAAAAAAGGAAATCCTTTTATAAACTTCACCCTCACAATATCTACATGTTTACACAAAATGCCATTACTTTTTCATTTTTTGGGCCTACATTACACTCAATCCAACTAACTTTTTTACTTTTTACATAAAATTTTACCAAATTAACCCTCAAAACACTATTTTTTTTTACTTTATTCTACTTTCTTCTTAATTTGTGTGTCCCTCCTCCCTTGCAAATTGCTCTGGGACGGAGGGAGTAATTTTTTAAAAGTTGATAATAAAATTTTGTGTCATTATCGTGTTGTGTCGTGTTGACACGAAATTTTTTATTTTCGTGTTTACATGTAACTTATCGTGTCGTGTTCGTGTTTCACCTTATCGTGTCGACACGATTACACGATTTGCCACCCCTAGATATAGGACCTTTGTGATTCCACCAATAGTTAGAAATTAACTCTAACCCTCGCAATTTGCGAGATAAATGGATCATTAATGAATTACAAAATAAAATTTATTCAAAAATAACTTTAAATAATATATATATATATATATATATATATATATATTTATGTAAAATATATTAATAGCTTCATTTACAAGTTCCCGCATAAACACATAATAACAATAAAATATTACTATTGTACTCTAGTTATTATCAGGTAACATTTTACTCCACCATTTATATATACCACACACCTCTATTTCTACTTTAATTTAATTACATTATATTCTACTTTTTCAGTAATATGTCTCAATTGCGTGTCTGTTCACAAAAAAAGAATTAAGAACAATGATTGAAGAATATTAAAGGTATAAGCAAGTAAGAGGTGGCCAAGCCCACGTTACTCGCCCAATAGGAAGTGGCGAGATAACAAGCCAAGTTGTTCGCCACCTTGCTCGCCCAATAGGAGGTGGCGAGACAACAAGCCCACGTGGCCAAGCTAAGTTGCTCGCCACCTTGCTCGCCCAATAGGAGGTGGCAAGGAGGCTATTGAAGGGCTCAAGTGAGAGTTGCTCGCCAGGTTGCTCGTCCTTCTAATGCTCGCTTGACTGCTCCCATAAGAGGGGACCCAAATGTGAGAAACGACCCAAGAGGGGTGCATTAGTCGGTTAGGCTAAGAGTTAGTGGGGCAAGTTGTTGGAGTGTGGAGTCTAAAATTGACTGAATCACGAGCCCTATAACGCTGAATTTTTGGGGGCCCTTATTTTCTTCGGCCCAGTTGATCCTAATGGGCTTAAGGTTAGGGCGAATGCTCTTTAAATTGATATCTTCTCATTGTAATCCGTATCCAAAAATATAGTGAAAAACCTGGCTTGGCATCGCCCCCAGACGTAGTCGCAAGACGAACTGGGTAAACAAATCTCGTATTTATTCTCTTCGTTATCGTGTGTGTGCGTACAAATTCCTAACAACTGGTATCGGAGCTGTGTGTTCGAAGGGAGCAACCACGATGACCGATCAGAAGATTTCAACCAAACAGTTTCACGAATCGAATTTCGAGTTCTGGAAGATGCAGATCGAGGATTATCTCTATGGTAAAGATCTGTACGTGCCCTTAGAAGAGGAGGTGAAACCTGAAAATATGGAACAGAAGGAGTGGAATCTGTTGAATAGAAAGGCGATGAGTGCGATACGCTTATCGCTGTCCATGAATGTAGCCTACCACACGACTAAAGCCAAGTCCGCAAGGGAGATGATGAAGATCTTGGAGGAGATGTATCAGAAGCCCACAACCGCGAACAAGGTTCATCTAATCAGACGGTTGTTCAACCTCAGAATGTCGGAGAGCACACCCGTGCAGCAACATCTGAACGAGTTCAATATGATCATTGGACAGTTGTGTTCAGTCGAGATCGAATTCAGTGATGAGGTACTTGCCTTAGTTTTGTTATCTTCTTTGCCAGATAGTTGGGCCGCCACAATAACTACAGTTAGCGCTTCATCTGCTAAAGATAAACTGAAGCTTTGACGAAGTGAGGGATCTGATGATCAACGAGGAAGTTCGCAGAAAAGAGTCTGGATCTACTACAGGGCCAGCGCTGAACACGGAGGATAGGGGCATATCGAAGAGTAGGAAAAGTCATGGCAGATCAAAGTCCAGAGGAAAGAGTCAATCCAAGAAAGACAAAGACTCAATTCAATGTTGGAATTGTGACGATTTTGGTCACTACAAGAACCAGTGTACAGCACCCAAGAAAAACAAGAAGGGGCAGAACGAGAAGGGACAGAAGGAGACAGCAAACGCAGCCAAATATGATATTGAAGATGTGTTGGTCTTAAGTGTCAGTAGTCCGCTGGAATCGTGGGTGTTGGATTATGTGTCTGGGGTCTTAAGTGTCAGTAGTCCGCTGGAATCATTCCATTCTTGTAGTGATGCTTAAATAATGGAGAATTATGTGTCTGGGAAATTCGGACAAGTCTACCTTGCTGATGATGAGCCCTTGAAGATCTTGGGAAAAGGAGATGTTCGGATATCCACACCAAATGGAACAACATTAAAGCTGAATGGTGTGAGGCACATTCTAGGATTGAAAAAAAATTTACTTTCAATCGGGCAGCTCGATGTAGAGGGATACTTAGTGACTTTCGGCAGCAACAGTTCGAAGATTAGCAAATGAGCCATGATAGTAGCGCGGGGAAAGAAGGAGGGTACGTTGTATACTATAATTAACTCCAAGGACTGCATTGATCTCGCATGAGCTACGACTGATGTTGATTTGTGGCACTGTCGGCTGGGTCACATGAGCGAGAAAGGAATGAAGGTAATGTGTTCGAAAGGGAGACTTCCTAGGCTAAAATCTGTTGAAGTTGGCATATGCGAGGACTGTGTTTTCGGGAAACAGAGAAGGGTCAGTTTCTCGAGAGGTGGCAGAACCTTGAAGGAAGAAAAGCTGGAGTTGGTGCATAGCGATTTATGGGGACTAGCGCCTGTGAAGTCTCTTGGTGGTTCGGAGTATTACATGACCTTCATCGATGACTCCACTCGGAAGGTATGGATTTACTTTCTAAAAAATAAAACTGATGCATTTGATACTTTCAGGAAGTGGAAAGCCCTAGTAGAGAATGATACGGGGCTGAAAGTAAAGTGTCTTCGTTCTGACAATGGAGGTGAATATGAACTCCGTGAGTTCAAGGAATATTGTACTAAGAATGGGATTCGCATGGAGAAGACTGTGAAAGGAACTCCCTAACAGAATGGAGTTGCAGAACGGATGAATAGAACTCTGAATGAGCGAGCTAGATGCATGAGGCTGAAGAGTGGCTGCCTAAGATGTTTTGGGCAGATGCAGTAAACACAACAACATATCTAATTAATAGAGGTCTATCAGTTCCATTGGAGAACAAAATACCCGAGGAAGTATGGACGGGAAAAGAGGTAAACCTGTCTCACTTGCGTGTTTTTGGTTGTGTAGCTTATGCTCATATTAGTTCTGTTGATAGAAGTAAGTTAGATGCTAAATCTGTTAAGTGTACGTTTATTGTTTATGGTGGCGATGAGTTTGGTTATAGACTCTGGGACGAGAATAACCGAAAGATCATCCGCAGTAGAGATGTGGTTTTCAATGAACAGGTAATGTACAAAGGCAGTTTGGTGGCATCAAATTCTAACAAGACCAATACCCAAGAAATCGAGTTATACGTCTCAAACTCGAGTGGGAGTAAGAAGAGTCAGAATGAAGAAGAGGAGGTTCTTATTGAAGAACCAATTACCCCACCACCACTGGAAAATCCGCTGCAGTTACCAGTTAGAGAGCGACGTGCGCCTGAAAGGTATTCGCCCTCTATCTACTACTTGTTACTTACTGATGGTGGTGAACCTGAGTGTTATACAGAGGCAGAGCGGAATGTAGACGGACGAAAATGGAGAATTGCAATGGATGACGAGTTAGCTTCTCTTTTGCTGAATGGCACTTGGGAACTCGTTGAGCTCCCAAAAGGCAAGAAGGCTTTGCACTGCAAGTGGGTCTATAGAATTAAGAATGAAGCTGATGGTAGCAAACGCTACAAAGCCCGACTGGTTGTCAAGGGGTTTGAACAACGACATGGTATTGACTACACTGATGTCTTTACTCCTGTTGTGAAACTAACCACTATTCAAATGGCATTGAGTATGGTAGCTGCAGAAAACTTGATGTTGCATCAGATGGATGTGAAGACGGCATTCCTCCATGGTGACTTGGTGGAGGAGTTATACATGACACAACTTGAGGGGTTTGTAAAGAAGGGAAATGAGCAACTTGTATGCAAGTTGAAGAAGAGCTTGTATGATCTAAAACAAGCTCCAAAGCAGTGGTACAAGTAGTTCGACAACTTTATGATGGAGATTGATTACCAAAGTGCCACGCTGATCATTGTTGCTACTACAAGAGGTTTGACAAGAGCTTTCTTATTCTCTTGCTATATGTTGATGATATGTTGATCGTAGGAGCTGATGCAAGAGAAGTACATAAGTTGAAAAGACAGTTGTCAAAATGGTTCTCCATGAAGGATCTTGGAGAGGCAAAACAGATTTTGGGCATGAGGATTGAACGTGATGAGGCGACGGGAAATGTGTATCTTTCGCAGGCGAGTTACATTCAGAAGGTCCTGGAAAGATTCAGCATGTCAGAGTCAAAGCCTGTGAGTGTTCCACTGGGTAGTCAGTTCAAACTTTCAAGGAAGGAGTCACCAAGGAATAAGGAAGAACGTGCTCAAATGATGAGGGTACCATATGCCTCAGCAATTGGTAGCATCATGTATGCCATGGTGTGTACAAGACCAGATATTGCTCATGCAGTGGGAGTAGTAAGCCTGTTCATGGGTGATTCGGGCAAGCAACATTGGGAAGCAGTGAAGTGTGTCCTGCGATACTTGAGAGGTACCACAGACAAGGCTCTATGTTTCAAAGGCAAGAATTTGGCGCTGGTGGGTTATGTGGATGCAGACTTGGCATCAAATGACCTCGATGGGAGAAGAAGTACAATCGGGTATGTTTTTACTTATGACGGTACTGTAATATCTTGGACTTCTAAGTTGCAGAAGGTTGTTGCATTGTCCACTACGGAGGCAGAGTATGTAGCTTTGACAGAGGCAAGTAAAGAGATGGTGTGGTTGCAGACTCTCTTGGGGGAACTTGGGAAGGAGCATGAAAATAGTACTCTTTTTAGTGATAGTCAAGTGCTATATTTCTTGCAAAGAATCCGGCGTTTCACTCAAGGACAAAGCATGTTGAGTTGAAGTATCACTACATCCGTCATCTTTTGGAAAGGAAGATCTTGCAGCTTATGAAGATACTTGGAAATGAGAATCCAGCGGACATGTTTACTAAGGTGGTGACCTTAGAAAAGTTGAAGCTATGCATAACTTCAATTGGCCTTGGAACTTGAAGATAAGGCTAGGCGATGCTAGGCGGATAAGGGAGGAGAAACAAGAAGATATGGTTACATGGACGATTTAGTCTTCAAGTGGGAGATTGTTGGAGTGTGGAGTCTAAAATTGACTGAATCACGAGCCCTATAACGCCGAATTTTTGGGGCCCTTATTTTCTTCGGCCCAGTTGATCCTAATGGGCTTAGGGTTAGGGCGAATACTCTTTAAATTGATATCTTCTCATTGTAATCTGTATCTGAAAATATAGTGAAAAACCTGGCTTGGCATCGCCCTCAGACGTAGTCGCAAGACGAACTGGGTAAACAAATCTCGTGTTTATTCTTTTCGTTATCGTGTGTGTGCGTACAAATTCCTAACACAAGTCTCACAAATAGTGACAAGTGGAGGACACTTGTCACTATCAGAGGCCAAGTGGCCTAAAAACGTGTCACCTCACCCATACAATGGTATAAATAGATGTAATACCTCATTTTGTAGGGGATCATCACTTTTCTAATACAAGAACACTTTATAATATTTCTCTCACTACAATTCTCTCACATTTCTTATCATTATTTCAGATTTTAATCTTAAGTTTATTGTTTGGATAATCTACTTAGTTAAGTAAGCCACATAATCATCTGATTAGAAGGATTATTCAACAGTGTCCGATTAAATATTTGTGTATTTTATGGAAAAGGGAACACATTGAAGCTGTAATCTCTTATTCAGTTCAATTGTTGCAATTCTTCAATTATTCTAATAAATTATTTGTAAATTTTTTAATTCATATTCAATGTATAAAAGAAAATTTAAATCTAAAATTTATTATTTTAAAAATATTTATTTATTAATTTTGCTATATAGTTGAACTTGAATTTAAGAAAAATCTTAGTAATATTTTAAATATTAATATCATTTTTTTTAAATTTTAGTATGTTGTTAGTTTAAAGGATAATTCAAATATATATAATATAATTAATTAAATAATTGTGAAAACTTACATAAATAATATATTAATAAAAAATTGAAAAAAATTAAGTACAATTAATTGGATAACAAAATAAACTTAGATTTATAAGAGCATCTCCAACCGTTTGCGCCACTCTAGCGCAGAGTTCGCACTAGAGTGGCGCAAAATTTGAAATTCATCTCCAATGGTTCGCACTACATTCTGCGCTACATATATTTTTCTTAATTTTTAATAAGTTTAATTTACATAATTACAATTTAAATCTAAAAATATTACAATTTAAATTTAAAAGTATTACAAAATATTACATAAATAAAATTATTTTTTAAAAAATCTAGCGCGGGTGAACAGTGCGCGCTAGAATCAGCGCGACACTGTTCACAACTCTCATGTGGCGCTGAATTGTAGCGCTGTGTTGGAGGTAAAATTCATTTCCACCCTGACGCATAGCGCAGAGTTGAAGTTGCTCTTATAGGGTCACTTACATATTGGTTCAAAAAAATGACTATATTTACAAATTGGTTCACAATTTTTGCACAGAAGTATGTTTTTTTTTTACTGAGAACTAATTTGTAATTAATGTCAATTTTGTAAACCATTTTGTAATTTTCCTTTATAATATATTTTCTTTCATATTAAAATATTATCAATATCCAACCGTGCATCGCACAGGAGAATAATTAATATATATAATGTGACATGATGCACTCGATATGCAAAATTAAAAGATATATGATCACTTACATATTGATTAAAAAAAAGTAGTTATATTTACAAATTGGTTCACAATTTCAGCAGATAATTATAATTTATAGAATTCGGACTAAACGGTTTAATGTCTAAGCGGCTCTAATTTAGACATTTCTAAAAAATATTAATCTTAAACTTTATTTTTACAGATTTAATTAACATATTAATCTCACGAACAATGTCCCTTTTAACGTCTTGCATACTCTCGATTTTTTCAGTTCATTTCTCTCTCTAAAAAAGTTGTCTCTTCCCAAAAACCACCGGCGGAAGGCTCTAGATTTGCTATCATTTCGCCGAGGATTTCCAAATACCTCGGTGAAGAAGCCCGATCTTGCTCAGCCAGTCCTGGCTTGAGACCTTCCACCTCCAAGCCAGTCAGTGGCGAGTAGGCCGGTTTGTGAGGGTTATAGGCGTTCGAGTGTTTTCCTCGAAGATCTGCCGCTAGATGGCTATTTATGCTGATATGCTGGGTTACATCCATGAACATACAGTCTCTACAACTATTTTCCAAGAAGGCTTTGACACTAAAAAAACATTGATTGGGAATCTATGGCGGCCGAACTAAACGCGATGTGGAGCAAGCTGTCCTTATCCGAGATTGAAAGTGCGGAGATACCAATTGAAGAAGGGGAGCTAATTGGTTCGAATAACGTTCTGGTGGGTCGATTCATTATGAGGAAGATCATCGGAGCCTCGGAGTTGGGGGTCGCTCTTAAGAAAGTATGGCGACTGGAGTGCTCTCTGAAAACAACGGCGCTAGGCGATGGGAAATTCAGTTTCGATTTTGGGGATGCAAATGAATTAGCGAGGATCTTTCACAATCAGCCCTGGAACCTTAATGGGGCGATGCTGGTTTTTGAGAAGGTACCGGATGCGGCAAGGATCAGTGATGTCAAGCTGTGTAAAATCCCCTTCTTGGTGCAATTGCATGGCTTGCAGTTCCGCTCGATGACAAGGAAAGTGGGCCTCAAATTGGGGGCGATCTTAGGGGAGGTACAAGGTGTGGAGTGTCCAGAAAAAGAGGCAAACTGGGGAAGTTGTCTAAGAGTTCGGGTTCTTATGGATATTGCAAAGCCACTAAGCCGGTGGACTACGGTTGTCATCGAGGAAGAAAAACTGATGGTGATTTTTAGGTATGAGAAGTTGCTCAACTTTTGCAATGCATGTGAGAAGCTCGATCATGTGGATAAAGAAGGGCCTGGATAATGAAGAGTTGAAGGAGGCCATGGGAGCAATGTGCGCAGGCCATTTCTGGATGCAGCCGGAAGGGGAAAGCAGTGGTTCGGGTTCAAAGAAGAACCTACAGATAAAGGAAGGACAGACCCAGAAAACCAACCAAGCTCGAAAGGCTTCGGAGGTGGAGAAGGTGTCATCATTTTCTGAGCTTGTGCCCGTGAAGGAGGCAGGGGAGGAGGGGACTTCGTCTAGAAGCATGAAGGTTAGTCTGAAGAGTCCGGGAATGGATAAGGGTAAGGAGATCGTTCAGGGAGAACGAAAGGATCAGAATGTTCTGGGACTTCCCTACCATCCCTCGTTCCATGGGGTTAATTCAACCTTGAGTGGACCATTTCCGGTGCCAATCACGATGATGCCCACTCCGGGTTACTCTCAGCAGGTTGCTGCACAACACTACTATCTCCCTAGGGTGCAGGGCCAGGGATTCCAGATGGGTTTGGGAGCTACTGGAATTAATGCGCATAGAAAAAAGGGCCATCATATAGTTACTGGGACAGGGGCGCCAAGGAAGGGGATGACAAAGGAGAATCCAGTGGAGAATGCTAAGCAGAAGACAACAAAGGAAGGGGGGTCAAACACAACTACTGAGAAGAGGACAACTAGGAAAAAACCAAAGAGTGAAGGCGAGTATGGGACTGGGATGGAAGAACAATTTGATGTAGCTAAGGCGGCGGCTGGGGAGTCTCAGCCCCGCCAGGAGCCATGAGGGTGATTTCGTGGAATGCTCGGGGCTTGGGCAACAATTGAGCATTCCGTTCGTTACAGCGACTGGTCGCTGAAAGAAGGCCCACCCTACTGTTAGTGTTAGAAACTAAAGTTAGGGTTGATGTGGAGGTTAAATGGAAGTCGTTTTTAAATTTCTCTTGTTGCTTTGGTGTTAATCCAGTAGGTCTTTGGGGTGGTATCCTTTTGTACTACAATGATGATGTTAATCTAAAGTTGTGTTCGTACTCGTCTGGTCATATTGATACGATTATTAATGGTTTGAATGGTGCTTGGAGATTCACTGGTTTCGATGGAAACCCAGTAGTTGGCTTGCGCAGAGCCTCTTGGGATCTGATGCGGAAATTACAAACGTTATATATGGGGGAGTATAAGGGGTGGCTCATAGGGGGGACTTTAATGAAGTTATTAGTAGTATGGAGAAGAAAGGGGGGCGGTTGAGAAGCAGCTCGCAAATGGAGGATTTTGTACAGGTCCTCAATGAATTACGAATGAGGGATTTAGGGGCAAAGGGGCCTAAGTTTACTTGGGTGAATAGAAGGGTGGGAGAGGAGTTAGTTAAGGTCAGACTTGATCGATTTGTTGCAAATCAAGACTGGATAAGCATGTTTGGGCTGTTAGGGGTGCGAAATTTAAGTTTTTATGGGTCCGATCACAGAGCTGTGGAATTGAATTGTACAACGGACAATCATGTTTCGGGTGGAAATAGTCCCAAGTATTTTCGGTTTGAAAACTCCTGATTCCTGGAGGACTCGTACTACAGGACTTTGCCTAAAATCTGGAAGCAGGCAAGGAAGGAAGATTCTTTACACAAGAAGCTGGGGAGATGTAATTCGATGCTTTCTGAGTGGGCTAATCTGGAGGTTGGAAACGTTCGTAAAAAGTTGAAGGAGCAAAGAAGCATTCTAGACAAGAAAATTGATGAGGCAGAAACTCTACACGATTGGAAAGATATTGAGGCAATGGAGGAAAATATTTTTAAATGGGAAGCACAACAGGGGATTTATTGGAGTCAAAGGGCAAAGCAAAATTGGTTGACAGAAGGAGATAAAAACACTGCGTTCTTTCATAATAGAGCAAGCGAGAGAAAAATGATGAATACAATATCTGGCCTTTTTGATGAGGATAAAAGGTGGTACTCGAAGCAGGAGGACATACACAATGTGGTGAGGAGGTATTTTGCAAACTTGTTCTCCACAACAGCTCCAACGCCGCAGATATTGAGGAAGTTACCAGCCTTGTTTCACCTAGAGTGACCAAAAACATGAATGATATGCTGAATTTGAAGTTTACGGGGGAAGAGGTTAAGGAAGTAATATTTGATATGCATCCGAACAAAGCGCCTGGAATCGATGGTTTCCCTGCATCTTTTTTTCAAAATTCATGGGACTCAATAGGGAAGGATGTATGAGAGGCTATTCTTAAAGTATTGAATGATGGAGAGCCATTGCATAGCTGGAATGAGATGGTGATCACTCTAATTCCGAAGACCAAAAAGCCTACGGAACTCAAGAACTTTCGGTCAATTAGTCTATGTAATATTCCCTACAGAATAGTCGCAAAAGTCATTGCTAACGGGATGCGTAGAATAATGGATGGTGTGATTGAGGAAACACAAAGCACTTTTATACAAGGTCGGCTGATCACAGATAATATCCTGATTGCATTTGAGTGTATGCACTGGCTTAGGAGTAATAAGAGCAGTAAGGGTTACGCAGCCCTTAAACTAGACATGTCCAAGGCCTATGACCGGGTCGAGTGGCCTTAGTTGGAAGCAATGATGCTTAAGCTGGGGTTTAGTGTTGACTGGGTGAATCTAGTCATGAGGTGTGTTTCCTCGGTCTCGTATCGAGTTAAGGTCAATGGGGTGATGGGCCAGCGAATTATTCCGACAAGAGGTATCCGCCAAGGGGATCCTTTATCTCCCTACCTCTTCATAATAAGTGCTCAAGGATTATCTTCAATATTTTTGAATTTGGCTGAGAGAAGAAACGGTTTCAAGGAATAACGATTGCCCGACAAGCTCCGGAGATTAGTCATCTTTTCTTCGCAGATGATAGCGTGGTTTTCTTCAAAGGGGATCTAAATGGATGCAAGGCTATCAAATCGGGCCTTGACGTGTATGCAAAAGCATCGGGTCAGGTGGTGAACATGGATAAATCTGCTATCACTTTTAGCCCTAGCATGGGAAATTCAAGAAGAGTGGAAATTTGCTCGACCCTCAATGTCAGTAGAACCCAGGGTTGCCAACTATACCTGGGGTTGCCAACATTTTCAATGAAAAGCAAAAGGGTGCAATTCGGCTTTCTTTGAGATAGAATGGCGTCTAAGGTGCAAGCGTGGAGGGTAAAGGATTTTTCGGAGGGAGGAAGAGAAGTTCTCATTAAGAGTGTCCTACAAGCAATTCCCACTTATACAATGGCATGTTTCCGAATTCTGATGTCGGTATGTCTAGACATGCAAAGAGTAATTACAAATTTCTGGTGGGATGGGAGTGCATCGAAATCCAAACTCCATTGCATGAAATGGGACCAACTTTATCAGCCTAAAGAGAGGGGTGGCATGGGATTTAGGAGGCTACTGCTCTTCAATAAAGCCATGCTGGCAAAACAAGTCTGGAGGATGTTAATGCATCCATCTCTGTTGGTTTCAAAAGTTTTTAAAGCAAGATATTGTCAGGAGGTGGATTTTTTTGGATGCAGAGGTAGGGGCCAACCCATCTTTCGTCTGGAGGTCCTTGTGTTGGGGGAAGGACTTACTTGAGAAGGGCACTTACTGGAGAATTAAAGATGGTAAGGATGTTCTGTTATATAAGCATGCTTGGGTGCCGACCCTTCCACAAGGTAGACTCATCTCTCGAAGGGCGAGAGCACCATCGGTGAATGCTTTCATCTCCCAGGATAGTACGTGGAATGAAAACATGATAAGGGAGGCCTTCCTGCCGTTTGAAGCTGATGCAATTATTGAAACCAAGATTGACAATATGGCGGATAAGGATTCCAGGTTCTGGTCAAGGAATCCGAGGGGCTCCTATACTGTGAAGTCGGGGTATGATCTAGCCGTGAAGATGGAGGAGGAAAAGGATTTAGTGGAGAATTCAGATCGGGCTAAAGAAGAGGAAAGATGGTGGAATAAAATCTGGAAGCTAGAGGTTCCTCCAAAGGTGAGAATTTTTACGTGGACGCTTGTAAAAGAAATACTGGCAACTGAAGGGAACTTAGTGAGACACCACGTGCCAGTGGATGGGGTGTGTTGTATGTGTGGGAACAAAAAGGCAGATACTAAACATGCGATTTTCTTATGTCCTGCGGTTAAAGAGAACTGTAAAGGAAAAGGCATGTGGAATGATATTAAAAGGGCTTCAAGAGGAGGAGGTATGAGGGATTTCCTGCAGGAATTATGGCGGGGGAAGAGTGCTGCGGAAAGTGAAGAAATAAGTATCATGGCTTGGGGGATTTGCTGAAAAAATATGGTACTCAGGTTCAGGGAAGGGAGGACGCAATTTTGTTCGTAGATGTAAGCTGGTGTGATGAAAGCCTCAATACATCGACTGGGCATTGCATCTTCGCAAAGGACGGAGAGTTGCTGCACAAAGGAGGACATAACAGTGGTAAAAAGAACTCTATTCTAGTTGCAGTATTGGAAGCGGGGATCCAAAAATGCTGTGAGTTAAAGCTTCATAATGTGTGCCTTTTGATGGATTGTGTTGAGGCAGTGGATGCAATACAAGATGCCTGGGTGATGTGGAGGAAATTTTGAACGAAATTAGGAGGGCAAAGAAGGAGGGAATTGTAAAGGAAGCTTTCTACATTCCGAGAAGAGAGAATATTATAGTACATGCGATGGCGAGAAAGGCAATGGGAACATCACGACCTCTGGGTTGGCGTGATTGAAGATGCCTGGGGAGAGACTGTTGAAGTGAACTGCTGTCTTCAGTTTTCTTTCCTCTCAAAAAACAAACAAACAAACGTCTTGCATACTCCACCAGTTAATATATGAGTAAAACCCAAAACTGGGTAATTGAGAGAGTATGCATGCGTACATGTGGAAGAAGCAATACATCGGAAAAGAAAATACTCCCTCCGTCCCTGAAAAGATTGCACACCTCCTTTTACACACTTTTACACTTTAAAAAAGTGTGTAAAAAGTAAAGTATTGAAGGTATTGTGTAAAGTTATATTATTAAAATAATGAAATTGGTTGGATTTAGTGTAAAAATAATGATATTTTGTGTAAATATGCGAATATTATGAGGATAAAGTTAAAATAGTTATTTTCATTTATAGGGTGTGCAAAGTGTTGTGAAACAATAAAAAAAAAGTGTGCAAAGTGTTCTGGAACAAAGAGAGTAATAGGGACGTCATATGATCATGTCTGAACCCACGAAGAAAATAAAGCCAAAATTGGGAATTTGGGTTCAGTTTATTTAAGTTGGAACTCCAAATATTTTGAGTACGCTTCTCATTATCAATGATGTCGGAATGCTACTTTATTGTGCTTCGCACATCGGGCGATCTTTGGAATCTCAATATCGAACGGTCCAAAGGCATACACGTGTGGACACCGTTTAGAATTTTTGATTTCAGAACCGAAGTTTTATTTTTTATTTTTTAATGAATTTTTTTTTGTAAGCCTTACTTATGTATGCACCTAGTTTGCGGTACAATTCAAGTGTATTTTTAAAAAAATTACACTATTTACTATTGAAGAGTAACACATGTTATTACTAAAAAGTGAGTTTATAAAAATTAATACATTTTTCAGTAATAAAATGTGTGACTTTTCAGCAATGTTCTAAAAATGCTAGTTGCTAGTCGGTCGGACCACTAGGGTCTAGCGACTCGAAAGCCCCTAAACGATAAATAAAATTAATTATTTTAATAATTAATAATACATAATACATAAAGTAATACTCCCTCCGTCCACAAAAATTAGTCTACCTTTTTTGCACGTGGTTTAATGCAATATGTCGAAGGATATTATGGGGTATTGTGAGGTCCGTTCACGAATTTTAAAATTGTGTATGAAAAGTATGCATATAGTATTTTCATATACAATTTTTAAATTCGTGAACGGACTTCATAATACCCCATAATACCCTCCGACATATTGCATTAAACCACGTGCAAAAAAGGTAGACTAATTTTCATGGACGGAGGGAGTAAAAAATTACTATCACTACCTTTCAATATTGAAATTATAAGAGATAACAACCATGAAATTCAAAATTCAATAAATTTATAATTTAAAAATCAAAAGATGACACATATAAATTTAAATTTCAAATTTTAAGTTCTGCTTATTAAAAATTAAAACACAATAATTAAAGAGATTTTTAAAAATGACAACTCAATACTAAAAAATTTTAAGTTGAAACGGCCTAGTTGGCACCTAGTTGGTCTAAAGAGAAAGAAACAGGCCTAATCGAGAATGGCCTAGTCGGCTCTAGGCGCTGACTACTGTTCTGAACATTTTTTTGGGCGTTTAGATATAAATCGAGTCGGCCGACTTTTAAAACAATGTTTTTCAGTAGCATTTTGTGTAACTTTTTAAAAATGCATTGTATTGCACAGTGCACTTGATGCACAAGAGGCTTACTCCTTTCATAATTACTTCAGTATCTTGGATAAATTTTCATAAAAAAAAACTATTCTAGATCAATCTTGAGAACATGTAGAGTAAACAAAAGAGACAAATACGAGAACAAACTTTAAGATTTCATTGATGAATAAGAACACCACACACACAAAAGTGTCTATTACCATCTAAATCTATCATCGTCATCAATAAAAAAATAGAAACTGAAATAACACGAATCTTTAAAAATAGAAAAACAAAGATCCAACAAGCATATCTATCAATCGAACACTAAATCACAATGCCAATAGAGTAGATCGCCCCATTGAATAAAAATACTACCAAAAGCGGTAGTGGAGACGGTGGTGGCAGTGCGATGATGCTATGGTAGTAGATCTATACCCTCTCCAAAAATATTCACAAAAAAAATTGGGTGAAAAATCACACTACTGTAAGAAGAATCTCAATAAGATACTCAAATGAGCTTTATGAGTGGCTGCAGGTGGTGGAGATCCACAAGGAAGATAGGTGATTGGTGGTGGTGGTAGAGAAGGAGAAGGGCGGTAGAAGGGGGAGGGATGCTTAAAATCGAAGTATTGATATATTTAACTATCTTAACTCAAAATAGTTCGGTTATTCGAATTTGGGTACTCAATTCAGGGACCCAAATTTATTTTTACCTTTTCATTAATTAACAAACTAAACTTTTAGGTAACAAAGAAAAAATAACATAGTTCATAGATACAAGTACAATTTGCCATAAATATTTTGAAAAATTACAACATGAAATACAAGATTACAAGTACAATTTTTCATAATTAATTCAAATGCTAATGACTAATGCAATAATCTTAATTGTCTAGAACCTCGTACTTCATAAAATTTTATAATTCATAACAATTAAACTTTAAGTCTTCAACAATCATTAAACAATAGTCTTAATTCTTAAGACGAACAAAAATTGAGTTAAAAAAATATAACTAAAAAAAAAAAAGTAATACTCTCTCCGGGAATTTACATTTCTAGAATTTCATATTTTCTTAAAAAATAAATTTTTTAAATAAAATAATAGTATATGGATAAATATGTGTATAGTTGTGTGAGTATGGAAGCAAAGCGATATTTTCTTTTTTAATAGTGTGCATATTTGTGTGGGACATTTAGATAAAAAAAGTGTGCAAATTTCTGAGCGACGGGGGAATAATAATTTTTATTTCAGATTTTCAATTGGAAGATTCGAGTTATATATATCAACAAACTTTGAATTTGGTTCGGGTACCCGAAACCATTACTCGCCCCTACACTGTCTCATCATGGGCTGAGTTTCTCAACTTTCTCCTTTGGAAATGGACTGAATGAGTGGACAATTTAATATAAATGGAGTTGCTTTTAGCGGGAATCGAACTCAAAAAATTGAGTGAATCTAACATCTGATACCATGAAAGAAGTTCGTCTTATCTAAAATTCTCAATTTGTAGAAAAATGTGAAATTAATTCCCTTATTTAATTTCTCTTATAAAAATATAGATTTGTACATATTGGATATCATAATTTGATTGTAATATTTGTATGTACGTAGGATTTGATTTTATCATGTATTATATTTCTTGTTTACTATGGACTAGTTTGCTTAAGCTAAATAGAATTGATAAGTAATTGTATATTTTATATAGTTTTTTTTTAATTAATATGTAAATATTCCTTTATTCTATTTGTTCTATTATTGATCAGTTAATCTGGTTAAATATATACACGTTATAATTAAGATCATTGTAAAAATTATTTGAATGAAATTGATTTTACTAGTCAGATGTCTTCCAACCACCTGTCTCATGTAACACATCTAGAAAATAGCATATGTATCCTTGTAAATATAAGTTGTAGAGAAAATACATATTTTAATCAGTTTCGTTGACTTTGATTTTCGTCTTCTTAAGCTTTGAATTTTTTTGTTTTCGTTCTTAATTAACTTACCAAAAATTATGGTTTTCGTCCTTTTAAGTTTTGAATTTTTGTTTTCGTCCATTAACTTACCAAAAATTATGGTTTTCATCCTTCAAACGCATATAACCAGCCACACAACCGGTAATCACATGTAAATTATTTTTTCTATTTTTAAGCAAAATACTGACGTGGGGTATTTAGAGGGAATTAGATCTTGATGGATAAAATATAGGATTAACCGTAAATTCTCTCCCAAATCAAAACCTTAGTCGATCAAATCTAGACATGGAGGCTTGAGAGAATTAGAGAAAAAATGAACAAAGATCCCCAAATCAAAACATTTAAAAGCCTAAATTCTTTTGAGCGCATACTCACTGTACGAAAAGGAAGAGAGATGTCTTCAAGAAATTCGTATGAATCAACAAGTTTCGAGCGCAATATTAAGTGTCATTGTGGTTTTATTGCACGGTTTGTACATCATATTCAAAAATAAATCCGAACAGAATATTCTTTGGAATATGTAAGTATTGGACGGTATTTGAGAGAGAATTTACGGTTAAAACTTAAAAGTGTATTTTGTCAAGACCTGATTCCCTTCAAATACCCCCACGTTAGTATTTTGTTTAAAAAATGAAATAAAAAAAATGGATCCACGTGTGTATTACCGGTTGTATGACTGATTATAGGCGATTGGAGGACGAAAACCATAATTTTTTATAAGTTAAAGAACGAAAACAAAAATTCAAAATTTAAGAGGACGAAAACCATAATTTGTGGTAAGTTAAAGGACGAAAATAAAATTTCAAAACTTAAAAAGACGAAAACAAAAGTCAACGAAACTTATAAGACAAAAATGTGTATTTTCCCTAAATTGTATGAGTAAAGTTTCATGTGCACGCACGGTGCACTCACACTCAACAGTTGAATATATTTATATTGAAAAATGAAGATTAATTACACTGAAATGTGAAAGATGATTAAAGTGAAAAGTTACATAAGATTGATAAGATTGTAAACTTTTTAATGTAATCAAACTTCACTTTTCATTAAAAATTCTCTCTAAAAAACCCTACTTTTCACTCCACCGCTAGTGAGAAAATTTCGTTGTTCCACCCTCCTCCGCACAACTCTTTTTGCTATTGTATCAGATCCGCCGCTCTCTCCTCGCTCGCCGTCCGGTAGTCCTCTTAGATCTATTTTGATGTCTGTTTGAATAGGCGTCTCCATCGTCTGTCTCCGCTTTTTGTTTCAGTTGTTTTAACGAGTTCATCCTTTCCAACGGTGCCGTTTTACGGTATCGATTGGTAGGATGACCCGTTACATATGGTTTTTTCTTTATTTTATTTCTGTTGTTTGTTAAATTTCTGCAGTTTGGTGTTTTTTACTTCTGTCATTTGTGTTTTTAGATTTTATTTTCCTTCTCTACTCTAGTAGTTGTGAAATTATCTACACACTATGTGGTGTGTCCTTTAATTTAATCAGGTGCTTCTTCTTTGATGTTGTTTCTAGGATTCAGATCTGGTAGTGTGTCAGATTATCATGAATCCTGTAGGATTTTCAGTTGAAGTGCAGAATTGACTCGAGATAGATGCTAATTTTAGATGGTGAAAAATCATCTTAGTGTGGGGTGTGTTATTTACCATAGAGCTTTAAAATTGTTTGCATTTGTCTCTTTTGTGTACTCTTCTTTTCCTCTCGATTGGTTTGAAGCAGTTGTTTTCCTTTGTGTAATCAATGAGTTAGGAAATTGATCTATTGTACTCTATATTGTTGTATTTGTAAAAGATCATTTCCTTAAAAAAAAAAAACTTCACTTTTCATTATAATCCGTTCACACTTTTCGGTACAAACTGTTGAGTGAGTGGAAGAATTGCACAGCAGACCTCCTCAAACTAATGCATACATGTGTATGTGGAGCCGTGGAGCAAAAAGAGAGCGACGTGCTCTCCACCTGCCCACTCGCACGTGACCCCACCATTCTAACCCTAATTTCATTAGACAGCGACCCCCAGAAAAAACACCCCCCCACAAGCCCACATTGCATTATAACAAGAGAGAGAAATTAATGAGGGGTGAGAGAGAGCCGTATATTTGCATTTATCTATATATATGTGTGTATCATCTGTTGGGTATAAAAATGGAATAAAAATTTTAGCTCTCCAAATAAAAAATGAGCACATGAAAACATAGGAAAAGATATATGTAGCACTGGACATCTTTCCTTGTTTTAGAGTGCACCAATATATATATATATATATATATAATATACCTATATATATTTTCTCTAACATTTTGATACTCTTTTTCTCCAATTAGATCACATTAATCCTTATATTTCTTTTTTTGGATCTTTATTTTAAATTATCTACTACAAGACACTTTCTTGCTTTCTTCTCTTTGCTTGATTCATTCCATTATCTCTCATCAATTTATCAAGATTTCATAAGGGTTTCAACCAAAAACAAAGATCAAGATACTGCAAACCTGGCAAACCGGTGGTGGACCGGGGTTCAGGAGGGTTTGCAAGGTGTTGAACCGGCGACCTTGATGAGTAAAACGGAGCTGGAGAAGGGCGGCGGAGGAAGTAGCAGCCGCGGTGAGGAAGAAGACGACAAAGACGGTGGCGATGAGCCAAGAGAAGGTGCCGTGGAGGTCGGCAACCGCCGGCCCCGCGGCCGTCCTCCCGGCTCTAAGAACAAACCGAAACCGCCGGTTTTCGTAACCCGGGATAGCCCCAACGCGCTCTGCAGCCACGTCATGGAAGTCTCCGGCGGCTCCGACGTGGCGGAGAGCATAGCCCAGTTCGCCCGCCGCCGCCAACGCGGGGTCTGCGTGCTCAGCGGCAACGGCTCAGTCGCCAACGTCACTATCCGCCAGCCGGCAGAACCGGGCGCGGCTGTCGTGCTGCACGGCCGGTTCGAGATCCTTTCCCTGACGGGGGCTTTTCTTCCCGGTCCGGCGTCGCCAAGGGCCACCGGTTTGACGGTTTATTTGTCCGGTAGGCAGGGTCAGGTGGTGGGGGGGAGTGTGGTGGGGCCGCTGGTGGCGGCGGGGCCTGTTATGGTGGTTGCGGCGACTTTTGGTAATGCAATTTATGAAAGATTGCCGCTTGAGGAGGAGGAGGTGGAGGAAGGCGGTGGCTCCGCCCGTGCGGCGTCGGGAGGAGGCGGTTCGCCGCCGGGAATGGTGCAACAACAGCATGGTATGGGTGACCCCTCATCTTTGCCAATTTACAATATGACCCCAAATTTATTGCAAAATGGAGGAGGGCATGAGTTTAGTTATGATGCATATGGTTGGGCTCATCCTCGACAGCCATACTGAATGAGAGAGATTATGGTAAAACTTTCAGAATAGAATCACCATGTGTTATATATATGTATGATTTCAATTATTATTATTAAGAATTAGAAAGCATACTTTTATGTACATATTTTAATATTGTATAGAGCGTTAAAAATATGTATGTATATTATACTCATTAATGTTTTGTTTTCCAATTGCAATAATAAAATATGGCTTGCTAATTTAGTTGGTAAGATTATGGGTTTTACTATTTATATTTGTAAATTGCACATGCTCTATATATGTTTTTAATTATCGACGCTTGAACGTTATTATAAACATCTTCTGCTATAAAAGGCATAAAATTAATAGTATTAATATAAGTATTCATATATCATTATATATATTTATTAATTTAATTTTGATTTAATTAATTTGAAATCACAAAACGTTATGATATCGGGTGAATATAATGATATACATTAGTACATCTAAAGAATAAAATTCATATTATAAACAAATTTTACAGGAATCATACTCATTATATTATAAGTTGATCGCATATATATTTTTCGTTTGCTACGTTTTATATTAATTGTGTATGTTTTATTTTATATATTTAGTTAAATTAATTAATTTACCATGCACGTTGTAGTTATTTTTGCCTATAAATTTCAAATTATAGCATGCACCTTACACTCATCATATACTCAATTACGCTTGCACAAATTAAGAAAAATGCAGCTGTGGAAAATTACTGTTATGTTTGATCTGAAATCCAAATGATATATTGTTTGAAATTAGGACTTTCAAATTATTGTGTTGATGGGCGAGCCACTCGAGGTAATTCGAAGAATCAAGAGGTCGCCTCTGTAGTGCTGGAGCTCGCCCAGGGCTCACCCCATACCATCATGGAGATCTCGCCAGAGTTCATCATCACGCAACACTCACAGATCACGCAAGGCAATAGAGATCGCCCGACTCGTCTAAGAGCTCGCCTAGAGATCGCCCGACTCGTCTAAGAGCTCGCCCATGAGCTCGCCCTTAGTCTATAGGATTCCTGTGGTGCGCTCTTTTTCCCTCCGTCCGGTTTATCCACAAGGGTAGTTTACGGCGAGGTTTTTAATGAGGCCCATCTAGTCTAAGGCATAGTAGTAGGACGAGGCACAACATATGTAGCAGTGTAAGGGACCAGGACGAGGGTTACGGACCCTCGTCAACACCGGAAGCCATATAGGCTCGTAAGGTGCTGTCTCACACTCTCGCACCTATAAATAAGACCTCTCTTGTACTATTCACACAACTCTTACAATTCTGAAAACAAATACAACTCCCATCACAATATTTCCCTCTCTACTCTCCCTCCTCATAATACATCCAAGAACATAAAATCTTGGATTATTGTTTGATAGAATTAATATGTTGAAAAGTCACATAAACAAACACCGTTAATAAATTCTGTCAACATATTGAATTTAAAAAAAATTATGAATAGTAAAAGTGTCTATTTAAAAAAAAAATTGATAGGGTAAGATTTTACTGTATATGTCGAATTAATATTTGATATATTGATGTAATTTATTTTAATGCATCGTGTTAGAGTAATTTAAAGTAAAATAGAAAAGAGGACGAATAAATATATTAAAAAAAAAGTTATGATGTTAAAATTTATAATTACTTTTAAAACTCTAACTTGGGAATCCAAATTAAAATTAAAATTCTAAACCTATAATTTCAAAACAAACATATCATTTTAATCTTTTAATTAATTTATTGTTGCTGTACTTTAAAAGTTGATTTCAAGATTTTACAATGAGTGAGAGAAGATCAAATTGTTGGAGAAAAACCAATCATATGGTCTTGCTATTTTATGGCTTGTCTATATATGTGGGCTCTATTATTGATGATTGTTTTAAAAGATATATACGACAAATTTTGTCTGTATTTTAATAGGAAAACTAAATGGGAAAATAGATTTGAAGTCTTTGCTAGCTGAAATGATCGTCAATATATAAGTAGTCTGTGCGCATACGCAGACAGGGACTGAGTGGAGGGTGGGGGGCATCCGCGCTTCTTCCGGTCCCTATTAAATTTCACTTTTTTTTTTTTTGAATTTTTTTACAATAAATTCACACGTTAAAAAAGATAATAAAATATTTTTACAATATCTATTTTATTTCAAAATATTGATTTATATGTGTACACCATCGATAGCTAACAGAAAAATTTAAGAAAATGGAAATACAAAAGAAGAGGAGAAAATATTACAAAGTCTTCTTTTGAGGTATATTTCAAACTTTGATTCTTCAGACTCCTTGTATAATTAGACGATCTTCGATCACGTACCACAGGAACCGAATAAATGATAAGGGAAAATTAAGTCGAGTCGAGGTTGTACTTTTTTCTGCTAAACAAACACGTCTCGGCTAGTGCACACGGTCTGACGTGATGTTCCAAGAGGTAAAATAAATTTCATCTGTTGTACGAGCTGCACCAGTGCGTGCAATAGCACCAGCGAACAAAGTTATGTTGGTAAAGTTACTGGACAAAATGAGAGTGTGAATGCAAGGTTTTCATGCATGAAATAAAATAATTCTCGTAGGTTTTTCAAGTATTCTAAAAGCATGCATGTATGTCGAGAAAATATAAAAAATGATCCTGTAACTTTGTTTGAGTCCAGATTTAGTCCTTTATCTTTTTAATTTCTCAATTATAGTCCTTTTGTTATAAAAAATTATCTTTTCCGACTGAAATTTAAAAAATTGGCCGGAATTTACACCTATTCCGGATTTAATGCACATGTGGCGTGTTATGTCAATAATTAAGATCCACATCATGTCCCGTCATCAGCCAGGTGGATGAGATTAAAATGGAGGGAAAAACAAGTGTAATATTAAAATTGGAAAATATTAATTTTTTAAAAATATTCAAAGGGATCAATCGAATAGATGAGAAGTGTAATACTAAAATACTAGTACATTTCCCAACAACCAAGTGAAAATATTATTTAAGATATTAATTTCACAATTGAATAGACAAAAATATTAATTAAGATCCACGTCATGTCCTGTCATCAGCCCGTGGATTAAAAAACGTTTTCAATTGTGCGAGAAAAAGTGTTTGACCGAAGCCAAAAATAGGTTGACCCACTTCATTCGCGTTTTTTTTAGTCAAGGGATTAAAATATTAATTAAAAATGTTTTCAACTGTGATCCATGTTTTCGATTGTGAAAATTAAGATGAGCAACATTTTGATCCATGTACCTTATAAGATGGGCGAAATTAATTAAAATATTTTCAGCCAAGTGGATTAAAATATAAAAATATAAATTAAGATCCATGTTTTTTATTGTGGCATTATAAGTTCACATACTCTATAAGTAATTTATTTAATAATAATAATAATAATAATAATAATAAATTCATTTATTTATATTACATTATATTATAAATAGCGATTAGTGAATATATAAATTAGTGTGGACGAGCTGACCTGTATGCACGTGATGATTTCCACCCACTTAATATATTTGACGCATCTATATATATCTTCATTTACTCGTGTTTTGTTCAGCTGATGTAACCATCCCTATAACTATTTCTTGTCAAATCATGCTTCTTAATAATTGTAATCCCAGCTAATTAATTTGACTTTAAAATATTTATATTCATTTATGAGAGGAGGGCACGTCCACATCATATAGTAATAAATTTAACTTAATTTTGATAGGGATTAGAGTACACATTTTAAAATAAATAGAGTATGTGAATGTAAAATTAAATAGTAAAATATAAAAAATATTTTTATTGATTGTTGTGAGTATATTGTTTTCATTTAAAATGTAAAAGGTAAAAAAATTAGGATATCCTAAATTGAAAATGTGAATTATCCTGATACCGATAGAGTTTTTTTTTATCAGCAAAAAATAATTAATTTATTTTCCAAAAGGCAGGGCATCAGAAATACCCTCCCTTTTCAGTTTCAGAAATAATATAATCAAGAAAGTAAGTAACCCAAGATCTCAAAATAAGCATTGTATACTCCTAGACCATTCTGTCGAGCAATTCTTATAATCAAATGTTTATGTGGCTAATGATCTAATGAAATTACTCAATCAATAATTTAATATAATGAATTTGATGTAACAGTATGAATTCTTGAGAGAAAGTAGAGAGAGAAACATTATAAGTGAGTTCTTGTATTAGAAAATTCAGATCCTTACAAATGAGCTTATTACAACTATTTGTACATTTGTAAGGGTGAGGTGTCAAAATTTTAAGCCACATGGCTTCTGGAGGTGACAAGTGTCCTCAACTTGTCATCCTCTTGGTCACTTGCTCCACTAACTTTAACCTAACCAACCTATGCACTCCTTGCAAGCTCTTGGACATCCGTGTCTTTATTCCTGAGAACGGAGGGCGAGCAGGCTAGCGAGCAGTGTGGCGAGCACCTTAGGCCTAGCCTCGTGGCCTGGTGCCTCGCCACCTGTCAGTCGGGCAAGCAGGCTGGCGACCAGTGCGGCGAGCAGCGAGGCGAGCAACTTGGACTTGACTTCATAGCTTGTTGCCTTGCCACCTCTGAGTCGTGCGAGCAGACAAGCGAGCAGCGTGGCGAGCAATGTGGCGAGCACCTTAGGCCTGGCCTCTTGGCTTAGTGCCTCGCCACCTCTGATTCGGGCTAGCAGTGAGGCGAGCAACTTGGCGAGCAGCGAGGCGAGCAACTTGGGCTTGGCTTCATGGCTTGTTGCCTCGCCACCTCTGAGTTTGGGCGAGCACGTCGGCGAGCAACATATACTTGTTTTCATCTTAATCGTTCTTCGATCATTAGACTTAGTTCCTTTTATCAACACATTCGCTAAAGCAAATAGAGTCAAGTCTAGTTAATCCAGATCAAATCCAACTCCAAACTCTACTCTTAAACTCCAAGATGATATCCTCCTCATAAGTCCTCGCGTTCTCAAATATTGCTTTATTTCTAGTTTTCCAAAGTAGTCAAATTAAATATTCCCAAATGCCTCCAAGAATCAATTTGTCTTTCCTCACATTAATTAAATTGGAGAAGTGGAGAAGATTAGTGGAAGGTTTAGACTATAGAGTCATCCTCATTCTCACCCATTCACAACACTACATCCAAATTTTGTATGAGAAGAGACATTCAAAGAAGACATGACTAACCGTTTCATCTTTCTCATTGAGACGGATAGAGTGATATGCAACACTAATAATTTACACTTAATTGATTAAAAATATCCAATTAAATTTCATATATACCAATTTTTCAACAGTATTTTCCTCAAACAAGGTTCTGTAAATTCGAGTATGTGTACATTCTCTTTTTTAAATATGATTATATATAAATTTATACATATAAATTATCGATATTAAATATTAATTATTAATTTTTTAAAACATTAAAAATTAATATATATATATATATATATATATATATATACACACACGTAACATTCATAATTGAAAAAATGAATTCTTATGTTGGTGGATTTAATATCAAATTTACTCACTTATCTACTTATCCATTAACTGAATTTTATCTATTTAATGAATTGGTTAATTTTGAATGTTCCAAATAAAATGATTTTAGAATCTTTATCAGACTCAAACTCTCATGGGAAAAATTTTATAGCATGAGAATTTGATACAATCAATAATATTATTATATTTATTAATTTATAATTAATACTATAATATTTGTTTATTCATATTACTAATTTTATAAATTAATAAAATAATATTTTACGCTCAAAACAAGTTTTGCTATGTGTCATTAGTTTATAAATATAATGATACATATTAATAAATGAATGTTTTGGTGAATAAGTTTTGTTGAAGATTGATTCCTCAACGTAATAATATATGACCTTTACATCCACAAAAATTTGGTTACTTATTTTATTTGTTTGTTCATAAAAGTATATTTATCTTTATATTAAAATATTCATTTTATTATTACCATCTAATCATCACTTAAAAATTACTTTAAATGTTATTGACTTTAGACTCATTAACAGTCACTTTATTCGTAAATATATATTATAATTTTTTTTTATCGGTAAATATTAGTTGTTAGTAGCTAAAAGTTGGTACACCCAAGTCTCCAAACACTCAAAGAATATCTTACTTAAGTGATTCCCAAAGAAAATCGAACTCGGGTCACTTACTTAAGTGAGGAGTCCGGTGGCCAGATAAACTAACCCACCTGATTAATAATATTTTTATTTTATCTCTACTATCGAACGATTTTTTGATCAAAGATTGATGTCTATTCTTATGAATATATTTTAGGTGGGAAAGTTTTATGGCGATTGATCTACTTTTCAAGAATTGATCATAAGCACACATCTGTGAGCATTTACATATTAATTTTAAAAAGTAATTATATTTATAAATTGATTCAAAATATTTGCACAAACACATAATATTATTTTGTTTTTCATAGAAATGTATTTTTATTTGCACAAAATCAATTTGTAATTAATGCCATTTTTTCAAATTATTTTGTAATTTTTCCTTTATTTATTCATGGTAAATTTACCTATAATTCAGAATTTAAATCATAGCAATTTATTTGTTTAATTATTTATTCATGGTATATTTGGCTAATAATTTATTGATAGGAATTAATCTCAATAAATATATTTTGACCATTTTATGTGCTACTTCTGGCATTGGTTTCAAATCATACCAGCAAGTTTGATAATCTAATCTTCACCGTAAGAAGATGTTAAATCAGTGGATAAGTTCTTTCACTATTTTATATTTATTCATGTCTTTCACTACTCACAAATCATCTTTTGATTCTCATCATCTTTTTACTTTTTCATATCATTATGTCATCTTCATTACTTTTTACGTTCATTCGAGGGCGTTGAGTCTTGTTTCGAATTAACGTTGCCTTGTCGGAAGGACTTTGTTGTTATGTCAGAGTTGAGTCCGGAGTTGATGTTGAAGTTGATATTAATATTGCCTTATGGAAGGACTTTGTTGAGTGTTCACCTTTGGACTCTCTATGTTGATGTCATCGTAGGTGAGTGGTGTTGATCGCCGTTGAGGACGTATGGATGACGTTGATTGGAGGGGCTTCACGCCGTATTTCTCTAATCAATCGCCGTTGTTGATGAAGAACGTTGACCGGAGGCTTCGCACCGTGATTCCGGATCAAAACGCCTTGTTGATGAAGAACTTGAAGAACGCTCTTGAAGAACGCCTTTGAATCTTCAAAGTTGCTCGAAGTCTTGGATCTTGATGCTTCTCTCTGAGCTCTGATTTTCTTGACTCCTTATTGTGAATAAAATGACTAGAATGAGATCCTATTTATAGGTGTAAAATTCTAGATTTGTGGGCTAGATTTGATGGGTCAAGAGATATTATTTGGATATTATTTGGGAATATTCCTAAAATATCTCAGATTTGACAATCTTCAAAGATATTCATGAAGATCTAATTTCTTGGACTTTTTAAAGATTGGGCTTCATGATTTTAAAAAAAATCCGGAATAATTAATCGGACTTCAGAAGCCCAAAATATTTAATTGGATTTTTTTAGAAGCTCAATTCAATTTATTAGACTTTTAAGGCACAATTTGATTCATTAGGCTTTTTAAGACCCAACTGAATTTATTAATTAAAAATTAAATTTATTTAACTCCCAATTATAAATTATTTTAACATGTAATTTTCACATGTTATATTTTTTATTTTTTATTTCGGCAATTAATTTTAATTGCCTACAATTATGTACAGAAAAAAATACTTTGTTATGGGTGCAAAGAAAGTGAAATAAAGATCAGATGAGCAAGAACTGCTGATTAACTGAACATTAATACTATCAGCTGAAGGGGGTCAGCTGAGGGTCATCTGATGGGGTCAGTCGGGATCATCTGGAAGTCTACTGAGGTCATCAGGAAAGTCAGCTAAGCCCATGGATGCAAAAATCGGGCTAGGCGGCCGCCTAGGCGCCAGGCTGCTCCGGCCCGACCCGATTTTTGCATAAACGGGCGAAAAATCATTTTTCCGACTAAGCGCCACCTAGTCGGCCCTAGGCGGCCCTAGTCGGCCGAGGCGGGCAAGGCGGCCGAGGCATAAATTAAGCTATTTTTACTTTTTTTTTAAATCGTATGAAGTATTGAAATAAACTTACAAAATTAGGGCTAAAAAATCAAATCTAAAAGCCCAGGTGCGACGGCACTGGCGTTTCTCCCTGGCGGTCTGGCTTCTTCTCCTCCGGCATCTCTCCGGCCGTCGCGCGTCTCCCTCGTGTCTCTCCTTCCGGCGTCTTCCGCGTGTATCTCCCTCTGGCCGTCGCACGTCTCCATCGTGGCCGCGATGCCTGGCCGCTGAAAATCCGTGGAGAAAGAGGCTGCGACTGTGTCTGATGTAACGTGCAAGCGTGGGAGGCGCCGGCGGTGCCTGGCCGCTGATAATCCGCAGTAAGGAAGAGAACAAGAGATAGATGGTACAACGTGGATAAGTGGGTTTCTGAAATTTTAGGTTTAGATATAGGTCTCATGGGCCATTAATGAAATCTTGGCCCAACTTTCTCATTTATTAATGAAATCTTGGCCCAACTGTATAATTTTATTAAATAAAAAAATATTAAAAAAAAAAGTAGGCGGCGACTAGGCGGGCCAAAAATGCCCGATTTCTGATTTCCGACTTCTACAACCTTGGCTAAGTCATCTGGTATATCAGCGGAGTCAGCTGAGGTGTCAGGATGACTGGTCAGGATGGTCAGTCAGAATGGTTGGTCAGGTCAGGATGATGGTCAGGACTGGTTAGTCAGGATGAAGATCTACTGATGATATCAACTGATAAAGGTCTACTAATGATATCAGCTGAGTACTCAGACTCAGCTGATGACATATCACATCAGCATACAAGAAAGGAGCATACTGACTCTAAGTCAGGAATTAAACCAAGAATCAGTTACGAAGCGGTTTAAACTTCCAAGTTGGACAACTGACGATCAGTTTAACAGAATCAAAACTGAAAACATTTGGGCTCTGATCATTGTTCATTTTCGGTTGCAACTGTAGCAGTTTTCTTGTTAGGCGGTTACGATCACAAGCATTAATTAGGATTTCCATACTCCTATATATATACGCACATGTGTATAGAGAACACAATCAGAAAATCACATACTTAGAGAGATATCCAAAACACTTGTAATCTGTATCTTCTTCATCGATTAGTGAGAGAAGTGCCCTCATCCGTGGACGTAGATCATTTCTGATCGAACCACGTAAATCTTGGTGTTCTACAATTTCTTTATTCCAATTGATTTCAAACATCATTGTTAACTCAACATACTTTTATGCAAAAAAAATTATACTTTTATGAAAATATTATGAACTAATTTGTAAATATAGTCATTTTTTTGAACTAATATTTAAATGTCCCAAGAAATTTCGAGTGATTTTTTTTTTTTTTGTGCGTTTGTTGATGCAAATCACTTAATTTGCTAACTTAATAAATTAATTTGGTAATATTTGAGGTTAAAACCTTAAATATATACCAAGAAAATAAAAAACAATACAATCATAACTTCTCTTTCCTCTTTCCATTCTTCATCATGCATATATCCTCATTATAAGATAATAATAAACTTATAAAATTAATAGATATTTTTGTTCTTTAGCAGATAGTTGATATTTCCAAGCCTAGCTAATTGATTTTTTTAGCGGAATGAAGGGACGTTTGGTATGAAAATTCTTCAATGGTAATGTGGGTGAGAATAAATGAGAACAAATGAGGTACACAACATTGATTTTCCTTCAAAATAAAGTAATCATTACCCTCATTTCATCCTATAATCATCTTCTTCAATCAATCTCGTACCACAATCAACAACTTTTTTTTTTGTCAACTTATTCAAAAATTGGCACAACATTAATGATATATATAATCACCATGAACACAAACTCTCATTCAATATATATAAGAATAAAGAAGAAAAATAAAATTTCATTCTCATTACCATTGAAAAATTTGAAACAAGCGCCCCCTAAATATATTTCGGATAAAAGGAAGATGAACCAAACATTACTAACAAATTTAACGTACTTTACTTGATTTGCTGAGTGTGTTTTGTTTAATGGATAAACTAATCTATCCTATTAAAAATATGCATATATATTTTGGCGGAATATATTAATTTATTCATAAAACAAAATACACATAATGTATAATATAGATATTTTAATGTCATATGCTTGATGTATAAAGAATAATTTATTTAGTAAGATATTCTTGCATCAACAAAAGACTCATTAATTACTCATATACTATGCAGATGGGTAAAGAGTGACGCCAATTTAAGTGGGGTTCAACTTTTTTAAATTCAAAAAATTAGCGTAATGGGTGGAACGTCGGCAAAAGAAAACTATCAAGAAAATAATAACAATCCAAATATTTATTTGTTTATTACTCCCTCTTTCTCAATTTTATTTTCTCATGCCATTATTCACTCACTATATATCTCTAATTACATCTCATTCCGCTAATAATTACATATAAAAATATATTCATATAATTTCATTCATCTAAATTGATTAATATTTTTAATAAAAAATATTTTATTCATATAAATACTAATAATTAACTCCACTTAAAAAATATTAAAAAGTCAAACAAAAAAGTATAATTATTTTTCAAATATGAGATAGATGTATGTGCATTAAAAATGGTCACATCTATGATAAGTCTTTAAACTGTTCATAAATTTTTCTGAACTTTGTTTTCATAATGTCATTGTTCTGAAAAATATGACGAAAATTGTGCAACAAATGAATGATTTTATCATCCGAAGCCACCGATGCTACAATCAGCAGCAAATGGAGAATGTTATTTTTTTCTAAATTGTGTATTAATATTCTTTTTATAAAAAGAAAGTAAGTTTCATGGCAGAGTTTAGATAAAAATAAAAACGTTCATGGCTGAGTTTCTCACATGTATGAGAAATACCCAAAAAAAAAAAAAAAAAAGGAATAAATACAATTTGCAGCTTAGCGCTCAAATTTTTTTTCTAAAATTATTAAATCGGTACAATAAAATCTTTAATAATTTCTAACTCCCAAAATAGAGCATTCAAAGATTACTTTGTTAATATTCAGTATGAATATCCAAATATTCAAATTAGAAATATAAGTATTCTGCACGGTGGGTATTATTATTTTGGGTGATTTACGTATAAGTTCAAAAAAATTACTATATTTATAAATATATGTTGTGCAGAAAAAAAAAAATATTTTTATGCAAATATTATGAACCTATTTATAAATATAATGACTTTTTTGAATTTATAAGTAAATCACCCAATTATTTTTAAAAATAGCAATCACAATGTTATTATTTTAAAACACTAATGACTATGAAATGTGCAACTGCTGTGTAAGACTAGTTGCAGATAAAGAGACTATTTATTACTACCTCAATCCCATAAAAGTCTGTAGTACTTTTTTGGGCACATATTTTAAGAAAAAGTGTAATGAGTAGAATGTGTATGGTGGAGATTGTGGGGTAAAGATTTTAAAGGTATAAATTTAAAGAAATATTTCCATTTTGGGAGTATGCAAACTTTTGTGGGACAAACTAAAAAAAAAAAGTGTGCAAACTTTTGTGGGACGGAGGTAGTATTATTTTATTATATATTTACATAAACTTTTAATAATTTATATGAACAAATTAATACTAGAATAAATTCAGTGTATACATTTGTAAAGAAAATCAAAAGGAAAAGATGATGATTATTGGTAGCATGAGGGGCCCTTTTCACATGAATTCACGTGTTATACTTAATTACCCCAAATAAAAAATTGTTAGCAAATTGGACACAAAATTTTATCAATGTCCAATAAGATGGGCCCTTGAGGCACAATAATTGGAGGTTTCCCTCTTAATTTAATCTCAAATTAATTAAGTAAATAAATGTATTGATTCTCATTCCATTTCTAGCTATGGCTTTCCAATTAGTGTTGGGTCACCACCACCACTGCTAAGCACATATGTTTAGTTACTTAACACAGATCTTGCATAATGAGGAACATATAACATATTCAGAGTAATTAAGCACGGATATGGATTTTCTGCTGATCAATGAAACCAGTAAATTTGTGCTGGGTACTAAAACGGTGATGTATGATTAAATTATTTCCTTCTTTTTAGTTCATTATCACGGTAACAAAAAAAATCATGACTTGGTAAAAACTAAAAAGAAGAAAATATTTTAATAATACAACACAATTTTACTGCCCAACAGTATTTGCTGGTTTTACTGCCCAGCAGAAAATTCATTTCCAATTAAGCACATGTATATGTGATATTATAGTATAAAATATATGGCAATCCCT
This sequence comes from Prunella vulgaris, assembly GCA_026898435.1. Classification (NCBI taxonomy): domain Eukaryota; kingdom Viridiplantae; phylum Streptophyta; class Magnoliopsida; order Lamiales; family Lamiaceae; genus Prunella; species Prunella vulgaris. Next base: position 101,716 of record JAPKLY010000289.1, read on the forward strand.
TAAGGTATAATCATAGAGACTAAGTATTTTTAAAATTGTATTTGAGTTGTATGATACGCATATAAAAATAAGTTATGTAATTGGCCTTCTTCTTTTCTTTTCCTTTTTTCTTTTTTTCACTAGTTGATGACTTTTGATATATTTTGAGATGAAGACTACGTGCCCTTGAAATAATTGTATATAACTAATAAATATGGGACATAAGTAATCGAATACAAGCAAATGTATCTACTTAATTTGGCCAAACAACTAAAATTGTTAGGTTTGAAACCTATAAAATGCTATCAATGGTTAAAATGAGTCAATTTATACAAAATTTTATTTTGATTTAAAATGAATCTCTAATAGTGAACGATTAATTATGGATCTCTTAAATTAAATGATCCTTGGAATTAAAATTGAGTATATAAAAATAATTAAAATTCTCCATGTAAGTACATAAAATAAAATAATCAAATAAAAATAAGTTTGCATCACCTTGTACATGACAGGTAATTAATGAAATGTAAACCACACAATAACGCCGAAACAAATATGAATTATTTTGCCACAACATGATACTAATATTTAATTTTGTGGGGACTAATCTACAGACAAAGCCCAAAAATATTTTGGCCTTTTTCGTTCAAGTCCATCTATCATGGAGGTACATGTCAGCATCCATTGAATATAACATTGACTAAATTAATCAACTTGCCTTTTATATTTCTCAAATCAAATCATATATTTAGAAATATTTTAAGAATAAATAATATTTATTGAGGGTTTATTAGGCGTGTAATACACACGAAAATATGATTTGCATGTAACGATTTTATACAAATTAAATTGTCAATTAATGAATAGTTCGGATCGAATAATAATTCGAATCAAATTAAAATTGAAGTACACTATTTCTATTTTCTGTGTGCGTTACACACGTAATATTTAGACATATTTATTGATGTTTAATACTAATATGTAATACTCTCTCCGTTCCCCTTTCTCCATTTAGGAAGTCCCAATTATTTTTTTCTATTTTAAAAAGGAAATAATTTACAGACACAAAAATCAATAAAATATATTTTTTATATTTTATTAATTAATTTCACACTCACATACTCTATTTTTTTTTTAATCTGTGTACTCAGGTCATTTGGAAAAAAGACTCGAGGAGGGGTATATTTTATGTCATAGTATAAAAATTTATGTGAACAAATAGGAAAACTAAAATTTTCTATTGTCCTTCCCAATATAACCTTCTTCAACAATAATATCTGCAAAATTAACATTTCTGAATCATTGATCCAAAAAATTGGATGATTTTCACCGACTCCAATTGACTACACGAGATTGCAGCAACCCAATCAACCCTAAATTCGATAAAATTAATCTTCTTTAGAATTAGTCAAATTTTGCAGCAACCGCCAACATCATCTTCAACATTGCAATAGTATTCAACTATATAATAATTAATAATCTAACACCAACAAAAATCATTTCAATTGCACCAACCATAAAGACACCTTAATTAACAAGGTCTTTTCGTAAATTTATTTTAAATATTTTATAAATTATATCCCCTCCATTATGTAGAAATTTACACCCTATAAAATGACATTTTAAAAAAAAAATATTTTATATATAAAATAGTGACATATAGATAAATATATGTATATATATTTGTGAGTGTGTACGCAAGTCAATATTTTTTCTTTAATAGTGTGTAAATCAGTGTGGGACGTCCAATGATTGATAGTGTGCAAATTCCTATGGAACAAAGAGAGTAATATTTTAAAAATTATTTTAAGAATTTATAAAATGTAATTTTTTATAATTTTATTAGTTGTTGAAATGTTTGACTAATTTAATTTATAATTTTTTTTTGATAATTTATCATAATTTCTAAATTTTAATATAAAATAAATATATTTTTATTTGGTATGTTGAGATAAGGGTCGGGGAGTGGTGGCGGGTTCGAGATTGGATGAAGATGGTGAGAAAAATAAGTTCGGATATCCTAACTTTTTTTTTCCGCAGTTTATAAGTTGTATTGAGCTCATTATAAGATCTTATAAGTTGTGAGTTGTCACACATTTTATTTACCGAATATTTTAAGAGAGTTTATAAATTCTTAAACTTATAAGCTATGTTAAACACCCACTAAATTAATTCTCGAATTGAAATAATTTTGTAACAAAAATTATTATTTTGTACCGAGTCAACATCAATTGTCACAATAAAACACATAAATTTACAAGACGGTACAAAACTCATTTTTTTTTTTTTAATGCAACTGATTTGATATGACACATAAATTGCTGGTGAAGAATTTAAGGCTCAGTTTGAAATGGTAAATTAGAAATTTGTATATTTCATATACAAATAATCACTCTTTTTAAATTAATTAAATAAATTTATAAATTTATATTTAAGTTATATTTAAAATGAAGGAATTTTAATCATGTCGTTCAAAATCTCTTCTCTTTACCTAGGGATGACAATGGGCCGGACAGTTGAATATCTAGACATGGCCCGTTCTCAAATACATTAACACAAATCTGCCCCGCCGTGACCTGTACGTCCATGTATGTTTAAATAAAAAAAATTTGTCATTATTTTAAATATATGATAACTCTATAATGTAAATATCACTATCGAATATCAAAATAGACAATTGAATACAAAAATGAATTACATGTGATAAATATTAAATAAAAGTAATTGGATACCAATATATTTGGATATGAATTCAATAAATGTATACACATATTAAATGAAAATTAAAAAAATTATAAATATGATATCAATCACATTTTGAAAAATAAAAAGTTAAAGATTTTGAAAAGTCATTATCTTATGAAAATATGAATACAATTTAGAATATATGATATTGATACTAATTATATATATATTAATTATATGTACATATATATTATGTGGGATGGGGCGGTACCCGTGCTAAAATGAAATTCAAACCCAATTAATTTTTAAATGGGGTGGGTCTGACCCGACACGTTCTCAATTCAGGGCGGGCACCCAAGGAATGGGTCAATAATGTCATTTATGCCCGTTCTGTCCTTAAAATCGGGCTTTTCGGGCGGCCCATCGGACCGGGCCCATTTTGACAGCTCTATCCCTTTTCATCTTTATCTCTCTTTTATTATTTTTTTTCTCACATCTCTTTACAAATCATAATTAAAAAATACTCCCTCCGTCCCGTAGGAATTTGCACCCTACGGGACGGCACATTTTTTAAGGAAAATTATTTTATATATAAAGTAGTGACATGTGTAAATATGTGTGTAGGTTTGTTAGTGTGCACGTAAATTAATGTTTCCTTTTTTAGTAATGTGCAAATTTACGTGGGACGTCCGAATAAGGAAAGTGTGCAAATTCCTGTAGAACGGAGGGAGTATATTTTTTTATATATATTTAAAAGTTTATTAATTTTTAAATTCATCCATTCAAATAGAGCCTAAATTGTTTTCATTTCAAAAGATATAATAACAAGAAGAAATAAAATTGCCTAAGTTCTTGATCGAGTAACATTTTCATTGTGAATTGGGGGAATTTTTTAAGTAATCCTACTTTTGAAAAAGGATTTAAATTAGTTTATTACAAAAAAAAAAAAATAGTGTTTGTAATTTTCTTTTTCCTCCACCAACCATTGGTTTGGATCGAATATAAGCTTCATGTTTCGTTGGATTTTAATGTTCAAGCTAATATTGTTTGAGTTTTAATTAATGAGATTTTGGATTAAAAAAAACTTAGTGATTCTTGTATGCACTTAAAATTTGAAAATTAAATACAAAAAATACATAGTTGGAGTGTATTATATATATACAAAAAATACATAGTTGGAGTGTATTATATATTTAAATCAGTAATATACATCCCGATAATAATAACAATACTCCAATACTGATAATTAACAATATTTAAATAGTAATCAGTAATATTTTAAATAGTAATTAATAATATTTTAATTTGTATATATTTAATTAAAAAAAATTCAAATGTATTGAGAGCATATAAAAATTTGTGAAAAAGAGGAAATTTAAAAAAAAAAAATTAAAATCGGTTGTACGCTTTCAAAAGTTGATCTATGATTGCTTTCCAGCTGAATCTACTTTAACTTTAATTAGTTAAAATAAATTATTTGAAAAAAATATTTATATGCACTCACTAGAACTTGCAAATTAACATGCTGTAGTGTGGGGTATTTCGTCTTTTAAAATACCTAACTAAGAAAAAGGAATTGTATATCTATTTATATAAAAGAAAATAAGAAAAATTGAGATTTAATGTAAGGCACCACTACTTAAAAATAGTTATTTGATTAATTATTTCTTCGCCAAAAGTTGTTCAAGGAGACAGTCTCACCAACTCTTTATGTGACAGTACGTAGAAAAATATTCTTTCCGTTAACTAAATTTATTTCAATTTTATTGTATGTCCAAGAAATTTGTTTTGCACGTTTATAAAAATAAACAATACTCATAAATAATTATTTATTAATAAATATATCTATAATATTTCATAAGTAAGTATTTTTAAGTGGGTATTATATAAATAATAATCGGGAAACTGTTTTTAAACATAACGACTTTTTAATTCATGCAGCAACACACAAGTCAACGTGTTGTGTTCGTTCATATATTGTGTGGTGTTAGTTCATATACAATATTTAGTTAGTTCATTTATTGTTGTACTCATAGTATGTGCAGTGTTAATTCATATAATGTGTGGTGTTAGTTTATATACATTGTGATATTAGTTTATATACAGTATTCTATGTCATCTATCTGTATAACAATCAAATCACAATACACTCATTACTAAATCATTGTTCACCATAATATTTATTGTGTATAAATTTTATTTTATTTTTATTTTATTTTTTAATAAAATACTACTCCATCCGTCCTGTAGAAATTTGCACCCTACGGGACGACACATTTTTTAAGAAATAATAGTTTTATATATAAAGTAGTGGTATATGAGTAAATATGTGTAAAGGTTTGTGAGTGTGCACGTAAATCAATGCTTCCTTTTTTAGTCGTGTGCAAATTTATGTGGGACATCCAAATTAGGAAAGTGTGCAAATTCCTGCGGGACAGAGAGAGTATTTTTTTTAATAAACATTTATTTTCAATTATTTTGGGATAAAAATTAATTCATTGACAAAAGGAGTATTTTTTTCACCTCAACTAAAAAGAGTATCACTAATGTTTTCTCTATGATCATAAAAATTGTTCTTTAATCTTAATTTCCAACATGTTATGTTCTTTATCTTAAAAATAAATTTTTTATTAAAATTAAGGTAAAATATTATATAAATCAGTTTCATAATATAAATCACTTTATGATACAGGATTTATATTTATGAATTTATATTTTTATCTTATTAAAAAGTAGTTCATGATATGAACTACTTACACGCAATACCTACTTTAAAATTAATATTCTTATTTAATGTTACGTAGCACACATGTGATAGACGATCATCACACATAAAGATTACTTTGACCTTAGATTTAAATTTCTTAAACCACTAACTTTAATTAATGATAGTCCACAAATAAAAGTTTCGGGTACAATAATTAATGTATTGAAATATCAAATGTGTAGATAATTATTTAATTAATAGGTGAGAATATATTCAGATTAATATTATAAGTTTGGTCAAAATCAAATTGGTGGCTATACATATCCCCTTTCAAACTTGTGGATGGGGAGTTTGAACATCGGTTAAGAATGTTGTAACCATACGTTTTATTTGTTTCCCTATTACAAAACCCCAGTACATATGTACTTTATAGGATTTTGACATATAATAATCACATCGACAACTACTTCTGGTTAAACAATGTACTAACAAACCTTGAGAATATATATGATTGAAAATCTTGAACAATAGTGGTTCTCTTTTAAACATTATTGATTTTTGAATTTAAAATGGTGCTTTGTTTAGTTCAAACTAAAAAAAGAAAAATGTATTTCTTTCATTCGCATAATTTCCCTAATATTTAATTATTTTCAATTATGAGCTGAATTCTTTTTTTTCTTTTGAAGAAGAGGCCCAGTGAGTGAATATTTCAATATGAGTGGAGTTATTTTCAGTAGAAATCGAATTTATGATCGATGTGTGTGGTTGAGCTTTTCTGGCCATGGTACCATAAATAATTATATTTAACCTAATAGTTCAAACTTTTAGAAAGGTAAAGAATCAATTTATTTATATTATATTCGAACTTGTAGGAGGGTGTGAAATTAACTCATTTATATGGTTTCTTAATATTCCCCCGATACTTTTTAAGTCAATTTTGTAGGCAAATTACTTGTTGTAATTGATTACCTAAGAATTTTATTTACTAAACAAATTGATTTCGTTGATAAATTATATGAAGGTTAAAGAATGAAGATGTCTACATGATTAAAAAAAAACTTTGTTGGCAATTCGAGATAATTCAACTATGAAATTATTTTGTTAAAAAAATTTGTAGACAAATTTAAGTTAGTATATGAGATGGTGGGGGTGAAACAAATAAAAATTATGTGTGTACAAAATTTACATGCCCACTAATTAATCTTTAAAATTTTTATAATCGATTAGTCAATAAATTTTGACTTTCCAAAATAATATATTGCATCAACATATTGTTGGTTTATAATTAATATACACCAATGTTGACTACAAGTGACGAAATGATAATAGAAATAAAAGAGAAAGATATGAATTACAATAATTAATCTTAATTCTATTTCAATCTTAAAGATCTTCAACCATCGGAAGTATAAAATGAATGACATGGTACTAAAAACTGCAACACGAACAAGTGAAATATTTATATAGGAGTAGGAAGAAAAATCGAGTCAAAATTAAACATTTTTCCTAAAAAAAATGCCCCGATTAGTACACACAGTTTAATGTGATGTTTCAAAAGATAAAATGACTTTCGTCTTTTGTACAAGTTGTACCATTGCGCATAAAAACACTAACAAATAAAAATTGAACATCGAAAAAACAGGACCGAAAATATGGATGCAAATTCCTAAAAATTATGCCTTTAAATTTATGTTTGCATGCAGAAAGCAATTTTGTTAGTATATATGGAAAACATGTATGTATGCTTATTTAAAATATAATTATATTTAAATAAATAAAATTATTGCCAAAATAAGAATATTGTATAAGTTTCTATAAATTTGTGAATCTCTCGACTCGAGTACTTTGAGCTCGAATCAATAAGATTCAAATTGATTTTGATATATTTTTTAAAAATCGAGCATGAATAGTTAAGGAGCTAGCTAAATTCACGTAAACCACTTTAGTCATACAAGCTGGGGCATTTAAGTATATTTATTATATTCATTAATTATAGGGTTTTTTTTTTATTATTGTATATTTTATTTGTGGTTATGTAACTAATATGATTTTCAAATTTTTTATCAAAATAAGTAGAAACGTGAACGGCAATCACGATTTACAATAATGTCGTATCGGACGCTTGCAGAATTTGCTAAGATCATAAATTGTGACTCCAAGTCACGTTTTTCCCCCAATATGGCTTGACACACCTAATTATAAAAATGATGATCAAGTGAAAAGTTAGGCTTGTGTTTGAATTTATATATGTGTGCACTAAGGATGTCTTTGGTTGATCTTAATAGATCAGATTAATGATTTAATATGGGCGATTAGTGTATTTGGTTGAAAAAACAAGGCCCTGGAAAAGCACTTAGCTTGCAATGATATTAACGGGCTTGCTTGATAGCCCTTCTAATAAGAGGGGTCCAATTATGTACCTGACCAATAATAATTACGGGCCCGACTATATACCCCTCCACATTTATTACATACCCCGATCAAATTATATATTATATTAGCTTATTTATTAAAAGACTTACATATCCTTTAATATTAAAAATAAAAGTAATACTCAATTGATACACCCATTTAAAAATTCAAAAGTCATGATTATACGCAAGAAATTGAAAGTCTAAGCGTTGGAGTGGGGTATCATTCTTCTTGTAGTTGTATCATTATTTTATCATTCTTAAAGTGGCGGCTATGCAACCTTAGTTCGTATATTTTGTAACAAAAATAGTGAACATGCAGGAGTCTTGAACTTGTATATGTGTATATATTTGAATATTCGTTTAATGATGGTATAACTTAATTTTTACTTTGAATGTTGTTATTTATTTATATATATCAAGTATTTATACTTATTAGCCTATAAATTCGATGATATATTATTGTTATTCTCACATTTTTTGAAAAGAATCGCGACACTTATTTTCGAACCTGGTTTGTCGAAAAATGATTAGGGTTTCGACAAAACTTGTCAAAATTAATATTTCGAAAATAAGTTGTCAAAATATTTGTTAATTTTCGGACCTGGTTTGTCGAAAAGAAGGCAAAATATTCTTATTCCTGCTCAAACGAAAATCCTATAGTCTACAACTCATATCCTTCCAAATCTATCACAAACAACCTCCCCATGAAGTTAATCCTTATTCAATCTAATCTTATTTATCATGACAAATATTCAATCGATTCGTTAATGATAAACAACCTCCCCACGAAAAAAAACCTTGCACTTCTTTAGTGCTTTATGAGTCTATGTTATGCTTATTGATGGTGTGGCGCTGGTTGCTCGCCGTGTCCAGCGGCTCACCATCGCCGTTGAATTGTTCGTAGAATAGCGTTTCAAAAAAATGGGTGTATTTATTTTGTTATGCAGGATTTTATTTATAAAATGAAGGATTTTTTAATAGGTGTGTCAATTATTTTATATGATAAGGATATTGTTGGTATATTTAGGGAGTATAATAAATAATTATTTAAAATAAAATAGGTTAATTAAGTAATTGGGGGTATCTAATAAATACGGAGGGGTATATAGTTGGGCCTAATAATTACTGTACATATTAATTACAACTTCTTCTATGATGGGCTTTTTAATTTGGGAGAATAACAAAATAGACCCTAAGGTGAAGTGAGCTCATTTTTTGTATCACCTATTAAGATAGAGTTACCAAATGACTCTTCAATTAATTAATTAAAAATATCTAAATGATTCTTAATTAATATAATTAAGCAATTTGTATACACGGAATAAAATAATTTTAATATCATCATTTAAAATTTTATTTAATTTTATTTTCTTTGTGTTTTTTATTTTAAAACACTAACTAATAGTAACACATACTTTATATATTTAATAGTAATACTTATATACATTAAAAAGTAGTTTTGGTTACACCACAAAACTTTCGTAAACTGTAATGGTGTATTTTATGGTTTTAAAAATCAGGATCCTTAAATTTGAAATTTAAAATTGATTCTAAAAAAAAAAAACAAGCATCCAAAATTTAAAATAAATTTCTAAAATTCACAACACTTAATAAAAAATTCCAATTTCATTTTTTTAGTAACACTTGCATGGAATACTTTACCGTTGAATTCTTTCTTAAAAAAAAACGATGGTGTTGCCCCTTTGCATGGATTATTGTCATGCTCAACGATAAACTCGCTATAAATCTTTGGCCAAGCCAACCTCTTTTTTTTTTTTTTTTTAAGTTTATTTTATTTTTTATTTATTTAAAATTGGTGTATTGACTTGATAAAATTCAAGTAATATTATATTACAAATTTAAAAATTCGTTCTCAAACTGTGTTTACTAAAAAACAAAATATGTATTACAAATTCTTAAAAATTAATTCTTGTACTTTTAAAGTAACTATAGGGAGAATATGTATTTTTGCAAGAACAAAATATATGTTCCTTAATTTATTTTTTATTTTTTTTATTGATTATGTTGATAATATATTGTTAATATTCTAATACATTTTTTAATATCTTATATATGTTATATAAGTACAATATATATTTTTCTAAGGACAAATAAATATTTGTAAATATATTACACTATAAAAAATTCGCGTTTTACCAACGGATTTTACTAACAGACATAAATCCATTGGTAATACCGACAGATTTGTAACAAATTTTACGGTATTACAATACAAACGCTTTACTGACAGATTACCACCACATTTTTTTCAAACGAAATTATTCCGTCACTAATTAGTTAGTATATAATTTGTAAAATTTTAGTGCTTATTTACTAACAGATTGCTAATCAAATAATGATTAAATAATTTAACAACAAAAAACTTCCGTTGGTAAATAAATTACTTCTTTGCAACAAAAAAATTATGTTGGTAAAATTTATTTTGAATAAGAAAAACATAATTCATTCTGCGTAAATTTTTCAAATACAAAGTTTCAATAACTTTGTAAAAGCCCTAAATCCTCTTCTCGTTAATTCACAAATCTTCGTCTCCAGCAACTATCGGCAGCGTCCATTGACGTCGTCCATCGGCGGCGGCCGGCGACATCAGTCATCAGCATCCACCGACGTACATTGGCGGTAAGGAAGAATTTACAGTGTAAGCTATTTTTTCTAATTTCTCGATCGCATTTCTTATTTCTCAACCTCGGTTCTTGTTCCTTTTGTTAAATCGATTTTGTAAATAGTTGCGAGGCCTTGCTCTTCAGCCCTATTTCTCTCATTTTCAGATTTTCGCCTAAATCTCCCGCTAAATCTTCGGTATCATGGTAATGACTGTCTTCTTTCCACTTTTATGCGATTAGCCTGTTATGCCGTATAGAGATAAGAAATGAGTGAGTGAGTGTTAGAAGATACCGATTTCAATGAGAAGCCACCAGATTTTGCAGCATGTAGTTAAGGTTTCTTTGCTATTCAGATTTTTCAGAAATATATGTAACAACCCGAGGATGATTTAGTAACAATGGTGAATATGTTAAGGTATTACTGCTACACACCTGCAATTTTTGAGAAATGTGGCTTTTACAAATTTAATCTACTGTAGAGTTGGTTGCTGGATCAAGTTCATTAAACTTTCTTCAGATTTTAAAAAAGTTGGAATGATGATTCCAGGCTACGACTGTGAGACTTGGCCCCATGTATTTTAAGGTAAAATTATATTTCAACTTACAAAAGTGAAAATTGGGAGCAAATAATCTTAAAAGTGTCAAGAATGAGGAGCTTATGGTTGCTAGCCACAAGTATTTGATGATTTAATCAGTATTTCGCTCGTTCTTATGAATATATTCGTTGCTTATGCACTTTCTCAGTGAAGTTATTAGCAAGCTTGGCTTTCATATGTTAAAATGCTTACACACTCAAATTATGATTTATCAAGATGGATTGTCGTAGTATGTTTCCTGACATAGTACTACATTATAGAAAGTAATCTGGCATTGTAGCTATTGCTAATTTCTTGTGAATTGTCAACTGCTCTGTTCAGTTCACTCTCTGTTCAGTTTACTAAAGCAAGTAGGGTTGCAAACGAATCGAATCGAAGCGAATAATACTATATTCGATTCGGTAATCGTGAAACTATTCGAATATTCGTATTCGTATTCGAAATACAGTCGAATAATAAATAAAATTCGTATTCGATTCGATATTGATATTCGAATTATTCGATTCGATTCGAATATTCGATTCTATTTTTTCAAAATCTATTATATAACATATTATTTGATTTGATTCAAAAATATTCGATCCGATTCGTAATTATTCGCTTCGATTCGAATTTTTGTAAAGAAATCTATAAAATAATATTTTAAATAATATAAAGCAAAATTCAATAAAATTACCTAATAAATACCAAATAATAATATTCAAACTCCAACCAACCATTTCAAACTCCCAATACAAGCAACTAATTTAAAAGCTTACAAAGCATAAACAATAGTTATCAAAATAACAATTAAAGAAAGTGATTAGCAAATTAGTGTTTTAATCTTTCTTGCTATCAAATCAATTCTTCAATCTTCCACGGCTTGGAAATCAATCGGTTTGCAACATGACTTCAAGGGGCTCTTCTTGTTCCTAAACAAATATATATATAAATTTAAAAAAAAAAAAATTATGCAAACATTCATACAACTCAAATGAATTAAAAAATTGATAGAACTCACATATGTCATAAGAGGCTTTTTGACCCCATGAATATGACGAACCCAGTCTGCTCCACAAATCAACACTTGTACCATATCAGAAGATAACCTCCCTCGATACGGATCCAATACTCGAGTTCCTACACTAAATGTAGCCTCAGATGCCACTGTACTAATAGGGATAGCTAGAACATCACGAGCTAACTTGGATAGAATTTTAAATTTCAATTCTTGAGATTTCCACCAAGCCAAGACATCAAACTCTGCACTTACATTCTCTTCTTGACTTCTAAAAACCCCCTCTTCCAAATAAATGTCCAAATCCGACTTTAGAGGCTCATGAACTTCAACAGAATCCAAGTATCGATCAAACATAGATAAACCAGAAGGCACAAATTTACCTTTAGACATGGAGTTTCCACACATAGAAGAAGAACTTACTGGAGTGGTAGTCTTTCGAGACCTCTCTTGATCAGCTTGAACATACTCAAAGAACAAGCTATATAATGATTCTCTAACTTTCATCACATTTGTACGTGCTTCTGTCTCACTATATATGTTACTGAAAGCAAAATCAACCAACCTCATTTTGAACCTAGGGTCTAGTATCGCTCCAATTGCCATCAAAAGGTTGCAATCTCCCCAATATTTGTCAAACTTTTCCTTCATCTTTTTTACCATCACTCTAATAAACTCATCAACATGGTTTTCTTTTTCATTCAACACATGCTTGACTCTCCAAATAACAGCAAGGTAAACATTTGAAGTAGGATAATGAACTCCAGAAATTACATGAGTAGCTTCATAAAAAACCTCTAAAATGTCAATAACATCTTTCACTTTTTTCCAGTCATCAAGGCTAGGACAATTGCGATAAAAAGGCTCACCCTCTTTAAGTATAGGAAATGCATCCTTAACTCTATATGCCTCAACTAACATCTCATATGTAGAATTCCAACGAGTTGGACAATCAATGATCAACCTTTTCACTTTGATTCCTAAATGATGCACAATATCTGAGAATTTTCTTAACATAGACTCTGATTGGTTAATGAATCGCACACTCTTTTTGACATCATTAATAGTGCTTTGAATCTCAGAAAGACCATCTTGAACCACAAGATTTAATATATGTGCTGTACAACGGACATGAAACAAGCAACTTACGACTCTTAGAGAATGTTCCTTTAGCAATTCGAATTGTCACATCATTGTTCGAGGCATTATCCACAGAGATAGTGAAAACTTTATGTTCTATCCCCCATTCCTTTGTACACTTCATCAGCCCATTAAAGATATCATGACCTAAAAAAATACAAATAAATAAATCAAATTAAATTAACTAAAATGCTAAAGAAATTTTATATCATGAAAATTAAATTACCAGCATGTGGAGGAGGTAGAGGTATGAAGCTAAGAAGTAGTTTGTGAAGTTGCCAATTAGAATCCACAAAGTGACCAGTGACACACATATAAGAAATCTTTTTCACCTTTGACTTCCAAATATCAGTGGTTAAGGAAATCTTATTGATGTCTCTCAATGCCAAATGCAATTTTTTCTTCTCTATGTCATACACATTAATGACATCTTTCGTCGCAGTGGTACGAGTAATCTTCTCAAATTGTGGTTGATTAATACTTAACATGAAAGTAAAAGCAACATCTTCCACAACATTAAATGGCTGCTCCTTCATTAAAATATAATGGGCAACAGCCTCTCTTTGTTTCATATGATCATACTTACCATCTGACAACGGATTCATCTCAAACTTGGATTTGATGGGCTGAAATTGCAACATCTTTTGCTTTTCATTGTGCATTTTCTTTTGCAAACACCTCTTCCAGTGATTCAAAAGATGACTTGTTGTACCACTAGTAGGTCTAGAAAGAAGACTTTTGCAATGTATGCATTGAAACTTTAAAGTTCCGTCATTTGCAGTCACCTCAACAAAATCAAGATGAGCTTTTGAGACCTTCTTTCTCTTTTTCCTTTCAAAATTTCCCTTATCTTCCTCACCTTCATTTTCTTTTCCATCTTCATCGTCTTTCTCCTTATGTTTCTCCCCATCATCATTCATATCTTCAATTTGTGGACCACCGTCATTTTCATCATCATCTATCTCGACCGTAATTTTCTCCTCCTTTCATGAAACATATGTAATTAAAGGTCAAAATATTAAAAGATATATATATTTCAAATAATAGACAAGATTTAAGAGTAATATAATATATGATATTTACCTCATGTGCATCCATTACAATCTCATCTTCTTGAGTTATTTGCTCTACTGAATTTAAACCATCCATATTCTATGAATAAGAGCAAAAAGAAAAGCACCCAACACCTGCACCCAAAACAATATCATAACTTTTAAAAACACATAGTATGAAGTATGATCATTATTATGGGAATCAAAATAACTTTAATCGAGTACCTCTTTTATGTTAGTTGGAAAACTTAAAATATAATGGCAATGCCCTTTGAACGTCAACCATTTCTAGTTCTAGCTTATGTATTAAACTCGTGTTTTGATGCAGTTAGCATGTTCCCAAATTAATTTATTTATTTATTTATAATGCACAATATATATATATATATATATATATATATAAATTATTTTATTTATCCTGTAAAACAATTTTTTTTCTATTTCTCAATTTTTTCTCATTGGAATGGATGTGAATCTTTACACAAAAGAGATAAATACATAAAATAAGAATGTTATGAATTATTGGAGTCCATTCATAAATAAAGTAATTAATTGTTAATTATACGTAGAGTCTGCTCAAATGGTTTGAATAGCTGGTTCTGATTTGATAAATTTTCAACCGAAATCGAACCGTGTTTGAATGGTTTTTTTGGTCCGATTTGTCGAACCACTATTTAAACCTATTTTGGGACAGAGGGTTGGCGCAGAGGGGGGAAGGGTTTCCGATGGGCGGCATAGGCGACGGGAGAGAGGGGGGAAGGGTTTCCGATGGGTTGCCCACACTTGCAAAAAATAACTTTGAAACCCTAATAAAATATAATTAGATTCAATTATACCTTCAGTTGACAGTGTGGCGGTGAACGGCAGGGGGTGCGTCGCGTGTGGAGGAGGAGGGTGGAGGAGGCGAGGCTGCGACTGTGATTGATGTAGCGCACAGGCGTGGCAGGAGGCGGGTGGAGGAGGCGCCTGCGATTGTGTTTGATGTAGCGCACAGGCGTGGCAGGAGGCGGGTGGAGGAGGCGAGGCTGCGACAGTGTGATGTAGCGCACAGGCGTGGCAGGAGGCGGGTGGAGGAGGCGACGCTGCGGCTGTGGTAATGACTGAGGAATAGAACAAGACTAGGTTATTTTGTTTGGGCCTTTTGGGCTGATCCTTTTTATTTTTATTTTTTATTTTTTATTTATTTATATTTTGTTTGGGCCTAAATAATTCAAAAGTTTGTTGGACCAAAATTTGGGCTTTAAACTTTACATTATATGAATATTTTGGATCATATATTTTATGATATTATATTATATATATATATATTAATATTATATATAATAAATATTTAATCGAATATTTAATCGAATAGTAGCGAATAGCGAATCGAATATCATGATTTTTTATTTGTATTTGATTATTAATCGAATCGAATCGAATATTTTTATTCGAATTCGAATCACAAAATTACGAATACGAATATCAAAATTCGAATACGAATACCGAACCGAACCAAAATTATTTGATTCGTTTGCAACCCTAGTTGCAAGGCAGCTTCAGTGTCTCACCTCCAACAATGGTGAGTGTTTTCAATTTTTGTAGCTTCTAATTTAGTTCACTACGTAATTGTTTATCTGCATGAGTTCTTTTGTTCGAAGTGAGGGTTGAATATTGCGCTGGATCTCACGAAATCTCGGTTCGTGCTCTGTTAATTTGCTTGTGGAGGAAATGTGGTGAATTGGATAGATGCATTTATGAAAATAAAGTGTTTGATTGTTTGTTGTACTGTAGTACTTAAATTTTTATTTTTTGGGTTTTAGCTTTTTTTTTTCTTCTTTTTTCCCCATGATATATCTGAAGTAGGATAGGTGGAATGGGAATTTACCGTAAATTAGTAAAACAGGAAAGGATGTTCTTGCACTCTTATGAAAACTGTGTTGATTGTAGGTGTTTGACGCTGGAATTTGAAATGCATGGTTAATGGTGTTAATTGTCATAATAATGTGTTAGTATAGTCATGGGTATCTGTATTTTTTTATGTGATACTATTATCTTTTCTTGCTTGAATACGTTATGCCATTTCAAAGTGATCCAGATATGCATTATATTTTTTAGAATTGCCCTTGTTTTTTCCTTTTTTGGAAAATGTATTTTCATTCTAAGGTTTTGGATATTGACCAGAATTATGTGCATTACTTCACGCTATGTGAGCATGTTGCATATGTTACCATTCTTATGTTGCAAAAGAAACTTTCCAAATAGATACGTACATCAGTTGCTAATTATTGGTATTTTTTATTTATTTGGAAAGACATGTGGGCAGTGGGCTGCATATTTGTAGAGCTTTTCACTCTAAAGTCTCTATTTCAAGGGCAAGAAGTAAAAGGGACACAGGAACCCCTTTCAGGTATATACCTGAACTACTGAACTACTGATGCTTTCTCAAGTTCTCCAGTAAGGAAGCCTTGTTAGATATTATGTTTTACTTCTTGTGTTTGAACCCTTTTACTGATGGTATATACCTTATTGTGTTTTACTGATGGCTTCAAACATAATATTTAGTTCAGGGACACTTACTGAATTTGATGATAAGTTTGTGTGGAAGCATTTTTGTACATTCATCACTCCACCACTAATATCTGCCCCCACTTTGGTTCCATTGCAGGTTCTTCGCTACATAGCACGCTGCTCTTCAGCCCTATTCCTCTCGTTTTCTCGCTGTCATGGTAATGATCTTCTTCTTTTCGCTTTTACTCTGCTGTCCTTTTCCTTTTTATTGTGAAGACGACAATCTTAACCTCTTTATCGGTGTTTGATTCGAGATATTTAAAGGCTAGGAAATTGAAGTCGAGTGTTATAGTTCTATTTGCAGCTCGCCTTGATTTGTGGATTTTTCTTTTATCTTGTTCAGGTATGACTCTTTGTTCATTTTCCGTAGTTCATGCTTGAGTAGTGTATAATATTAATATCGTAGATGGATGTTCAGTTATGTGCTTTAAATGCTTTAAAGCATTTTATCTCTACACTTGTAAGTGGTGTAGAGCTGCCCTGCTTTACATCAGTTGGAGTCGTTTTCCTGGTTGCATTGGCCTGGAGGCGGTGTTATTCCTCGTATCTTGCCACTTGGGTTGCAAGATTGGAGTCTTGCCTCTAGCAATCGGGCAGCTATGGAACTCCTTTAATTGAGATTGGGAACTCCTTGAATTCAAATAAGGAAAGCAGGAGTACATTTATAGTTTGTAGGTTTGATTCACAATTATGAGTACATTCAAATAAGAAATGCAGGAGTACATCAAAGAAGTGTTCACTTTTCTAGCTTTATTAGTGTGTTCATGGAGTAGGTTCTTTGTGTAGCGTAACCTGCTTAATTATGATATTTTAGGAGTAGTAGGAATAGTTTTTACTATTATCCTGGCAACTTGTTTAGCACTTGTGTTCTAGGTTGCATTTCATAGTTATAATTGTGAATAAAAAATAATCTTGTTCCTGTTGAACTTTGGGAAGTTTATTTCGCACAAGTAGCACCAACTTTCTTTTTTTGAATAGTACACTTTTTTGTTTTACTATTAACTATACATGTTGGTTATTCAATTTTTACAGGAGAAAGTTGAGTCTAGAATTGCTACTGATCCTAATTTATCAAATCCTGACATAGATGATTTAGAGTGTGCTAAGAAAGTGGATGATCACTAGGGATGTTGTGGGAGGGGTTCAAAAGCATCACATCTATGGTAATTTGGGCTTGTCACAGACTTCTTCAAAGATGTCACAAATGGACATAGAGTGCATCGGGAAGAGGGTTGAGCCGAGGGTGGAGTTGAGGTCCAACGAGTATTGGATGATGTTGTGGCACGACAAACAAAAATGGAGGAGACAATACGTCATCTAATGGATCGTGTCAATGCCCCAACTTCCAACTTTTTGAGACCCTCTTGATGGTGGTGATTAGGATGAGTATCAATTAAAAATTATGATAGAAGTAGATTTTGAATTATGTTCGTAAATTGTTGAGGACGTATTGATTAAAAAAGTGATGAATTATGCAAAATGGTGGATTTTTTGAATTATATGGGTTTACATTTGTGGTACATTTAAAATTTTATTGATTGATAGGATATATTAGCAAATTAGCAAGGAATAAATAATAAAATCAAAATATAATTTACCAACATATTTTTTTTGTTGGTAGCATTATCAAGTTTTAACAACAAAATATTAACGGATTCTTAACAGAATTTATCAACGGATTTCCAACTGATATTTATACTAACGGATTGCCAACGGAAATTACTAACAAATTGCCAACCGGTTTTTGATGGTTCTGATCATTAAATTACCAATGGATTTCGTTTACTGACAGTTTTACCAACGGATTAGTAACAGAAAAATTATAATAGTTAATCCGTTGGTAATCCATCAGTACTTTTTACTAACGGACTACTTTTCCGTTGGTAAATTTAGCGACGAGTGAAATACCGACGGAAAAAATTCTGTCGGTATTTTGTTAGTAATCTGTCGGTAAATCCTAATATATTGTTTACCAACAGATTTTTTCCGTTGGTAAAACACGAATTTCTTGTAGTGTTAATACACATTCGATTTTACGCACATTTGTTCTAATTGTAAAACAAATTTGTTTCCCCAGTTTGTGTTACTATATGAGTAAATGTGTGTTCTGTAAGGATAAAATGAGTTTTTATAAGAATAAATATGTGTTTCTTATTTAATCATCATCCCTTTAAAATCTAAGTATATTGAATCATGTAGTAATGCACTTTTTACTATTTTAAATGTGTCATTATATAGAAAAATAATTATTTCTATAAAAATAAATAATGTATTTGTAAAAAACTAATATTTATTCTTATAATAATACACATTTTACTCTTTATATTATATAAAAATATTTGTGTTGAGCAATTCTTGTAATTGAAAGTTTATGTGGCTAATTGATCTTAGGGAATTACCCAAACAATAATCAAAGATATAATTTGGAATAGTTATATGAATTGTAGAGAGAAATGTAGAGAGAGGAATATTGTAATATATTTCTTGTATTAGGAAACTTCAGATCCCTACAAATGAGGTGTTTTAACCTATTTATACTCTCTTATTGGTGAGGTGACATGTTTTTAGGCCACATAGCCTCTGATGGTGACAAGTGTCCTCCACTTGTCACCACCTCAATGACTTGCCCCACTCACTCTAACCTTAGCGACCTATGCCTTCCTCCTAGGTTCTCTGGACATCTTGTGTCTTTATTCCTGAGAGAAGGACGATCATCCGGGCGAGCAACATAGCGAGCAGGTGGGCGAGCACCTTTGGCTTGGTCTTATGGCTTGATGCCTTGTCACTACTGAGTCTGGCGAACAACTTGGCGAGCATCTGGGCGAGCAATGGGGCGAGCAGCTTGGTCTCAGCCTTATGGATTTGCTGCTTCGTCACCCCAGGGCTTGGGCGAGCAAACTGGCGAGCAAGGTGACGAGCAACTTGGGTGTGGCCACGTGGGCTTGTTGCCTTGCCATCCCTGGGCTCAGGCGAGCAATCTGGCGAGCAGGGTGGCGAGCAACTTGGTCACGAGCACGTGGGCTTGTTGCCTTGCCATCCCTGGGCCAGGCGAGCAGGGTGGCGAGCATCGAGCACTCTAACTTGTTTACACTTTAATTGTCCTTTAATCATCGAGCTTATATCCTTTTATCAACAATTTGTTCTATAAAATAAATGAATATATGTAAAAAGAATAACATTTTATATGATAGTAAAATACATTTGCTCTAATTGTAACACACAATTGCTCCTCAATTTGTATTACTATGTAAGGATATAACATATTTTTATAAGAATAAATGTATTTTTTAATTTAAACATTATATCTTGGGGAGTGGTTTGAGAATCCTAAAAATTGTATTGGTGAGTATATGTGAGTGTTTTGCACAAGGGGATTGTTGTTTTATAGTTTTGTAAGGCTTGGAGGACCCACTGTCCTCCAAATTAATGAAATTTTCCTTTAAAAAAAGAGTTATATTAATTCATGTAATAACACATATTTTTACTATTTTATATGTGTTATTATGTAAAAAAATAATTATTTCTATAATAATAAATAAATATTTGTGAAAAAATAATATTTCTTCTTATAGTAACACACATTTTACTCTTGTATTATACGAAAAATTATTTATTCTATAAAAATAAATAAATATATGCAAAATAACAACGTTTAATATAATAGTAACATAAATTTTACCTTTCAGTAACACACATGTGTGTATATAATAAAATAATCTGAAAGTGAATTTTTAAATTTGTGACATAATATTACTTGATTTATTTTAAGCTAACACATCAATTTTTTTAAAAAAAAAAGGGTTATGTAGTTAAAAAAAAGAAAGAAAATAAAGCAACACGTTTGTCACGGGTGTAAAACCGCGAGAATAAGAATCTTTGAGGTATAAACTTTTATGATAAAATATTTTATATAATTTTTTGTCTTTTATTTTTTATTTTTCTAGAATCATGTCCAATTCACACCAAATTAAACCCAACCACATAGTCTTAATTAATCTAAACTAACATACATATATATACATATATTGTGTTATGTTTATCAAATAATATTGACTAATTTGATAGAAAAATTAAATATTGAACTAGTTTCACACGTGAACTATTATTCAAAATTATTTTAAGTTTTAATTAATTTTAGGGTTACTTGCATGTAGGTAGGGATGTAAATGAGTCAAGCCGTTCGCAAACTATTCGAGTCTCGGCTCGAAAAATATTTGTTTGAGTTTGTTTGTTAAATTTCACGAGCCGAGCTCGAGCTTTATGGTATTCTGCTTGAAAGCTCGCGAATATGCTCGAACTATGCAAACGAGTTTTTTTTCGAGCCGAACTCAAACTATACAAACGAGCTTTTTCTGAGTTGAGCTCGAACTATGTAAACGAGCTTTTTTCGAGCCAAGCTCAAACTATGATAGCGAGCTTTTTTTCAAGCCGATCTCGAACTATGCAAACAAACTTTTTTTCGAACCAAGCTCGAACTAAGCAAACGAGCTTTTTTCAAGCCGAGCTCGAGCTAACTCGTTTATTTAGTTAACAAATATTTCACAAGTCGAGCTCGAGCTGTTTGCGAGCTTAAAATTTTATACACGAGTTGAGCTCGAGCTCAATTATTAGAGTTCGAACCGAGCTCGTGCCAAGCTCGAGCCTATAACCGAGCAAACGAGCCGAGCTCGAGCTTGATAGTATTCGGCTCGGCTCGGCTCGTTTACATCCCTACATGTAGGGACCTTTTAACATGGCAAACCACAACGAAGGATAGCTAATTTGTGTAATTACAATGAGGGCCAAAATATGTAGTAGTGTACTATTGAGCTTATGTGTGTACTTGTGACTAAACGAGTATACTATATTTCATATAATTGTACCTCGGCTACTATTTTAGCATTTAATACACTGACAAAAGGTACAATTGATGTGACGTGTGTAACTGTTCACGTCACATCATGTACTGTGTGTTAATGTATCAACCCTTGCATACGTCTACATACATGCTACACATTACATAACTTCCGTATTAAAGTCATGAGCATTGATAGGGTAGTTAGTTACAAGTCATGTGCCTTGCACATGCTCTCTAAAAGGTAATTATAAGTCATGTTCCTTGCACATGCAATCTTAGTTTTTGTTGTATTTAAATTTTAAACAACACGCACAGGTTATTGTAAAATCAATTTTGAAAACTAAAATGAGAGAATTATATTTTCATATATGAGAGTTCAACATGGTATCAACGGTCTCGGTTACGATCACACCATGATTCTTGGGTTGATTCTTGTGGTTACAGTCTGGTATATCATGCTTTCGTTCGGTTACAATTTCTATCTGCTATTTTGATTTCTCTTCTCTGTATTTTTTTTCGTTGGTTTGATTTCATGATGGATTCAAACTTAGTTCTTTCGAAATCGTTTCTCACCCTTTCAATTCGTCTAGATAGATAGAATTTCCTCTTCTGGCGAACACAGGTATTAGCCACTGTTCGTGCACATGATTTTGAACATTTTCTCACTTGTTCTGCCTCTGATATTCCTCATTTGATAACTATTGATGATAATGGTGTTTCTCAACTGAATTCGGATGCACAATTGTGGCATCGTCGTGATCAATTTATCTTGAGTTGGTTGCTAAGCTCAATTTCAAAGTCTATGCTTGGATATGTAAGCAGGTGTAGTCATTCCTTTCATGTATGGAAGGTGTTCGATGATTTGTTCAGGTCACATCTCGTACTAGAGCAATGAATTTACGCTATCAGTTGCAAACTATTAAGAAAGGTAGTTCTACAATTGATGAATATGTGCTATAAGTCAGAAATATTGAAAATTCACTACATGCTGCTGGTCAAGAGATTAGTGAAGATGATTTGATCATGCATTTGCTTGGTGGACTTGGATCTGAGTACGATGTTGTAGTTGTCAATCTTACCTCTAGATCTGATTCTTTTTCATTCACAGAGGTTCAATCTATACTTCATACACATGAGATGAGATTAATGCAGTTAGCTAACAATGCACAGTTTCTACCTTCCTTTTCATCTTTTGTGACTCCTGCTGCTAACTTTGTATCAAAGGATTCCAAAACAAATTCTGGCAAATCTACGGGTAAATCCAAGTTCTATGGGAAATCGAAGGTTCCTTGTCAAATATGTGGCAAGACAAATCACACTGCTGCAAGATGTTTTAAGAGATATGATCGTTATTTCCAAGGTCTTGATGTGGTTTCTGGTAATTCATCTGGTGGTGGTGGTTCTACAGCTTCTCAGTTTCAGATTTAACCTCAACATGGCAGATTTCAGGCTAACTTGTCTACAGACTCTTCATCCTACTCTCACCCCACAAACTCTGCATATCCTGTTGAATCCACATATGACCCTTTCTCTTCACACTCTACATCCGGCAATGACTGGTTTGTGGATAGTGGAGCAACACACCACATTACATCTTCTCTAAACAACCTGCACCTCTCTTCTCCCTACAAAGGTACATCTACTCTTACAGTTGGTAATGGTTCCACAGCCTCTATATTAAATGTTGGTTCTATGGATTTTCACTGTCCTCAATCTAATAAGTCATTGACCTTGAGAAATGTGTTACATGTTCCAGATATAACTAAGAATCTCCTCAGTATTTCACAGTTTCTAAAAGATAATGATGCACTGATTGAGTTTCATGCTACTTTCTGTCTTGTTAAGGACCAGAAAACCAACAAAATCCTTTTGAGAGGAGTGCTTAAAGATGGTCTCTATCAACTTGATGTTGCTGATTTGATCAAGTCTACCCCTGCTCAAGCTTCTTTCACATGTTTTTCTGCTAATCATTCATCTTGTAATAAAGCAGATTTGTGGCATCTCAGATTAGGACACCCTTGTTATGATACACTTTGTTCTGTATTGCAACCATTGAAAATTTCTCCTAAACACATGTCTTTTTGTGAATCATGCAAAATTGGGAAAATGCATCAAAAGACATTTAAACCTACTGCATCTTATTCTTCTGTTCCTTTTGATATTGTACACATGGATGTTTGGGGCCCCTCTTCTTGTATGTCTACTGAGGGTTACATATTTTATCTAGTATTAATTGATGAATGCACCAAATACACTTGGTTGTTTCCCTTAAAGGCAAAGTCAGAGGTTGCTTCTTGTGTTACTCAGTTTATTACTCAAGTTGAAAGACAATTCTCTTGTAAGGTTAAAGCTTTTCGGTCTGATATGGGTGGTGAGTTCACTGTTCTTCACAAGCATTTTCAGTCATTAGGAATTATAGTCAGACACTCTTGCCCGTACACTCATCAACAAAACGGATTGGCAAAGAGAAAACACCAACATGTGACTGAAATTGGCCTATCTTTGCTTGCTCAATCATCATTACCTATGAAGTATTGGTGGGATGCTTTTCACACAGCTGCATTCCTAATAAATAGATTACCTACTGCTGTTCTTTTTTGCTCATCTTCTTATCAGCAACTTTACAAATCACCTCCTGATTACTCATTCCTCAGAGTCTTTGGATGTTCATGTTTTCCATATCTTAGACCATATAATAACTCTAAACTACAGTTTAGATCTTCCAAATGTCTTTTCCTTGGTTATAGCACTTTCCACAAAGAATATAGATGTTTACATCCATCTGGTAGAGTCTACATTACTCCTACAGTGGAATTTAATGAAGCTGAATTTCCTTTCCCCATTCTTTTTCCTACAGTAAAGACAAGTTCATTCACAGCTCCTACACTTACTCCTATTCCCTCTTTTCATAATTCTAATCCTCCTATTTCTTCTCACTTGCCCATTAACTCTTCTCCTTTGCCTACACATACTTACATTTCTAATCCAGATACTTTACCTATAACTTCTGCTCAACATGATATTTCTCATCATTCTCCTAATTCACATAATTCTCATGTATCCCCCACACATACTGCCTCTTCACTTCCTCCAGTTAACTCCCATCAAATGATCACTCGGTCAAAGGCAGAAATTTTCAAGCCCAATTCCTTCCTCACATCTTCACTTCCTATACTCCCTGAACCAGATTCTGTTGATCAGGCCAGGCAATCCTCAGAATGGAAAGAAGCTATGGATGCAGAGTATTCAGCTTTGGTCAGGAACCACACCTGCGATTTGGTTCCAATTACTTCTGGTATTACTCTTATCTCAACTAAGTGGTTGTTCAGAGTTAAGTATAAGGTTGATGGCTCAGTTGAGAGGTATAAAGCACGACTTGTAGCCCATGGTTTTCAGCAACATGCAGGCATAGATTACTTTCAGACTTTTTCACCAGTTGTCAAACCACTTACCCTTCGGATTATGTTCAGTCTAGCAGTAACCTATGGATGGCAGATACAACAAATAGATATAAATAATGCGTTTCTTAATGGCAAGCTAAGGGAGTTAGTGTATATCACTCAAACAGAGGGCTTCCAGGATCCTTCAAGGCCAGATTATGTCTGCAAACTTAATAGAGCTCTCTATGGTCTCAAACAGGCACCTAAGGCCTGGTACGACACATTGAAAGCCTTCTTAATTCAAGCAGGTTTCGTTCATTCTAGCTCTGACCACTGCTTATTTCACAAGCTGCACAATGGAAAGCCACTTATGATGTTGGTTTATGTGGATGATATCTTGATCATAAGGGATGACAATTGTGCTATTCTACCGCTGATAGACACTCTTCACTAACAGTTTTCTCTTAAACACCTTGGTACTGTCAATTATTTCCTTGGCATTGAGATCAATGTTACACCACATAGTATCAAATTATCTCAGTCCAAGTATGCTAAGGAATTACTTACTCGGACTAATCTATCCTCATGCAATTCCGCTCCCACTCCATCATCACCTAGTATCAAACTATCTCAGCAAAACATTCCTCATTTTTCCCAACCCTCTCTTTATCGTAGCTTTGTAGGTTCTTTACAATATCTTACTCTTACTCGTCCTGACATTGCTTTTAGTGTTAACAAGCTTAGCCAATTTCTCAACAATCCTACCACGAATCATTGGGGTGCTTGTAAAAGAGTCCTACGATACTTACGAGGTACACTTCACTCAGGTTTACATTTTACTCCTATTGCACATTTTCAATTGCATGCTTTTGCTGATGCAGATTTTGCATCATGTGTGGATGATCGTCGTAGTACCACTGGATATTTTATCATGCTTGGTTCTAACCTACTCTCGTGGGGCTCCAAGAAGCAATCAGTGGTGGCTCGCAGCAGTACGGAATCTGAGTATCGCTCACTTGCCACTGCAGCAACTGATGTGGTTTGGATTTCTTCCCTCTTCAAAGAACTACGTCTTCAGCTTCGCTCTCCTTCCATAATTTGGTGTGACAATCAAGGGGCGATTACACTATCCTACAGCCCTGCTCTTCATTACCGCACCAAACATATAGAGATTGACATTCATTATCTGCGAGAAAAGGTTTTGGATAACACTCTTGACGTTCGTTACATTGCCACAGAGGATCAAAATGTTGATATATTCACAAAACCCTTATCTCCCACTCGATTTCGTGCTCTTTGTACACGCATTGGCTTGTTTCTACGGGATAGTTCTATTCCAATCGGGGCATGTTAATGTATCAACCCTTGCATACGTCTACATACATGCTACACATTACATAACTTCCGTATTCAAGTCATGAGCATTGATAGGGTAGTTAGTTACAAGTCATGTGCCTTGCACATGCTCTCTAATAGGTAGTTATAAGTCATGTGCCTTGCACATGCAATCTTAGTTTTTGTTGTATTTAAATTTTAAACAACACGCACAGGTTATTGTAAAATCAATTTTGAAAACTGAAATGAGAGAATTATATTTTCATATATGAGAGTTCAACACTGTGCCCATCACATCACATTATTACTTTGGTTTGTCAGCTATACTTGCCGATAAAAATTCCGGTGATGTGTACTATTGATTATGCGTATGTACCATTGTGCAAATTAGTGTACTATTGCTTCTGTACCACAATGATTCGTATTGTACTATAGTATTGATTATTGTACTATTGCGCCTCTTTTCCATAATTTACATATTTACATATTTTTCCGACGAAAATGATAATAAAAACTCATATTCACTCATAATTTTTTTGGCAACACACATTTGGCATATAAGTTGGAATGCATTGAAAGAGAAGTTGGACGGACCCACATTCAATTATTTGACTTAAGATTAAAAGAAGGAGATATGGCCTCCATTCTCCCCATAATTTTCTCAACAGTGTAGCTTGAAACCAACCATTGCCTATTACCTCTGAATGTAAAACTACTCGGCCGCTGCAATCAAATGCCGCTGCCATGTTCGTCACCATTCAAAGCTCCGTCTACAACCCAAAGCCGCTGCTGCCGCCTCGAAGAAAAAACCATCGCCAGAATTGAAGAAGACACCTGGAAACCCCATCTTGCCGGAAATTATGGAAGAGGAAGAAGAAACCGACCACTACTCTGCCGCCGGAAAAAAAGAGAAGCAACAACAGCCCACTCTGAACCAACAACCGAAAAACAGAGAAAGTTCCATACACAGCCGCAGCCCTCACCTCAAAACCTTCGCCGGCATTCATGGAGGAGTCAGTCCACCGAGCAAAATATGAATCCGCCTCTCATCCGAGCGGCGGTGTCTCTGCCACGCCCCGCCGAGACAGAGAGGCAGTTGAAGCCGGAGAAGACATTGGGTAAAACCCCCTGTCGCGTTCTCCACCGCCGGAATCGATAACAACCATCGATCTCTGCAACAACTTCACAATCGTCAGGCCCAAATCGATGCTGGAATTTCAATGTCCGACGCCTACGCAGTGCACATAGATAACGACCTGCGAGCAGGACCGTGACTTGTTTTTTTGCTTCCGTTGTAGTATATTGTGTTTGTTTTGAACTTGTACTGTATCATATTGTTAGTTATGGATCCTGATATATAACTTTGGAGGTGTTGTTGGGTTTGTTATAAGGTTATGTTGTTGAAAAGAAAAAAAAATGGTAACAGATTTTCAGATTGAGTTGTATTTAAACTTGTCGTATATTTTTTGATGAGGATAAGTGTGGTCGTGTCATATAATATTCTTGAGATATGAGGATATAAATATTGGGGTACTATGTACACTGCATATCATAAATTTTGAGATTGAGATATGGATATTGAGGTAAAATATATATTTTTACCAGGTATTATGGATATACCGCAATATATCGCAAAATATCGATGTCGATATCGATTCACTTATAGTATAAAATTAAATAAAAATAGAAAATATCGCAGATAAATCGCAAAATATATGATATATATATATATATATATATTAAAAATTTACAAATTTTTTAATCAAAATTTCACACATTTTTTAAATAAATGTAAATATTTATTTCCTTTTTTATCGTCGTAGTGATTGTAAGTTTGTCATTAGAATATATTCTCAAAATTTGTTTCATCATCCTCATCTACAAATATCATATTGAGGTCAAAATAAGTATAAACAAAATTATTGGGTTAGGCACTATTCAATCATTGATGAAGAAAAAATAGAAAAGCAATGAATGACAAACTAATTATATATCAGATTACTCTAATATGATGATTTGATACAAATATTGTTTGGACAAATATAACATTTTATCTTCTATTTTTAAACCTTATAAGGTTGTTACTTTGGAACTAATTGTATTGTATCATATAATGATATTAATCTTGTATTATATTATATATTATATTGTCAATTATTTTACGATAGATAATATTTATATAGTCTATTATCTATATATTTGCTTTAAACATGTCATTCTATTGTGGTATTAAATTACATATATGCATAACAATATGTTATAATAATTCGTAAAATTTCAAGTTAGAGTGAGTTTTATATGAAAATGTTTCATGATAAGTTTGTTTTTGAAGTATCAAATATTTGGACAAATGTATCAAAATATTAATTAGGAGTATCAAAAGATTGAGTCAATAAAATCTATAAGAATTATAGCGTAATATCATTGACCCAAATTTTTAATACTTCTCCTAATTAAATATTTAATACTTTAAAACGAGTAAGTCTCTTGTATACCAAATGTACCGTGCAACTCAAATGTATTTTGGAACATTTACACTATTTATTATTGAAAAATCATATAGTATTATTACTGAAAAGTTACACCATTAAAAATAAACTTTTTAGTTATAACATGTATAACTTTTTAACACTAATATTTTTCAAAAATATATTTAAATAACACGGTGCACCTAGTATGTATAACATTGATAAACTTATCATGAACCATTTTCGTATAAAATTTTACCAACAAGTTAAATTTTCAAAATTTTAATAAAATTTTTATTCTTATAATGTCTGGAATTGCTGGCCTAAAATTGATAATATAAGTAATTAAGAAAAATAATTGTAAAAGAAAAAGTAAATCCAAAAAAAAGAAAAAAAGAATTCCTGATCAACGTCTTTCTTCCCAAATCATCGTTCTCCGTTGAGTCATCCTACGACGCCGTTCGATCTTCAACGCTGCCATTTGTTCACGACTCGATTCGGCCTGTTCTCTGTTGTTCTTCGACATCGTTAAGTGTTCAGTTCAGCTTCCATTTATCACACTCACCCGCGCCAGTAATTGGTTCTGTGGGTCAGTTGATTTTCGCTTTTCTATTGGATTTAAATGTTAATTGCAGTCAACATTAGCCTCAATTGGAAATTCGAATCGTCTTTGATCAAAATTGATGCTCTAATTTGATTCCCCTAATATGATAAGCCCTAAGTGGATTTCTCTGACTTTTCACTAATTTTTTGCTTTATCGTTAGTATGCAATTTCATGTTGGTTGATTGCACTTTTTGTATGTTTTTATGGAATTTATCAAGCTTCTGGGCGATTCTAAGTTATGAGCATTTTGATTCGTTAGAAGACACTCTAGAGAGAGAAGGGCAAGTGAGAAGAAATGTCTCAAATTCCCAATTTAGAGAACGCTCCTATCAATCTCACTGCCATACGGTAAGATTTTCGATTCTGTTCACCATTTAACTGCTCTATCTTTTTTCTTTTTGGGATTTTATACGGAGCAATTTGTTTGGCGTTCTTGAAATTCAGAGCTCGAGCGCAAACGGAGCTGGAAAATATCCTTAAAAACGTGAGTCTAGATCAATAATTTTATCTGAATCACTGTACGATTATACTCCAAGGTTTTGTTTGGTTTGCTTTTGCAAATTATAATTTATGTATTTTCCCCCATAGATTCGAGGAGATAAGTGTCTGGTAATTGACCCGAAGCTCAGTGGGTCGCTTTCACTTCTTGTTCAAAGCTCAGAACTGAAGGTATTTTGTGCTCTTGTGATTTCTATTTATTTGTTTGAATTTATGTAACTATTCTTTTACTTTTCTTAAGATGGTAAATTTGTTGAAGGTTGTGGTTTGAGGTCAATCTTTGATAATTTTTGTTGCTAAATATACTATGCCATTCTTCATATAGACGCCAAAGGGAGATGCTGAAACACATCTCTCTCTCTCTCCCAACCCAATAGGAACTTGTAAAATTTATTGTTTTAGTCAACGTGGAATTTTTTTCGTATGAGTTCAGTTTGAAGATTCACATTGATTGCTTTCCTTACACTTCTCAGATTTTCAGAGTATGAGTTGATTGTATTTGGACTAGATGAATCCTTTTGAACTTAGTTAGAAGAATGCCAATGATTATTTAAGCTGTAATACCTTTTATGATCAGAAACATGGTGTAGAATTGCGGCATTTAACGGCTGAGCCAATTCAAAGTGAATGCACCAAAGTGGTCTACCTTGTGAGACCTCAACTTGACTTGATGAAATTCATTTGCTCACACATTCACAACGATACATCCAAAGGGCTTCACAGAGAGTATCATCTTTACTTTGTTCCTCGCAGATTGGTTGTATGTGAGAAGGTATGCTGAATGGTGTTGAGAAACTAGTGGATATTATGAATTGTTTACTGCTCTTATACTTATGTTTTGTTGTCGACAGATACTTGAGGAGGAAAAAGTTCATGAGTTATTGAACATTGGGGAGTTTCCCTTGTACATGCTTCCAATTGATGAGGATATAATATCGTTTGAACTCGACCTTGCTGAGAAAGTAAGGAATTTTCTCATTAAGTTAGAAATGATCAGTAATTTAACTAGACAATATCATTCTCTTCTAAAATTGCCTTCATTGTGTCCACTGTTGTGAGGTTAACAGGAATATTTGGTTGATGGAGACCCAACTTCTCTCTGGCATATTGCAAAAGCCATCCACAATCTTGAGGTATAATTGATTTTGCATACATGCATTACTTAAATTTCTTAATTGCTTTAGTTACTCCCTCCATCCTTACATAAGCTAATTGAAGTTTCCCCAAAGTTAAGAAAAGTAAACAAAAGAGGGGAACTCTCCTATTATGCCAATATTTGATAAGTACTAAGATCTATATTTTCAAGACTAAACATAACAAATTGTTTATTAACAATGCATATTGAATGAGGTATATTAGTAGATGAACTAAATTAATATTACATTGTATGATACTGATTATATATTTGGGACATCCGAAAAAAGGAAACAAGCCGATATGTATGGGCAAATAGAGTATTTGCTTGGTATTGTCGTGTTAGATGATGAAAATATATTTATGTCTCTAAATAGGCTTTCCCCTCCATTTCTCTTACACTTTTTTTAATGATTTTGTGGTGATTGTTATGCAGTTTTCTTTTGGAGTAATACCAAATGTTAGGGCCATGGGGAAAGCAGCTATACGTGTTGCTGACATTTTGAATCGTATGCAAACTGAAGAACCTGTTAGTACTTCAAATGTAAGTTAACTTGCTTATGGTCATAATATATGTTCGTATGTTTTAGTGCTAACTATATAATACTTTTAATTCAACAGATGAGCATTCCAGAAATAAATACTCTCATACTTCTTGATAGAGAGGTATACTTAATCTCCTACATATCTCTCATTTTATGAACTAACATCCCCTTAGAGTCTTCATTATTTTGAGAATTATTTCCTGTTCAGTTGTTTCTATGACGTTTAGGAATTTCTTGGATGTCTTAGTAGAAAGTCTTGTATTTAACTCCATATAGTCTTTCTTGAATAGCCTCTTCTAACGTATGCTGGTTATTGTTATACCTTAAGTTTATATTCTCTAGAAGTTATTACCACATGTACTACTTAATACTAGGTTTACTACATGTCTACCAATTAATTAAGTAGTTTATACTACATGACATACATACAGGCGTTTGTGAATCAAGTTTGTTATTTTTTGTGCTCAGGTTGACATGGTCACTCCAATGTGTTCTCAACTGACCTACGAGGGATTGATAGACGAGGTAGTACTGTAGTAAACAAACTCATGCCTGTTAGCAAATTTATTTTGATGAAAAAACATTAACTGCGACTGCTTGCAATATGCTGCTAATGCAGCTTTCATCCTGAAAATTATTGTTTCCTGGAACACCATTTTTTGCATAGCTATTCCGAAATTTTTTTCCTGAAAATTATTGTTTCGTCGAATACCAATTTTTGAATGGCTATTCTGAAAAAAATGTAATTATGTTTAAGTTGTGAAGAGTGTTTATCAGTCTATTTTTTATACCAATTATGTTATCAAAAGGAACATAATTTTCAAAGCAGATAAAATGAAGAATGATGTGCTGCCAGTAGTTTCTCCATGAACCAATATCATAATATGGTTCTTTATATTTTTCCCTTTTTGGATTTGTTTATAAATCATCTCTAATAGGTTTGATGCAGTTTCTTGGTGTCAATAATGGTGCTGTGGAGTTAGATGCGTCGATTATGGGAGGTCAACAAGAAGGGAAGAAATTGAAGGTTCCCCTTAATTCCAGGTATACAACTTTTTATTTATTGGTAATGCAAATCTTATTGTAACTTAGTTTAGAGAAATTTTAAATGAACATTGAAGTATTCAAGTAAGCTAACATATTTGGATCAATGTGCCCTTTTGTCTCGTTTCTGGTGTTTCTTATCTTTTTGGCATAATGTAAATACCTTATATGTTCTCTGCAATTCTAATTGCTAATCCTGCTTCCACATCACATTGAATTGATTTTTTTATTTTTTTAAATCCACTCCTTTCCTTTCCCCTGAAATCTTTTCTTGACTTATATATGTGGATGAATCTCCCCCACTTCATCGTGGAGATACTATATATTTTCTAATTAAATGTTTATAGTGATTTTCCTTTGAAGTAATCATTCTGTTGTCTTTGTTGGAATTTGCAGTGATAAATTATTCAAAGAGATACGGGATCTGAATTTTGAAGTTGTTGTCCAGGTTGTTCCATTTTCCGATTTCGTGTTTATATCATTGTGCATGTTGTCTTCAATTGTTTTGTCTATTACCTTTCTAGTTCTGTTCTTTAATTCCTATTTTCTGTCTCTTTCAGGTTCTTCGTCAAAAGGCGACATCCATGAAGCAAGACTATACTGAGATTTCGACTACTGTAAGTTGTAAAGACATAGATCTTTGAGCTTCCCTTATATGTCTGAAGTTCATCCATTTTCATTTCAAGAAATGGTCAGTCCCTGCCCTAAATTTGATGTTAATAGCTAGCCAAGCCAAAAATCTGACTTTAAGGGTCCTTTTAGGGTATGTTCCTTTGCCTCTGTCGGTGTGCAGGGAAATTTAGACCGTGAAATCCTTGTGTAGTTAGAAGGTAAAATTTGAACTTCATGTGTGTTTGGTTGTGAGGATGTAGTGGGATAGGGTCGTGGCATAGTAGATGATAGTGAGATTATTATATTGTGTAAAATGAAGGTGGGGGGGGGGGGGGTATTGGGGAAAAGAGAAGTATGAGAGATAAAGTAGGCACAGGTTAGGATTTTTAGTGTATTTTTGAATCCCACTCGCAAATCCTCCAAAACAAACAAGATGGGTATTTCAAACATCCTTTTGTTCTAAGGCACAAACTAACACTTATAAGGAATGTGGTGGTGCAGTGATAGGAATGGGACATTATATTTGGTCATTCCTTGACAAACTTACTTCAGCCTCCTTTTATTTATTTATTTGATTTATTTTTGGAAATTTCGATGTTAACTTCTATTTTATAAACAACTTTATAAATTTCTTATTCTTCTTGCTGCATACAGACCCAGACTGTCTCTGAATTGAAAGACTTTGTAAAGAAGCTCAACTCATTGCCAGAAATGACTGTGAGTATCCTTTCAAAGTTGCCTATGTTGGTATAAAACTTATATGTGTACTAGAACTAAAAGTATGCCCTTGTCTATTCAGAGGCACATAAATCTTGCTCAGCATTTGACCACATTTACATCAATACCATCGTTTCTTGGGAGACTTGACATGGAGCAAACACTTGTGGAGGCTCAGAGCTATGACATGTATGTTATGACCTTTAAGAAGCTCTGTGCTTTTTATTTTTATGACCTTTAAGAAGCTCTGTGCTTTTTATTTTTTATGAGATCGCTACTGATGTTTCTGGACCTTTTTTAATTGATTTTCTAACTAGATTTCGTGCTTTTAATTTGGAGGAACTGATTGTGTTGGATTTGGAATGTTTATTGATTGTGTCTAGACTGTGAAATATCTAATGCTTATAAAACAGACAAGCTTTATTTACATAGAGCCATATGTATACCTGCATGTCATATGATGGGTAACTGAGTGACTGTAAAAAATCAATTGTTACTGAGCCATGATAACACTGCCTACTATTGCAGATGCTTTGATTACATTGAAGAAATGATTCATAAACAGGAGTCTCTTGAAAACGTACTACGCTTCCTAGTCTTATTTTCTATAACCAATTCAGGCTTGCCAAAGAAGAACTTTGACTATTTGAGGCAAGTATAATTTGTACTCTTTCATTTTTGACTTTATCTTGTGAAGAATGTTGAAGTCTCACAACTTATCTTTACTAATGTTTCAGGAGAGAACTTCTACACAGCTATGGTTTTGAACATATTGCCACACTGAATAACTTGGAAAAAGCAGGGCTGTTTAGAAAACAGGTTAATATAGGAACTTATTGCCTTATGCCAGCATAGAAGAACCTTCATGAAATGGTTGGTCATTCTGTTTGGTTGCAGGACTCAAGAAGCAATTGGCTGACCATTAAACGTGCTTTGCAGCTTGTGGTTGAGGACACGGACACCGCTAAGTATTTTTCTTGACTTTAGTACCTTCTTATTTTTACTTATAATAACTTTGTTTCAGATCTTATGTTATAGACTTATTTTTAGTGTTGAGATGTTAACTTTCTTGTCTCATTCATTCACATGAAAAAATAATCAATAGATCTTCACATGGAAGCATGATTTGTAATTATGGTGAAAATTTTAGTTTCAATATTGTAATTATGGAACCTCTGCATATGTATGTTGTCTCTCCTTGAGAACATGATGGCTATTCTTTAGCTGTCATATGTAGTATCTCTTCATTTCTTCATTTCAATAATCTTAAGCGTCCAGTTTGTCTCTGTTTTCCTAGCAATATATGGACATAAATGCAGTGTTCTGGGAGTGCCACTCTGACCATTTACTTTATTGTATCAGTCCAAATGATATTTCCTATGTCTTCTCTGGTTACGCACCTCTCAGCGTTCGACTTGTTCAACATGCAATACGATCTGGATGGTGAGCTTATTTTCAGAATTCTGCTACTCTAGTATATTGTTCTGGTGAATGGGCAGAATAGATGCATCTTTATTATGCGGCCTAAGTTATTATTCTCCTGGTTCATATTTGTTGTCTCCAGTCATTGTAGTTCAAATGTGATGACAATGAGTCTTTCGGGCTTTTATGTGCTTCATGTTCGGTGTTGGAAACTAAATAAATACAAGACAAAGTTTTGTTCTTGTATCTGGAGCATTGACTTCTAAGGCTTTATTTATCCATGTCATTTTCTTCTGGGTGCATTTGCATATTGGTTCAAAAAAATGACTATATTTACAAATTGATTCACAATATATGCACAGAAGTATAATTTTTTCATGTACAGAAACATTATATTTTATCTGCACAGAACTAATTTGTAATTAGTATCAATTTTGTGAACTGTAATTTTTCCTTTTCTCCTGAGCTGCTATTCACAAGACCCGAAATTAGCTATTTACAGGCCTAGAAATTAGCTGAGTAGATGTAAACTTTTTATTAATGAATTGTCACTTTATGATATTTTTCTGGTAAATAAAATTACTCAGTTCACCTAGGATGGATATATTCAAATTTTATTGTTGTATTCATTTGAGTTTCCTAATTCTCTTGCAAATTATTATCCTGCAGGCGCCCCATTGAAGAAATTCTAAGGCTGCTGCCTGGGCCCCACTCAGAAATCAAGAGAGTCAGTCCTCTCTCTCTGTCTCCCTCCCTCCCTCCCTCCCTCCCTCTCTTCTGTTTAGCATACCAGCAGAGCTTATGGTGAAATTATGTTTGTGCAGGGTGGATTTTCCAGTATCCCGTCATATGATAAATTGCCTGGATCGCTCAACAGTTCAGACAAGTAATTCTCAAAATATTTACTTGATGAATCATATTATATAGTCCTACCACTGCCCACCCTGGATAAGTATAAAGGCTAAAAAAACGAGAAGAGAAATTGACAAATAGTGAGAACTGCTTCTGATCCCTTTTCATATCCTTTTACAAGACCTCAGAGGAACTACATGCTCATTCATGTCATTTTATCTAAGAACATGCTAGCTAGCTCTTATCCCTTTTCATGTACTTTTGGTTGATACCCATTACCCACCATGCCCAGCTGGTCTGGGGGAGTAGTTGGGCAGAGATTCATGAAGAGATGAGAGGGTGAGATGGTCCATGTTGTTTCAAGTAAAGACCCATTGCCCATTCTAATATGTTAACTTGAGCAACTTGTCAATCTGTGACCTTGACCAGTCCTATCAACACATGTTCATAAAATTTCCTGACGAGGCTCAATGCAGTTTGTTAACTAGTTTCTATTAAATTATGGGAAAAGATCCAGATTGCATGAGTACTCTTGTGGTTTGCCTACTCTAATGGTAGAAATACATGTGCTATCGTGTTTCTTCTAGTCTAATGGTGCAATTTGCCTTATTTCAGAGTTGTCGATGGGAGGCGGGCTTTAGTCCTTGTAGTTTTCATTGGTGGAGTAACGTTTGCAGAGATCTCTGCACTTCGTTTCCTCAGTTCCCAGGTTTGTGCCCTAAATATTCTATAAGAAAGAAATTAGAAAATCTGGTCATTTTCACTATTTATCTCAATGAAGAAATAGAACTTTTCTTAAATGAGTATGTAAGTATTATGAGCAAGATTGTTAAGCGCACTCAAAGCATAAAGACCCTCTAATGCTTTAAGCACAACGCGCGAAAAAAAGCACGCTTCACCAAAGTGGTGCCTATCATTCTAAAAATATTATGCATATTAATAACGTAATACCATAGGCACCTGTTACGATCCCACATCGGATCCACAAGAAATTGTGGATGGGTATATAAGTGTGAGTCAATCCTTCACCTTTGACCATGGTTTTGGGTTAAGTTAGGGCTCCCTAGCTTATATACCTAACAATTGGCGCCGTCTGTGGGAAAAAGTTCGGGCGGGCTGCGGAATGGGGCTACCCGATGGTGGGCCCAGGGGTTGCCACCCCGGATGTGGGCCCAAGGGGGGGGTTGCCACCCGGGAAGTGGGCCTTGGCATATGGGTTGCCACCCGGAGTGTGCCGTCCGTGGACGTCCGGCTTTAAGGGGGGTCGATTGTTACGATCCCACATCGGATCCACAAGAAATTGTGAATGGGTATATAAGTGTGAGTCAATCCTTCACCTTTGACCATGGTTTTGGGTTAAGTTAGGGCTCCCTAGCTTATATACCTAACAGCACCAATAACATTTTAGTAATCCATATAGTAAAACACATGAGACAGTGAGAAACATGAAAGCTAGTCAGTTGATATTTCTTAATTCAAAATGATCAATAACAATATACGTTCCTATTTCATGCAAAAAAGTGAGTTAGTGAACACTTTTCAAGTTCTGAAGTTCCTAATCCATACAAAAAAGTAACCACTTAACACCACACTACCATTTTTAAGTTCCTAATCCAAGCAAAAAAGTGATTTAGTGAACCACCACCCCCAAGTTTCTACTTCCAAATTCTAGAGATCACCATTCACCACCACCCTCAGAATCTTCACCACTAAAATAATCATCACTAAAATTATCATCAGGTTCTTCATCATTTTTATCCGACTCATCTACTTCAATTTCAACCTCATCACGCAATGTGTAGCCTCTTGAACTACCAACATTAGGACTAGGATTTGTACTAGTTGACTTGGTTTGTGTCCTTGTTAATATACTTTGTTCTTCAACCGCCTCCTACCCTATTGACATTACCCCACGTCAAGCCATCTACACCTTCATCATCACTAACACAAGGTCATCTGATCACCGATGATTGATCTCGCTGAGCGGCTGAGCCTGATGGCGCAATTCAACTCTCTGCATAGCGTATGTGATGCTTCTCTGAGAACATAATGTTTTCATGTCAATAGTTGCCCCAGATATATTTTTTTTTTAGTTTTATTAATTAATTAGTCGCTTGGGCTTTATATATTGATGGGTTTTTACTTATTCTAATTGGCTTATCAATTACTCCCTCCGTCCTAGAGGTGTTTTTATCTCAACAAGTGTACAAATTTTAAGAAAAGTAGAATGTTGTGTAAAGTTGTATTATTAAAACAATAAAATTAGTTGGATCGAATGTAAAAATAATGACATTTTATGTAAATATGTGAATAGTGTGAAGATAAAATTAAAGTAGTAGTTCCATTTGTGGGTGTGAAAACAATTGTGGGACATACAGAAAATGAAAGTGTGCAGACAATCATGGGACGGAGGGAGTAAAAGCTAACCCTAGCTTTATTTTATATAAAAATCTGTGGAAACAGTACTCTATTCACTGAAGCAGCGACTTTTACCGCTTCTTCCTGAACAGAACAGTGCAAAAAGCGGCACAAAGCGTGCACATGATTGAAACCGCCTCACTTGGTCAAGTGAGAAGCAGTAACATGTAATCACGCGGGCTTGCTTATATTCTTAACAGCAAGCGCTTTTAACAACCTTCATTATGAGGACATTTTGCTTATAGAAATTTCTCAGACGTTGAAACAAGTTTGTGTATTATGAGGACATATTGCTTATAAGCAATCTTTGAAGTGCTTATAGCTTCTCTATGATTGAATGATTCAAAATGCTGAAAAAACAGGTTTAGTAATTTTGCTCTTTGGTGAAATTTCTTGACTAAAGTTATTAGCCAACCCCCAAACATTTAAATAAACAGTCTGCTCTATTAGTGACCCTTGTTATCCCCTATAATAACTTGTTATATATCTACAGGAAGGAATGGCATATGACTTGATCGTAGGAACAACAAAAATTGTGAATGGCCAGACCTTGATAAGGACCTTCGTCGAGAGGTGGTGTTGACCCGCCATATTCTTGGGAATTTTTTTTTTCATGTGATGAAAAACAAATGGCCTTGTGGAGGAGCTATTTATTTGGGGAGAAAAAAT
This sequence comes from Prunella vulgaris, assembly GCA_026898435.1. Taxonomy (NCBI): domain Eukaryota; kingdom Viridiplantae; phylum Streptophyta; class Magnoliopsida; order Lamiales; family Lamiaceae; genus Prunella; species Prunella vulgaris. The sequence continues at coordinate 140,996 of JAPKLY010000289.1, forward strand.
CACTTCCACGCATGAGATAAAAAACAAACGGTCTTTTGGAGGAGCTATTTATGATGGTTTACGGAGTTTCTTTTCTCCTTCGTTCCTCCTCTTTCTTGGTGTATTGAGGTTTGAGAGAATCTCCTGTTTGCTATGTGTTCAACTTATGATGGAGGAAATGTTGTCTCTTCATTTATTTCTTTCTTGCTCGTCTATATTTATGTTTTACCATCTCGTGTTGATGACAGTGTATTGGGATTTTGTTGGTGGCTGAGCTAGGTTTTTTGATCGGTTAACGATCCATGTCTCGGGGTCTATGTTTTACTTGAATTTCGTTGGAGTTTATGATGTGAATGTTTGCGGAAAAAAGTGAAATTAATTTGCTTGTGGAATATGTATGTGACTAATATCAGTCCAGGGAAGTGGGGCTCGAATTTTATGCCTGGTTCAATTTGAGAGATACGAGTAAATGAATGATATATTAGACTAAGCAATTTGTGCACAGTTTTCAACTCTTTATAAATATATTTGAGTTGTGTGGTACATTTTGTGCATATATAACATATTGATCATGCCTAAGGATCCTCTCTATTTTTTTTATATAAATTTTCTATAAATTTCGAAGAAGGATAGACATAAAATTAAAATAATTACTTTTTTCGCACCCGTAGGAATTTAAGAAAAATATATTTTATTATATGAAGTAGTGACATATGGGTAAATATGTGTATATGTTTGTGGGTGTGCATATAAAATTTATGTTTTTTTTTTTTAGTAGTGTGCAAATTTGTGTGGGACGTCCAAATAAGAAAAATGTACAAATTCATGAGGAAGGGACAAAGAGAGTATAATTTTATTGGACCCATGATAATGAGTGGGATCCATATAATTTGTATCTCTCTCCTAATTTTAGGGGAAATTTATACAAGGAAATGTAGAGGATCCAAGTTCGATTGGCCATATGCTTTAGTTTTGTATGTACTAGGTGCAACATGTAACTCAAGTGTATTTTAAAAAAATTACACTATTTATTATTAAAAATCGTATGTACTATAATCGAAAAGTGAATTTTTAACATGTGTAATTTTTCAATAATATTTTATATAATTTTTTAAAAATATATTTGAATTGAGCGGTGTACCTTGTATATAAGAGATGTTCATATATTTATGACAGGAATATGTGTTGTCGTTTCCGTTATGAGACTATTGTGCGGCAATTATGTTTTGATACAAAGTTTCACTATTCCAAATTTTGTATAGATTACGCAAAGTGATAATTGATTTCTATGGTATATGTATATTTTTGGTGGATGTTCAAATATAAAAAATATGTACTTTTTTTTTAAAATTTAAAAGGTGAACATTTTTATTAAAAATGTAATATCAGTCTCATAAGCCATGTAGATATTCATAATCTACTGTCTTCATCGTTTAAGAGTTTGTAACATATTTTGGACGTAAAAGTTAAGAGAAAGTGTGACGAGTAGTAGAAATTAATTATAAGAGTTGTGATTTTAAGAAATATTTTTATTTTGGAGAATATAATTATTTATGAGATGAATTAAAGAAGAGAGTAATTTTTTAGAGGTGGAGGTAGTATAATCTTGTTGTATTTAAAAGTCTAATAGTAATTTTGGAAGTTTAGAATTTAGTAATAGAATCTCTTTCAGTTTTGCAAATTTAATTAGACAAAAGAATGAAAATGTTAGACGAATTGGTTTCTAATTAACAGGTTACTGGATTAAGTACTTGTCAATTCATCATTCAATTTTGGCTTTAATGGAAAATAAAATCATTATTTCTTTATAAATTATATTCTCTTTAAAACTTTTGAAAAAAAAAATCATATGACATTTTTTTTACAACTCGAGCTTTTACTACCCAGCAACAGAGGATCCATTTCCGTATTATGTAGCAATGAATAGAAGTATATCTGCAAAGCTCAAATTAAAAAAAAAAACCAATTAAGTTGGAATTCTTTTACAAGATATAAAAACTCACATTACAATGTAATTTCCAAAATATAGTGATTTTATTTGCAAAGGTCACATGTTAATTGTTGGCACAAATTTATGTGCAACCACAAATGTGATAATTCCATATAAATATGGAATTCGTTATTATTTTAAAAATAAGTATTTGTGCATTAACTACAATGCAAATTTAATATTTTTTTTTAATTTACACTTGCTATTAATGAAAAATTATATCTATTTTTTAATAATAGTATATGTAACTTTTCATTAATAATTAGTATAACTTTTTAAAAATACATTTGAATTGCATGGTGCATCTCAAATGCATTTGATGCAAACAAGACTAACATATATTTTAATTTATGGCTTAAATTTATTTGGGTCCACTATTATTTTAAGTGATAATTTAAATTGTTTATAAGTCATTATCACATTCGTGGTGAATATATAAATTTGTGTTCACTAATGAACATGCGATTATTTTTATTAACATTGCCCAATAATTTGATGAGAAAATAATTATGTATTTCCTCAATCTCTTTTTAGTTATTGCTCAAAATTTAATTAATAAAAGATTTTTTTTTTATTTTCTCATTACTTAAAAGGGTGATTTACATATAGGTTTTAAAAAGTTACTATATTTATAAATATGTTCACAATATTTGCACAGAAATACATTTTTTTTCTGCACAGAAGTGTTTTTTTTTTTCTGCACATAACCTATTTGTAAATATAGTGACTTTTTTTAACCTATATGTACATCACCCTACTTAAAATTGCAATGAAATAACTATACCCTCTAATTTAGCCCCTTACAAACATATTATTTATATCTCATGTCACTATATTTCTTAATACACTCTCAAATAATACACTAATTTTTTTTCATAAAGTTCAAAGGATCAATATACCCTCAATTTTACACTTTTAATATTAATAAATAATTTTTTACTAAAATTTATGTCATTTTTATTTGAACAATTTAAATTGAGATGGAGAGAGAGTATTCATTAATTAATGGATACTAATATATACACGTCGAAGATCTATATTTATTAATTATTTTAATTATGTATATATACCCATGATAATAATGACATCTAAACTAAATGGAAGAAATTGAGGAGATCCAACTCCGGATAAAAGATCGAAGTTTTAAAGTAATTTTGTATGATTTATTTTAAAATCATGTATAGTACACACCCTTAAACTTTGATTTTTGTCAGTAAAGTTTACTCACATCTCATATTTGCAAATCTTTGTTTTTTTATTTTAACAAAATTGACCAATATATAAATAATATTTGAATTATTTTGGCTATTAGAGAAAGATGCAAGGCCGACTTTTGATCGAGGATGAATTAATCCTCCTAGAAAAAAAAAAAGGAGAATACTTTCTGAACTCCCTCAAATTTATACAGGAAAAATAAAATTTGGGTTTCCTTAAAGGATTTTTGTGTCTTGTGTGCAAACCTATTATTTAATCAAATTATATACATATATATTAGTCCAAAAAAAATAAAGAAAAAATTAAAAATAATTTTAAATAGTATCAATTATTTTTATCAAACTGTTCATGTACAAACATACATAATTAAAGTAACTATTCAATAAAATATTTACTACTATTTAAAAATTTACTCGAATAATATGTAGACATCATAAATAATTAAAAAAGGATAGCTTTTTTATTTTGTCTCCATAATATTTTATGATGAAGCAAAGCCCTAGATCCTAGGTCTTAACTCTTCCTAAATTAAAAAAGGAAAGGAAATCTAGCCCCATTATAAAATAAGGCTCTTGGATTTGACAAAAAGTTTCTATTTTGATCCATTATTTTATTGCAAATACATAGAAAATTTAAAAATCATTTCTTGGTACTCCCCTCCTCTCTCATTGGTGCAACTAAGAGATGAGATGCTGACCAAAAGCAAAAGCCAAATATTAAAAAAATCTCTCGTTGATTTTTCAGTCCTCTCAAGTTGTATTGTTTTTAATAATTTAAACTTTTTAATAGTCATTGAAAAGACAGCTTAATACATCTTAATTTTCAATTTAGGGATACAGACCCCTTGGCAACTTTAACTTCATTTCAAAGTGGATGATCATGTGACTGAATATACATGCATACATACCATTTCACAGATAAAAAGGTATATACCAAAAATTAATATTCCCACTAAAATCACAATGATATATCACTCAAATGATGATGATTATGTCATGAAAATGCTAAAATTGTTGGAGTATACATTCAAGATTTTATTCTTTTTATGATAATTATCACCACAATTTTTAAAAAAATAATATTTTAGTGTCAACACAATATATTATACTCCCTTCATCCCAAAACTACTTTCACACTTTCCTTATTTGGACGTCTCAACTTTTCTTTCACACACCTAAAAATGATACCTTTTTCACCCACAAAAGTCAACAAAATACACTTTTTCTTATTTTATTATTTAACTTTACACTCACACACTTACTTTTCGTTGGTTCGCGTGCCCGGGACTACTATGAAAGTAGTTCCGGGACGGAGGGAGTATATACTACCTCCGAGCACGAAAAATACGCTCAGATATTTACACGTGGTTTAATGCAATATGTCGAAAGGTATTACGGGATATTGTGAGGTCCAATATGAATAAAGGGAATATCTTTGGAAAGTACGTCAACGTAATGAAGATTATTTCAAAGATAATGAATATTATTATCAAGGTTGCTTTTAGAAGATTATTTCAAAGATAATGAAGATCAAGACACTTGTTGAGAGTGTAGCATTCTACAATCATTCTCAACTAATGAAGATTAAGGAAGAAGATCGTTTGAAGGTTGAAAAGAAGTCCACACTCAAACACAAAAGACAAAAAAGTATACATTGTACAATTTTTAAAAAAAAAGGACCACCAGACTGAAAGAGAAGGAGAATACTAGTTGAGTTCAAATTCAAATGGATTCTCAATGTATAATTGCTTCTCCTCATCTATAAATAGAAGATTCGGGCTTAAGGATCAACAACAACAATCTAGCATTCAAGCATTCCAATTGAGTAAGTCTACAACAAATAAGTTTTAGAAAATTTAAAAAAAAAATTCTTTAAAGCGATTCATATGATAATTTACTAGGAATTACTTAGAAAGAATCACATCATCGTGTTGTTTTCTCTCCTATTCATTTTTTATTTTTCTATTTTGTATAAGTCATAGATTCTGCTGAAGTGGGCTGGGGAGGGGAATCCTTTCTTATATTGACCACCTTAGTCATCGGTGGTGGGGCCACAGGGGTGTGGGCATATACAGTGAATTGCACCCTTTGATGTTTGGACCAAGGTGACTACAGAGAATGAGATGTAGTTTGAGTTGAGCAATTTAGCCATGTGCAACTTATTTCTTTTATAGGGCAGTAATGGTGTTCCTTCTTGGAGCCATTTCTTTAGTCGGAATCTTAATAGGGAAGGGAATATCTGCATTCGAGAACAAATAAATTAAATTATAAATTTCTAGCCGCCCTGGAAGAAATTATGTAATGATAGGTCGAAGGGCCATACTAGGAATCCCTAAATGGTGGGGGAAGGTACGCAGTTTGGCCAAATAGCATTGCTCTTAGTCGACTAGTTTTGTAGTGACAAGATCCTGAACAGGCTCAGTATTCTTGACGGCACAAGCTTGAGCAAAATCATTATTAAGATCCCCAAGGTTCAAAGCTGAATGACCTGTAATAAAAGAAAGAAAATTAGATCAGTATGAGTTACAAGAAGGATATATGGAATTTAACTCTTTTGATACACTCCTAGTAGAAGCGGGAATCTTAGTGACTTCGCGGGTTCTAGGCTCCAAACTTTTCCAAGCTCTTCCAAGCACTTGCTATACCAATTTTGGACCTTAGGAGAGAGATCATAAACGAGCTTGAAATTGTGGGGCTTGACGATGGTGTATCTCAAAGGATCCCTACCCATTTGAACAATAATGTAGAATAGATAATTGAATTTGATGGAAAACGACAGACGAGGTGGGGCATGTAGCTTAGAGAATTGGAGCATGTGGCTACGAACCACGATGTCCTCCATATTGTAGTTGTGGAGGGTGTTTCTGTCGCCGCCTGATAGAGGCAGAAGTGGGGGCATCCAGAGCTATATGCATCAAGTCTTTCAATTGAAAGAGAAAAGTCCAATGAAGCCCATGTCATTCTAGGGCGACCATGATACCTATGATATTAGCAATTGGGTATAACTTGGGTCAAAGTTAAGTTCCAATTGGCGAGCAGACCAGAAATAGCGAGATGCAATGGGAATCTCAGACCAGCTCGCATATGTTAAGATTGACAACTATTAAACCATCCGGCGGCTGATATACCTGCTAATTAGCAGTGGACGGGTAGAAGTAAACATCATATGAAACTTCAAAATTTCATAAGTATTGATCTAGATGGGTCTGTCCGATCACATTCACCTTTTGCGAGACGGTATAACTAGATGGGTTGGTGGATCGGAGAGGGCAAACATGTCACTTACGGGGATGAGAACTCAAATACTTCTCCAAGTGCAGGAAGGACAAGTCACTATCAATGTAAACGATCTGCTCAGGGGCAACTTTGGTCTTTGCTTCCCACGAAGAAGTGCCTTCATCCACAATGATTTGGCCCACCAATAGGTCAGAAATGGGCAGAGATAGTCTCTGGGCTCAACAGAGGGAGTGGAGGCAACTCATGGAGATGGCTCAAAGTATCCAAAGAATGAGCAAACTCCTCTATGTAACTATTACCCAACTCTTTGCAATAATTTGAATTTGACTCATCGATTTCTTCCAAAGAGCGACGAAAATAGACACGGAGGTTTCTAAAAGCATATTAGAGAAAGGACAACTGTACAAACTAAATGGAGATGACGCCAGAGTAAAGCTTGAAGTACCCGTACCATCACGAATAGAGATACCTCTTTGGGGTCTCGAAGCCATGAAGAAGAAGAAGAAAAAGAAGAAGAAGAAGAGAGAGAGAAGAATGTTACCAGTGATTGAAGCAAAGCTATACGCTGAAAACTGAAAATATGCGCTAGAAATCTCAAGAAAAATGAAAGCTTGCAAGAGCGGGAGTTTGAATTCGAATTTCGAAAGTATGAAATGGATGTGTGAGATTCTATTTTTAAGAGAAAGGTAAGGACCAAAATGTATTAAAATGCTAGTGGACTATAAATAATTTGTAAAAGGACAAACACGTGAGAGAAATGCGAGCCCTTATTGGCTAGTCAAATGGTGCTAGGAGACACATGTTATTTTCACTTGGTGTAGAAGTCGAAGAGTCATCTCGGAAAAATGAAGTATCACATCCATCAAGTCATAAGGGCATCAACTAATATGCGAGGAATGAGCTTGCACACGAGCTAGGGGCGATTGTTGAGCTGAAAATCAAACCCAACTAGTTGGCAGCGACCATCGACCAAGACATATGGCCTGTAAACGGATAAGATTAGACAGGTGACCCGTGTAGACAATGCGGAAAGAGACCAGAACTCGAAGAAGGAAAATATTGGCGACTAGTGGGTAGAATACTTGGGCAGAAAATACAACCAGGATTCCCATGGGGGGATCGTACTGACCAAATTTTTACTCACCGCCTTTGCCCATCACTACCGTAATAGTGTCAGAAGATCAGGCTAAAAGAGGAAAAAAAATCCCCTAGTACAACTAAGATTAGACAGCTCAGATTAACTATAAAAGGTATTGAGTATACTAAGATCAACTAGAGTGCCACACGACATTATATAATTGATGGATAGGATCTAACATAGCCGCCAGTAGAGTAGGGCCAGACTCAGATAGACTGAACAACATTAAACGCTGACATTTAATGGTGCTCAAAGACAAAAAAAAAATGTAACTATATATAAGACCTCCAAGAGTCATTTAAGACACATTGAATACGAGTTAAAAGAGAGCATTTAAGAGAGTTTGAGAGCATTCAATAGCATTTACACTATCATTTTATATTTTGATTGTTGGTATGTCAAAGCCCATCAGCCACACAAATATCCCAACTTAAATCGACCATCATCTCGTAGGTCTACATATTAGTGTATGTATGTATGTATGTATGAATGTATGTATATATAGAATGTCTTGAATTCTTACTGGATTTTATTGACCGCAATAATTATGAGATTCAATTTCCTTAAAGAGATTATTCAGATACCAAGTTGTTGTCTTTTGGAACTTTTTCCTTGAGGAGTTTGTCATCTAGAGACTTTTATTTATGGGTTAAGTTGATATCTTATTTACTCAGTTCAATTTTTAGTATAAATGGTTATATTATTTGATCCATGATCATTCTGTAATTCATGTATAAATATTTTATACTCAGTAATTCGATCAGTATTGCATCATAATGTAAGTTTCTCTCTTTTACTTGTGGACGTAGTTAACACAACATTATGAATCACGTTAAACTCTATGGCGTTTATTTTTACGTCCATGTTTACTCCTTTCCTTCCCTCTTAACAATATATATATATATATATATTGTTTGATTAATTGATGTAGGTTGATTAATAATAGTGCAAAATCATGTAAAAGGTACACCAACCTCATGACACTTCAATAAATTAGAGACAAATAAATAGAGAAGCCACGAGCAATTAATCTCAGGATATGTTCGACAGACAGCGATGGATCCATGTATTCTAACTGTTGATCAGAATGGCCTATCATTATCATGCATGTTCCCAAACAACATACACTTCATATGTACTCTGTTTATTCTTATTCCAATCAACCTTTTCAATTAGGTCACGTTATGGTTTGGCAAATCATTAAAAATAATAATAGTAATATTATTAATAAAAATAATTAATATTATAATAACAAAAATAATATTATATAATACTCTCTCCGTCCCGGAACTACTTTCATAGTAGTTCCGGGCACGCGAACCAAGAAAAAGTAAATATGTGAGTATAAAGTTAAATAATAAAATAAGAAAAAGTGTATTTTGTTGACTTTTGTTAGAGAGAAAAGTTTACTTTTTAGGTGTGTGAAAGAAGAGTTCAGACGTCCAAATAAAAAAAGTGTGAAAGTAGTTTTGGGACGGAGGAGTAATATTATGTTTGAATTTTATAAAAAAACTGATTCATAAGAGAAAAAGAAAAAGTGAGTTGGTGATTAGTTGCACACGTATTATAATGTTAGGTTGTCACCGAAAAAATACCACTAACCATGTATAAATTTTTTTGATATATTGTGGTATATATGAAATTTTTATTTCCCCATTACATAATAAATTTGTAAGGGAGAAGCTAAGATCATTTTTTTATTCATTTTGAACATATAAGTCCAATTTTATATTGAATCAGAGGTAATAAATTCGGATTAATATTAAATTAGTATTTAATACCAAGTAAATTTCAATTGAATAAAATAATAATAAAAGTTTTTTATGCCATAATAAATGGAGTCTAAATATATATTCTTATAAAATTTGAACTTTATTCCCTCTGGGGCACGTGAAAAAAAAAATACAGCAATCATCAACTTGACTACTTAGATTTGGATCCAATCTAAAATTTTTATCCAAATCTTACAACTTGACAACCGTGCGCACACATTCATCATCAAATAATGTAGATGAATAAAAATAATATTTGTGAGGAATATCTCAATTTCCATCGAATTTTTTCATTACAAATCATATCCTATCTTTAACTTTGCATCTGACCTACAGTAAAACTAAAATGTAATTTTGTACAAATAATAACTGTTCTATTTTTAATATTTTTATAATTGAATTGGTGATCAAACCGGTCTAATCATCACTTGACGGTCCGACTGGTTGGACTGATTAGATCAACATCCAACCGTTAAAATAATTTCTGCTTTTTCTTAATATTTAGTATGTTATATTATAAAATTAGAGTACATGTATACTTTTAAAATATTTCTTGTATGAATATTTAATATAAATAAATTTGAGTTGCAATACAAAATAATTTAAAATTCTAATAAAGTCATAGAAAATAAAATATAATAGATTCATAAAGTAATATACAATACAATTTGAAATTTTGATGAAGTTACAGACAAAATATTAAATAAACGTAATTTTTTACGCACCTGGTATACTCCATATTAAATTAATTTATATGCATCAGGCATACTCAATATTAAATAGATTTTATTAATATAAATAAAAATAATTTTATAATAATAGAGATAACTTAATATATTTAAATTATACAGTATATCTGGTACACGAAACAAATAATCTAATATTTATTCAGTGGAAATATTCTGTTAAATGATGAATTGAAAAAATGATAAGATTATGAGAAAATAAAGACATACCAAGTGGGGTATGCATCGGCAAGGAATAAGGGAAAGGTGATAATTGGGAGTGTCTACATACGTATACTATTCATGCATGCTTATATTCATAGGCATAGTGCATTCCTCCCAACACCAACCACATGTTACTCACATGCACACATGCATTATGTAAGCACATCCATATAAACTTGTATGCATTAGATATACCCAACATTCATGTGTATTATTAAGTAAATTAAAATTTTATATGAATTCGATTTTGTTAATTATCACTGTTATGAGTATACACTATTATTATTATCATTATTATTATATGTATTGCTGTCACTGTTATATATATTATATATACACTATCATTATTAAAAAATTAAGTATACTTTTGTAATAGTGATACTGATTATATATAACAGTAATATGAGTTCATGTAAATTCGAATTCACAATAAACCTACTCCATTAAAATATATTACTTTATTAGTAGAAAATAGTGATAAATCGGGGTGTAACATGAAAAGTTTTGAAAAGTCATCCAATATTAATATTACTCCCGTCCAAGTACACTTAATTTTAAAATTTTGATGAGATTTAGTGAATTAATGCTGGTATGAACACATTCAATATCATTATATTAGTATTAGTTGTTATATTAAAAAATATTAATTGCGTATAATTGCAACGTACAATTTGTAGGCTTGGATTTCTTAAGCAGAGAAATACTACATATGTATAGTGTATATGATGTTTAGATTGTATCACCAGTGAATTAATTCTTTTTTGTTCACTTTGTTTTCCATTATTTAGATGTGCGATTGTGTTTTATTGCTGAAATTGTCGACATCCAATTACAAAATAGTTCTGTGCTGAAAAAAAAAAAAATACTTCTGTGCAGAAAAAATTATAAAATTAGTTCTGTGCAGAAAAAAATTACACTTCTGTGAAGAAATATTGAACCAATTTATAAATATAATCACTTTTTTTAATCAATATGTAAATCACCCATTTAAATAAAAATACTCACGGGCTAAAATTTCAAATGGCTAAATACAATATAGTGAAAAATAGAACATATTATAAAAAAATTCACTTTATGTTTACATATATATTGTGAAAGCATTGACCCTAATGCAAAAGAAGCCATCAAATAACAACCTTTCAACTCTCTAATAAAAAGAGATTTATGATTATACAACACTTAATAGCACATGTTCTTGGCAATCTTTTCTTATCTTTGCCGGTTGTTGCCTTGGCACATTGGGGCTACAACCATCAGTTTTGCAGCATGATTTGTTACCCATATACCAATTCCAACTATGAAATATAAAGCCAAGAAAATAGGAGCAAATAAAGATTTTTAAAAAAATGTATACCATATTATGACTATTTGAAAGTGTAGTAACTCTATAGTTGAATAAATAGTCCAAAATGAGCTACTTAGATCAACAGTTTTTCCTTGATATTGTTTATTGCAACAATGTGCCCTCAGTTCACCTGGTAATGAACCTGCATCAGTATCCCCTTGAGCTCATAAGCAATCAGTCGAATCGTGCCCGGTTTCTGTATAACGCCGTTCATTCCGATTTGGAAGCATTTATCCCGGGTTTCTCCATCATCACTCGATGTCAGCGCGACGATCAACGGCCAGCTTCGGCTCCTGTATTTCCGTATCTTCATCGTAACTTCAAACCCGTCTAGATCGGGCAAGTGAAGATCTAAAAGAATGATTTGGCACGAAGAAGCAGCAGGGCCCAGAGCGCTAAGGCATTCATATCCAGACGAGACGACGGAGACGATGCATCCCAGTTTTTCGAGCAACTTTCTTGTTACGGCTCGATTCATGTCATCAGCATCGGCTAACAGAACTTTCAGGCCTCGGAAAAGTGAGTTCGACTGGAGACGATGATCTGAAGATTGGTCATGTTCGGATATGGGTTTGACGATGGAAGGGCGGTTTTGGAAACATAAAACGAGGGCCATGCTTTGATCGAAACCCTCTGGTTTAGGTATCATCCAGATGTCTCCTTGCATTAGCTACAATAACAATGAAAGACAATAGCGAACAGTTAGTGTACATACCCCCGTATTCCTATTTTATCCAATCACACAAACCAAAACTTCGGTAATTAGGATATCAAAAGACTATTATATCAAGTAGAGGATCATAATTATTGGTTTTGGGGGAAAAAATTGTAAATTTTTGTTGACACCAACTAAGTGAAATAATTAGGGACATCATTTTAAATAGAATCAGGCTAGATAATCAGAAACAGGGGAGAGTATACGAAATTGCTCGAAATATAGATGGAAATGCACCAAGATGAAGACCATTTATAGAAGTGCAACAGCCACAGGAATAAGAATTTCAGACACAATATCATTAACTAACATGATTCAATTAGAAAATTACAGAAGTACACAACCATAACGGGTTTTAGGCGTACCTGAACGAGCTTTTTGCATGCACTAAAGCTCATGCTCTCCTCTGCTCCACCATAGTATCTCTGCTGCCCGCTACATGGGATAATGGGAACTGTATGCTCGTCCTGAGAACCAGAATGGCATACACCAACTTCACACCGAACATAAGAATATCCATCTGACGAATTTGATCTCCACTGACCCCGTCTTTGTTCGTTCCGTCCCTGACTTCCTCCGTCTGAATATACTCGCAACAAAAGCAACCCTCCTCCTGTGCTTGCATTCAACATACTACCAACCATATGCAAAATTACCTGAAATACCCTTTTCTCATCGCCTACTACATTGTTCGGTAATGACTTATCAACTTCAGTCACAAAATTATAACCCCTATAAGCACAGAGGCACTTAGAGAGGCAAGCAGCTTCTTTTATCATAGAATGCAGTTCAAAAGGCCTCATTTCCAACAGGAACCTTCCAGAATCCTTCCCTGTGGTGTCCATCACGTCAGCTATTAACGTTGAAAGCACGTTGCTAGTTTTTACCATGGTATCCACAAGAAGACGCTGCTCGTCGCTCGATTTTTCGTCCTGCAGTACGGACAAAAGACCCAAAATCGAATGCATCGGTCTTCTTAAGCCATTACTCATTACCATTTGAAACGCATTTCGAGCCTGACTAGCCAGAAGAGCGTCCTCTTTGGCTTGTTCTAAAGCCTGATTTTGTTCCTTGAGTTTATCTCTCATGAGCTGAGATTCTTCGAGCACTGATGCATGGGAAAGAGCGACAGCAACTTGATTGGCAACAGCCTCAACTATCTCGAGTTCTTCTTCGCTCCATGTTCGATCTGGAAGGACAAGAACGAGAATAGCGTAGCAAGCTGGAACCATCTCAGGGGTACCATCTTTGAAATTAGAAACCCTCAGCATAGGCATCCTTATAGCTGCTACAGACCCAGGCTCACCAACCCCTCCACTGCTAGCAACAGCAAGGGCAGAAATGGAATCAAGAATCCTAACCCCATCATTTCCTTTGATCTCTCTCACATAAGGGTCACTAGTCGGGATATTCGAATTATATGAGTTTGAGAAGTTTCGCTCTTTCAACTCATGAGTTAGGTTCATTTCCGTTTTTCCAGCATTTGGCATCCAAACAGCGCAGTTCTTCAAATCCAGCATCTTCGATAGCTCAACCAATGTGGTATACAATATTGTGTGGCGATCAAGGTACTTACGAATCTCATGTGTAAGCATTCTCACATGTAAGCCAGCTTCTTTCTGCTTCTTCTTAATCCCAACTTCCCGATCAAGTTCCCATGTCTTCTTCCTTAGCATGATTTCTCTCACCTTCACTTTAAGTAACAATGGGATAAGGGTAATTAGGGTAATAGCGGTGGCAAAAGAGACGAGGGCTGTGAGGAATTTGAAAATGGTAAGAGCTAGCATGAGCTGGAAACTGTGGGGCCCGTACGTCCAACCATTTAACAAATGAGTCATCCCACAGAGGACGATGAAGGCAATGAACTGAAAAAGTACCCATTTGAAAGGAATGCTGGAACAGCTAACAAAGTAAAGGAGCTCGATGGGGATGGAGAAGTAGGCCACTGCAATCAAGAAATCACTAACTTTTTGACATTCAAGAATATTGTCAATGCTCCAAAATCCCTCCTCATCACAGTTACAACGGAATCCGTTATCCTCAGCAGAAACGGAAAGGAAGAATGATAACAACAATAACAACAACAACAACGATGAAGATCTTAATGCCTTTAACATTGCATCCAATGCCTCAATTCTTCAATCCATTCCTATCACAAGCTCACAACTGAAGTTTTGGCATTCAGTTCCTGTTTAAGAAAATATTCATTCAAATCATAACCCAAAATCTAAAAAATTCTTATTTCTAAAATAAGATCATATATAATATTCGGTTACACACATTAACTATTTTTGGGATACAATTATCAATCGCACCACCAAGGATCTGACCAAAGTTAGCAATTAATAGCATACAAATGGCAGTTATAAAATTCATTATAGGGCAATTACTATATTCAATTTCTGCATTTTACACCTATGATAGAACTAATCACATAAAGAAGTTCTAGGGCTTAGATAATACTGCATCAGATTACTTTTACCAAAGTACAAGAATAAAATTCAAGCAAAATAATCAAATAGAAACCCATGTCAAGAATTGAATCCAACTAAGTAAAATAAATTTTAAAATAATAATATTAATTATAATAATAATAATAATTATTATTATTATAAAAAACTGAGAGATTCCAGAAAATATAAAATATGAAAGCAGAAAGCAAGAAGGAATCTGTACCTGGCAAAACGCAGAGAAGCTAATCTTCAGATTTATCACTGCATTTGATCAGGGATAAAAAAACAATTTTGGCCCATCATCTGCTTTGCCAGGACTGCATTGATATCATCGACCAATGCGTAACCACAATCCACTGATAAATCCATAAAATATAACTCCCGCAGAAATCAACACTTCCAAAAAAAAAAAATCTGAAATCCTAAACGCCAGTTATCTTTATAATCCGGCAAAAAAGCTGGTTCGTCGCAGAAAAACCCGAGCTAATTCATTATACCACGAACAGAAAACCTGAAATTAATCGCGAGCTAGCTCCTAGAATATGCATTTGTTGCATCTGTGAAAGTCGCCGGAAATCTTATAAAATGTTGGTTAACTTCTTCAATATTTGCAAACTTCAAAAGAGGGAGTCCCTGTGAGTAAGGGAGAGAGAGAGAGAGAGAGAGAGCCGATGTTAGCAATGGGAGGAGCAAAAGTAGGTGCAGAAATGAAAAGGGAAGAGAAGAAATAGAGAATAAATTTGTATGTATAGTTGGGGGAGGGGGGGTGGCCCACAAGGTTACATTACATGAGGAGAACTTGGACGCACTTTTGTTCAAAAAAAAAAAAAAAGGAAAAAACGTCGAGCCATCGGAATGGGGTCTTCTTCCTAACAAAGTACGATAGTCACTATTTTTATGTATTGGCATTTAATACAATATTTTAGTATTATGTATTCTTTTATCTGGATAATATATATGAAATAAGACGTCTGCATCAATGCAACTAGACATATGAATATGCACTGTATAATAATACTCAGAGCACGTAATTTTGTTCCGACCTAATCGATATTTGAGTTTGGCTGGATTTAATTTTTATAGATTCGATTGAAAATTTGATCGGGTTGGTCCAATCCATGAATTTGCATTGACCCAATGAACTAGTTCGATGGGTCCATTAACATATAAAAGTTGATAATTTTGGCTCTGTCCGACCTACTTGATACTTGGGTTGGACTTAATTTTTACAGGCCTGATTAAAAATGGATCGGTCCAACACGTGAATATGATTTTGCCCGATAGGCTAGGATGGGCTGGCCCGACTCGTTTGTCAGCTCTAATGAGTGCAAAAAAGCTCATATAAAATATTTTACGATGTGAAACAGATTTAAAATAATATAAATTGATATTTATTGGATTGAATCTGGACATTTTTTCTACAAAATTTCGTGCAAGTTAAATTTCAAATTTTCGCTCCTGATTTGTGTTACTATATAAGCAAATACATATTGCTATTAGTTAAAATGTGTGTTACTATTGAACTAAATGTTTTTTACATTTATTTATTTTTATATAAATAAATAATTTTTTCATACAATGTAAAAACAAAACGTTTGTTATTTTAAGAAAAAAATATTAATTTTTCATAAAGATTTATTTGTATAGAAATAAATACTTTTTTTCATAATAACATATATATAATAGTAAAAAGTGTGTTATTATATGAATCATTATACCTAACTTTTAAGGAATGATTATTAAATTAAGAAACACATATTTGTTCTTAATAAAAATATATTTTATCTCACAGTAATACATGATTGTCTATATAGTAACACAAATTGAGAGCAAATATGTGTCATTATAAGAGCAAATGTGTGTTATAAACGTGTGTTATTACATGAAACAATTGGGTCAATTTCATGCTCATAAAATAGGAGTCTAATGTATTGTTTTTAAAATAGGAGTCTTAAAATGTATCACTGGTCAATTAATCCATAAAGGAATGATTAATAAATTATGAAATACATATTTTTTCTCAATGTTCTAAAAGTCGCTAGTCGCTAGTCGGTCGGATCACTAGGGTCTAGCGACTGGTCGGGGACTAGTCGAGGATTAGTCGGGAACACCTAAATTATAAATATAATTAATTATTTAATAAATTAATACTACATTACACATAAAATAAAAAAAATTAACATAACCACCTTTAAAAATTATAATTATAAACGATAACAACCATGAAACTCAAAATGAAATAAAGTCATAATTTAAAATTCAAAAGATAACTCATATTAATTAAATTTTAAACTTTAACATATTAAAAGATAAGCATCATAATATGAGAAAAAAAATTGTGAACTCAAACTAATAATAGAGTAATTATTATCTAAAGGACAAAGAAAAAATCGAAATTTTTTTTATTTTACATAAGTTGGCGCCTAGTCGGCCATTAGTCGGCCACTAGTCGGCGTCTAGTCGGCAAGTCGGCCGACTAGTCGGATGTAGACGCCGATTACTGCTCCAGACGTTTTTTTTCAACCGATTAGGGGTAAAACGGGTCGGCCGACTTGACCGTTTTTAGAATGGTGATAAAAATTATATTTTGTCAAAAAGTAACACACATTTGTCAATATAGTAACATAAACTGTGGAGCAAATTACAAATATTTATTTGTAAAAAATATATTCCATCTGTCCCACATGAATTTGCACACTTTATTTATTTGGACGTCCCGCACAAATTTGCACTCTATTAAAGAAAGAAATATCGATTTGCATACATACTCACAAAAGTATACACATAATTACCCATGTATCACTACCTTATTTGTAAAATACATCTTTTTTAAAAAATGTATCATCTCGTAGAGTGCAAATTCCTACAGAATGGAGGGAGTATATTGTACCTATATTACATATTTAAAGTATTAAAAGATGAATTACTACATTAACAACATATTATCAATATAAATCAACAAAAAGAATGAAAAATAATTTAAAAAATATATATTTATTTTTGTAAAAAAATACATATTGTTCTTATAGTTACTTTAAAAATATAATTTTTTTTAAGAATTAGTAACACATATTGGTCCATATAATAGCATAGTCTGATAATGAATTTTCTAAAATAAACCTGTTAAGATTTTTTCTTAACTTTTTTTTTATCCTATTAGAATCCGTAAATTTTAATTTAATGCGATTTGTAAATTTATGCTATTTTAGGTATATCCCACCAGAGTCTTCCTCGTATTAATATAACTACATTTATGTATATAAATATGTTTGGAAAAGTTATGTTACATTTGACTGAAAGCATTAAATGAAATGTTTTTAGACTATCTTTTAAAGAAATAAAAATAATTATAAAATGGTTCAAAAATGGATACTAATTAATTAATTCTGTGGAAAAAAATTTAGAAAGTATTATATATATAGACAATATTGTATGATACGAATCATTTTGTAATACAAGATCTTTTTTGTGAGCTTATTTTTGTAGATTTATTAAAAAATGATTCATATTATAAATCACTTTCATACAGAACCTATTATAAGATAATATATTTCTGTGCAAATAAAAACCATGCATTTGTTCAAGAGTAGGTCTCTTGAGAACTCGAATTCACATGAACTCGTATTACTCTTATGTATAATGATTATCACTGTTATAAAAATATACATGATATTTTAATAGTGATTGCATATATGTATAACAATGATAGTGAACATAAATAATAGTGATATTTTATACACATAAAAATGATAATTGATAAAATCGAGTTCATGGTGGACTCGGTTTCATAAATTTTTTTGTCTTTGTGTCAATGTTTTAAATCAATTTATAAATATGATTGAATTAATCTCTTTGCAAATTGAGTAAATTAAACACGATTCACTCTGAAATCAAGCCTAAATCTTTTCCTAATTCTCTCCTATGACAATTAAGTCTAGCTATCATCTTTGTAATAGAGGACACAAATTGATGCTAATTTGGCTAAATCAACACTTACCTAAAAAATATTTAGGTATAAATACCCTTATTTAAGTCACTTGTGCACCAGTTACACGGTGCAACTCAAATTCTTTTTTAAAAAGTTACACAATTTATTACTGAAAAGTTGCACAAATTATTAATAAAAAATTATACTATAAAAGATACATTTTTCAATAATAACATATACTACCTCCGTCCCGGAACTACTTTCATAGTAGTTCCGGGCACGTGAACCAAGGAAAAGTAAATATGTGAGTGTAAAGTTAAATAATAAAATAAGAAAAAGTGTATTTTGTTGACTTTTGTGAGAGAGAAAAGTTTCATTTTTTGGTGTGTGAAAGAAGAGTTGAGACGTCCAAATAAGGAAAATGTGAAAGTAGTTTTGGGACGGAGGGAGTATAACTTTTCAGTAGTATTTTATATAATTTTTTAAAAATAAACTTGAATTGCACCGTGTAACTGGTGCATACAAGACTAATCCCCTGATAATCTTCTAGGAAGGGAGGTATGACTTTACCTAAAAACTCACTTTCATTACAATTTACAATATTACTTTCATTCCAATAAGTCTTGGCTGGCTTTCACAGAATTGACTCTACCGAGAGTCTGTGGATTTGTATACAGTGGATAATGTTACTATTATTCAGCTAAATTTTGGCCGATTTACGAGTGACAAGCTTTATATCAATCTTTCAAACCCATTATTTTTTACCCTATATTGCAATATTATATATACCACGACTTTCTGAATTTGTGTTTCATTCAATTACATTAAAAAGTTCTATGTGGTTTATTTGTTTTAGGGATAATTTTATATAAATACACCGCCTTTTACTCAACTTTTAATTTAATCCTGAGTTTCACGATTATTATAAAAAATTTCAACCTTTTAAAAAGTTTAAATTAATTCTATATAAATACGCCACCTTTTACTCAACTTTCAATTTAATCATGAGTTCACGATTATTATAAAATATCTCAAAGTTTCAATTCGATACACTTTTTTTTTTCCGGCTGACAACTGATGACGTGTCTCGCCGGAACGCATGAAATGTTGTCACACTGGCTTACACGTGTGAAATTACTTTTTTATATATTTTTTTTCCACATCATATATTATGGTGGAAAACGATTTTTTCCATAATATTTGTCATTCAAAAAATATTTTTTAATATAAAATCTTGTTATTTTTTTTATAAATATATAATATATGATGTGGAAAAAAAATAAAATAAAAAAAAATAATTTAACACGTGTACGTCAGCGTGACAAGGCGAGACACGTCATCAGTTGCTGGCCGAAAAAAAATGTTTATCGAATTGAAATGTTTTACAATAATCGTGAAATTTAGGATTAAATTAAAAGTTTAGTAAAATATGGTGTATTTATATAGAATTAACCCGTTGATTTAATTTGCAACGCCCTATTCATTTTCTTTTGTTTGTTTTTTCTATTGATTAACATTATATGTCTATTAGCATTGCATTTCTTCATACAATGTAGGTCTAATAATATCATGTTTTTGTTAATTAATATATGTAAAATTTAATGAATATGCACATAAATCAATTTCTTTTAAAGTATGCAAATTAATGTGAGATATTACAATAAAAAAAATGTGAAAATTTATTTGGAAAACAGTGTAGATCTGTACTTATAAAGTAGTACATTAATATCTTCTTTATATAATTTGATGTGTAGTTAAATAATAAGCTAAATCCAACTCTAAAATCACATTCTCACTTTTGATTTAGGGGCATGTTTCAAGGGTCCAACTATATACCCCTCCAACATTATTAGATACCCCCTCTAAAATATATTTATTTTATTTTTAATATATTTTTATCGAAATTTACTTGATATTTCAACAAAAATATATGAAATATGTGTTTGGAAAAATCTTAAAAATATTTTATCAGTAAATATTTATCAAAATTCAGTTAATTTCTCGTTATAAATATAGCAAAAATAGAATATATACATTAAAAAAGTGTGTATCTAAGGGGTATATAGTATGGGCCATGTTTCAATCACCCATCTGTATTTAGTTGGCCCAAAAAATGGCATTAACCCTACCCAAAAATTGCATTCTATCACGGTGGGCCGTGCCGAAGCTGGCCCATTGGGCCCATCAGAAACCAAATAAAATTATTTAGACCCAATTTTGTATACCAATCTATTTTTTATTTATCTAAATATACACGCAAAATATTTAAAGTGTCATTTTTTTTAGTTTAGGTAATTGAATTTATTAAGTACACTCCTCTAGAATACTACCACTAAGTTCACATCATCGGATCATTCATGTTTTAAAAAAAAAAAGTTTATTGAATTAAAGTCATATGTTCATTCCTAATCGGTTTTTATTTGATCAATATTGCCAGGATGGATGTAAGAAGAAAAATATGCATATGTAATTTACAATTTAAAAAAATAAATAAAACTAGGTTAAAGTATAAAATCCTAAGGATATTTTTTGTCGTTTCTTATGAATATTGATGTATTTTGGTTGAATGAAATGATTTAGGAAGGATGATGATGCAATATTTGTTTTGCTCATTTTTTATTCGTTTTCGTGTTTATAATATCTCAACTCTGATTTCCTGAGTTATTAGTCTTATTTCGGAAAAAGATTTTAAAACTATGTACGATATTCGAAAAAATATTTGGGCCTAAAATTAATTTTTAATATGCATCAACAAGAGGACTACACATTTGAGTAGATATGTTGACAATATGTTTACTAGCTAGATAGATAAATTAATTAATAAATCAAGTCCACACGTTTTAATTATATTAGTTTGTATTAGTAATATTTTTATATGTACATTTTAATTATATTAAACTGCACGTTTTATCATTGCACGATGCAAATGATATACATGAGAGTGACTTGTAACATATCTTCAATTACGATTATTTGCAAACATTTATTGTATTTATTTTTAAACTAAACCTATATATCGTTTGTTCCATTTTTATGGAAAGATAAGTATAAATTAGATATTGTACGAAGCTGACATAATAATATGGTTCGTAAGATAAAAATATTTATTAGTAAAAAACATGAATTTTTTTGACGGATATATAGATATTTTTATCTTACGAACCAAATGGTAAATCTCTTATACATCAAATGTCTCTTGCAATTTAAATGCATATTTTCAAATAATCACACTTGTTTCCACTGAAAAATTAGGGCTAGCTAGTAAACAGAAAAATACTTTTTAAAAAGAAAAGGAAACCCTATTCAAATGTATAGACCACTGAGTAAGACCTAATGTAAAATTTCAGTTGATTGCCATTATTATACTAATAAATTTGCTAAATAGGTGACCCATCATTTAATATCATCTATTTGTTGCACTATCTCTTTAAATTATTATCTTGCAAATATTCATCTAACAAATGCAACATATGATGTTCACAAATATAATTTTACGCAAGAATTTGCTAACAACGAAGCTACCAATATGTCAACTGAGATCTTTTACTTGGCCTTCTATTTTGAGGTTAAATACTGATGCAGAGTATGCATATAAAAGTATACATCATTAATGTGTGCACATGCATATATCATGTATATATATATTGATTATATATTATTTCTCCATCTTCAAATGAGATAAAAAATACACCAAACTAGAGATATATATAATATCGATATAATTGTTCCCCATGCTTAAAATGAATGAAGAAAGAACCGTATAAAACGAAAGTAGTTTATATGGATGGAGATCCCCTCTGTACAGGAGGGGATCGTTAGATCACACACACTTTCGCGGGTGTGTGCATATGTGTGCGATCCAACGGTCCTCCTCTGCACAGGACCCTTCTGTACAGGAGGGGATCCGAATTCAGTTTATATGAGTCATTCTCCTGTGAAACTTGTTCATATATGAAACTAGTACCACTATATTCAGTAACACTATTACGCTTATAAACTTATACCCGACCACAATATTTATTCATACATTTTGCTGTGTTTGTGTGTATAAAGTATTATGGTATAATTTTTAAAAGAAGGGATATTGGATTAATATATTACTGAATGAATATAATTTCAAACACACATATACATATATATATTATTAATGAATATATATAGTTGCATATATATGGTGAACAAATTGTAGAGGAAAAAGTGTTATTTTGAGTTAGTATTTTGTGAACATGTTTCCCCATATAGTAGTTTACAATTAATACTTATACTAAAAAAAAAGAAAAAAGAATACCCTTTAATTAATATTTTTAATGAAACTATTAATATTAATCTAAATTAGTACCATATAGTAAAACAATTAATATTTTTTATGACAAAAAATTAACACTCTCAAGACAACTTTCAAAGGTACTTGACTCACAAGCTATATATGCTAGTTGACATGTCTAAATTGCTGCTAATTAATAGTACTATATGGCTGTGTTTACTTTTTAGGTTGCACTAGTTACCTCATTGGGGATAGGTTATTTTATGACAAGTTAACCCTTATTTACTTCTTACCCAATTATCCAAGAAGAATGTGCATGTCTTCTCATCTCCAGTGGTGTGTAAAAAGTACTGAATGAAGAAATAGCAAAATTTATCAGTCTAATTTGACTTGATTAAAATGAAAAAATAGCAAGAATTTAAACCTAGTCAGACGGATAACTCGTTATTTTAATCCGTTTCGATAAAGATTTGTTATTTACTGAAAATAAATACAACCTATATGCAGGGGTGTTAGGAAAAAATGACATCAAGTTCTTACATGAATTTTTGGCTCGGGGAGGACAATGTACTCTAATGCAATTCCATAACTGTTAATGCAAGGGGTAGTAATAAAATTAAAAGCCTAACATCTGCCTGTATTTTTTCAGATTTAATTGGTGGTTTACGGAAATATATGAAGATATAATATGGTGGAAAATGAAAATATCAGCATGTACATTTAATGTTAACATAATTCATATAAACGATGTCAATAAAAATTAATTCAGACACTAAAAAGAAACCTCAATCGAAATCAAGATGTTTAATTAATACCACATACATTAGGAAAAAATGACATCAAGTTCTTACATGAAATTTTGGCTTAGGGAGGACAATGTACTCTAATACTTATATCTTCCTCGAAGACTAATATGAATCAATGAAATATTGAACAAAATAAAAAATAGGAACATGTAATACTTAATTGTAGTATTCTTGTAATAATTCAACGAAACAATCAAGATATCCTTAAATTCTGGAACATAAATTAAACTCACTCCCTGTACACTGCTTATTAAAACTTCGTCTCGATCCGAACACTGATCACGGATCGTGCCCTAATCGGAGCTCCAAATCCACTTCATTTTCCTTCACAATATTCCCATCACCCCCTCCTCCATCCTGTGACGATTTCCCAATCTTCAAACTCAAATTCGAGTCAACATGATCATCAAAGTCATGTTGTTGTTTGCAAAAGGGCAAATAATTCCCCCTTTGGACATTATTAGGGTTTGATGATGGCAAGTAGACTTGATAGTTCACTTGTCCCCCCACACCTCCATAGTACCCACTTTGTAGTTCATGATGAGAAGTAAAATACCTCAAGCTAGTGTAGTGATCGGTGGATTTTTTCGACGGCTCGTCTTGATTCTTCGCTTTCGCTTTCGCCTTATCCTTCCGGTGGATGTTCATGTGTCCACCTAAAGCTTGCGCGTTCGTGAAGCCGCGCTTGCAAAACGTGCACTCGTACGATCTTCCTACGCCGGTGGTGTCCTCCGGTTGATCGTGATCGTTGATCTCGGTGTCGGAGTTGCTAGGGTTTTTCTCCATATTTGATTGAAGAGTAGGATGAAAAAGTGTTCTTAGGTTGAAATTTTTACAAGATCAAGGTGGGTTTTAGGTGGAAAAAAAATGAAATGTATGTGGGAAGAGTTACATATTAGTGGTTAATGGGATGGAGATAGGGAAAGGGATGGAAGGAAACATTAAATGTAATGGTCTTTGCATTCTTTTGTACTCATCTTCATGAGACACACTTGCTAGCATTGTTGGAATTTTATTTTATTCTTATTGCCGGCTTACTTTTCTTTGTAATTAATAATACTTTTATGTCTCCTTAAGAGGGTGGTGAAAAGAACCCGTCTTAATATGACGTTTCGCGCCTATATATCTCAATTAATTTGAACAAAATTGAGTTCAACTCATAAAAAATGACATTTGTAATTTAATATTGAAGTGCCAATGTTGCACGGGTGCGGATACGCAGATGCGAGTGCGATACAATACGAGTTTTTAAAAAAATTAGGGTACTATTCGTTAAGGATACATTTATTTATTTATTTATTTATATTTTATTATATATAATATCTAAAAAAAATATTTTTATAAAAAATTTATAAATCATTTATATTTTTTATCACCTAAAATTTGAGAATATTCAATAATATAATATAATTATGTAAAAAAAAAAATCAATTCGAGTTCCATTAGTTCAATACATAAATCATAGTACTCCCTCCGTCCCAGAGGTGTTTTCACCTCTGGGATGGCACAACTTTAAAAAAAAGTAGAGTGTCGTGTAAAGTTATATTATTAAAATAATGAGATTAGTTGGATTGTGAGGATAAAATTAAAGTAATAGTTTCCATTTATAGGGTGTGAAAACAATTGTGGGACGGGCGGAAAAGGAAAGTGTGAAAACAATTATGGGACGGAGGGAGTAATAAATTCAATCTAAAACGAGTCACACTATCAATTTAACTTATATGAAATAATAAAATTTAATTTAAATAATATATTTAATATTTATAAATAGAGTTCGTACAGTGGATTTGATCGAGAATCCATTAGCTGGATTCGCCACGTGGAGAATCCGACACGAGAATTCAAGAATCTTACCCTTTTAGGGTGCAGGTGCGAATCCGATTTTATTATAATATTTTTAGAAGAATCCGTGTATCCTATATGCCATGAGTTCATATTTTAGTTGCTAAAATTTAAAAAGTTTGCAACATAGTTGGTTCAATGCGAACATCCCTCTATAAACCAATTAATAGGGAGTTTTTTTTATTTATATGTCAGATTTTTGTGCAATTTAATTATGTGTCGATTTATTATGCTTTATTTTTATATATCGTCTCATATTGTAAAGTCAATATAAATATATATGTGGCAATTATATATATCTTGTAAGTAGCAATAGCAATTATATATATTTATGTACATGTGACAGTTATATATATTTAAAAAATAGTATAATAATAATCATTCTAATTACATATATTAATTTTAATTTAAGAATAAATTAATTAAATATTAGTATTTAAATTTTAAAAAAATTAAATAACAATTTTTAGTTAATTATCAATTACAATAATAAAAATATTAATTTATTGGAAGTACTCAAAATTCACGTAATACTTGGAAACTACACTTGTGTGTGTATATATATGGTTGCAGAAATTATGGCGATTAAGACACGAATACACATCATTAAAAAAAATTCCCCTAATAATTTTAATTGTAGCCAAGATCCTAGGTTGAAAAATAAAACATCCTCTCACTCTCAAGTTCAATTGTGGAATTTCTTCGGAATGTAAAAGATATCACCCCATTTAATCTATGAATTAATACATCAATATCAACTATATCATAAATATGGTTAGTATATGGCAAGATGACTTCATGGCATATGCACATCAAATCACGCAACAAAAAGTAAGGATGAAGTCCTATTTTTATAAGTAATTAATGCATTTGTTTGTTTAGTCTTTCTCTATTAAAACAATTTTTTTTACTGTACAACCATCACTTAATTAATACTATCTCTGTCCCTCAAAACTTTGCGGTACTTTGGGGCACGGTTTTTTAAAAAAAGTGTAATGAGTAGAATATGTATGGTGGGGATTGTAATGTAAAGATTTTAAAGGTGGAGATTGTAATGTAAATATTAGGGATGTCAAGGGGGGGGGGGGGGGAGGGGGGGCCAATTCCCATCCCCATCCCCGCCCCCGTCCCTGCGAACTTCGCGGGGAAAATTTTATCCCCATCCCCGCCCTGCTGGGGAACCGGTCCCCGCGGGGAATCCCCTGTCCCCGTATAATATTTTAAATTTTTTTAATTTATTAGTTTTTAATAATTATTATTAATAAATATAAATACAAAATTACAAAATGTACTAATATTTTTAAAATAAATAGTTAAAATTCAAAATAGAAATTTAAAAATGTTTAAAATACAAATTTAAATTATGTATATAATACAAAATATTAATATAAAATATGTATAAAATTCAAAATACAAATTTAAAATCTAAAAAATATATTAATTACTTTATTAATTTAATTACTTATATTTTATGCATTATATATATAATTTATTCATATATAAATATATATTTATATGTATAAAAAGTGGACGGGGCCCCGCGGGGAACGGGGCGGGGATCCCCGCGGGGCGGGGAATACAATCCCCGTCCCCGCCCCGCCCCCGCCTTCGGGGCAAAAAAATTCCCCATCCCCGTCCCCGTTCCCGCTGTCATCGGGGATTCCCCGCCCCGCTGCCAAGCCTAGTAAAGATTTTAAAGGTGAAGATTTAAAGGGATATTTCTATTTTGAGAGTGTGCAAACTTTTGCGGGACAAACTAAAAAGAAAAGTGTGCAAACATTCGTGGGACGGAGGTAATATTATCACATATTGTTGATTTTACACTCACAATTAAATAACCACTAATTCACAAGTTAACCACAAAACTAAACGAGTATGTCTTTTGGGGATGAAGATCATAGTATTAGATATTCCAAAGGTTTATGTTAAAAAGAACCTATGGCTTTTTTTTATTGGTTAAAAGGTGATTAAAACTATGACTTCAAAATATAAATTGTGAAATTCTAACCATAATTTAAATGAATAATAAATAATTATGAGGATATATATAATTGAATATATACGTACTATCGTTCCCTCTAATCAGTTTATGCACTAACTATCATTGAATTTGATTAAGATAAAACGTAATAGGAAACAAATCTACATTGGTCAATGTCCTTCTTGTTAATAAGGTTTTTTATTTATCCTAACACAAAATATTGACCTGGTCATGTAATAACGACTAGCTAAATGATTCCAGATCATAAATATATAAATATTATTCACCTATCAGTACGTACACTTTATTCCATTTTGTTTAATACTAAACTTTTCTTCCTTGCATTTTGGTTACGGCCATTTTGTGCCTATTATAAAAAAAAATACTACCTCGTGACCACGTCTCGGGTCTTTCTTCAAAAAGATCAGAGCACACATATTAAGAAAAAATTGGAGTATGTGAGTGTGAAGTTAAATAATAAAATATAAAAAATGTACTTTATTGACTTTTGTGAGTCTAAATTATTTCCTTTTTAAGGTGTGAAGAAAGAGTTGGGACGTCCCGAAATGAAAAAATAAGAAGAAAGAGTTAGGGACGGAGGGAGTATTATTTCCTAATTAGTTATTTGATCGTGTGACGAAGAAGTGGTCAATTTCTTGTCTAATTGATGCAAGTTATTACAACTGATGTCATTTTATAACGTATTTAAAAAAATAACGGTTTATATATAAACAAAAAGGTATGTGTGTAGTGAACTCTTCCTTCTTTTTTCTTTTTTCAAATATTATTATATATTATGGACATTTCACTATAATAGTGTGTAAATATCATTAATGATACTAAAAAGTAAAGAGAATTTATGTGAAATCAAATTTGCGAAACACACTCTTGTATATATGACGAGATTAATATCAAAATCGTTCCATAATTTTTTATTTTTTTTTATTTGATTTCATAATTATGTAATGTTTCAATTTAGTCTCATAACAATTCAAATATAATCAAATTAGTCCTAAATCGGCGGAAATGACATAAACGGCGTCGTTTTACTCATGTGAGCCAATTCCGCCGGAAAATATAACACGTGACCGGCACGTGAGTAAAACGACGTTGTTTTATGTCATTTCCGGCGACTTGAGACTATTTTGGTTAGATTTGAATTGTTATGGGACTAAATTGAAACATTAAATAATTATGAGACTAAATTGAAATATTACATAATTATGGAACCAAAGTAAAAAAGTTATGGGACGATTTTGATATTAAAATCAATATATGACACATACACATCCTGAAATATGCACGAAAGGTGCATGGTCCTGATTAGTCGAACTCTATACTAATAGAGATATATTGTCATGTGTAAAGAATCATTTTCATATGAGAAACTTGTTTATAGTAGATTCACGAATACCATAATATTAATCATTGCATTTATTTATTAATACCATAATATTTTATAATATAATATTATAGTACATGTGGATGCATTTAATATTACAATAAATACATCTAATAACATTAATTTAATACTATGAACAAATTTGTGATGCAGATATAGATTTAATATATTTATTTAATTAATATTATCTTTTATATTTTATAAAGTTTATGATTTTATTTAAATGATATTTTTATTGTTATTGGGTCGGACTTTAAGACCTGAAACTCTAGTAGTGTTATATAAATATGAGTTTATTCTACGTGATTTGTATATGAGTTGATTTGGTTTTATTGAAAGATTGAGTTTATCCCTTTTCCCGTGTTTTGATTATTGTTCTTCCGGCATTCTTATGATTCAACGGATTTAACAATAGTAATTACGGAGATCATATTATTCGGTATTCATAGGATTGAATCAACGGATTTATGATGGTATCGATTTCTCGCTGCGTCAGTTTATGATCATAAAAAATAAAAAATTGAGAATGAAAAGATGTAACACACAAAGATAATTAATTTTTAAACATAAATTCGCAGATACAACAATTGGCTTGTTATGGTTTGAAATTAGCTAGCGTGGGACGTACGAACAAAAGAGACGGCTAAATTACGCGTCAATGCAAGGTAAGTGATAACTGTACCTTTGAAAATGTCTTATTATTGTTAACGACGTTACAATTCTCTACATAATTGAAGACGGCCAATATTCCAATTAACTAAGATTATTTTTTTATAAAAAATCAAAATAATACGCAAAAGACTTGTACGAGACTGTCTTACGAAATTAGTACATGATTCAAATTTTTTTTGGTCGATTTGGTTTATATATGAGTCAAATAAACTCGTCTACACAAAATAAAAATTGTGAAATGGTTTGATATTATGAAGATTTTGAGAATCATATATATATTTAGGAAGATAATATTTAATTGTTCATATATGTCTTTATTATTTTGATTATTTTTTAGATTAGTTGTTTTTATTTACTATTTAAACTAAAGTTATAGTTCTGTTGTGAAAATGTCCGAGAATGAATTGAACTCAATAAGACTTGAAGTTTTCAGAGCAATTGAAAGAACTTACCGGATGAACACACTCAACAGAAATAATCAGGAAATCAAAAGAACAAAGCAATTTACGTGGTTCGAGCAAATTGATCTACGTCCACGGATGGGGTTGACTCACTTCACTAAATAATGAATAATATTTACAGAATACAAGCTTTCTCTCTCTAAGATTTAGAATGAAGCACTCTCTTACAAAACTGGAATGAATACATACTTATAGATCAGACCCTTAACCGCCTTTGAGCTCTTAACCAATCAACGAGATTCGTATGATTATAACCGCCTTGAATAACTGTTCCGGCGTCCAATGAGATTGCTCCGCCAGCTGCCCAAATAACCGACTTTATCACTCTGGTGAAGTCGCCTTTGCCATGCTCTGTTTTCATAACTGTCAGCTCAGGACCGCCTTCATGCTGAGTGACTCAGGGAGTAGGTGATTCTCAGCTCAGGATGCTTTCCTCAGGATTTGCCTTCAGTTCTACCGAGTCTTCAGTGTCTTCACTGATCTGACCATTCAGGATGAGTGTCAGGAGAACACTCCTGACTCAGGATCAAGTCTTCGCTCAGGCTCAGGATGCTTTCCTCAGGAATATTCCTCCGGATCCAATACTCAGAATCAGGATTCCTGACTAATCTTCAGTACTCAAACTCAGCTTATCTTTACACTTAACAATTCTCCACCTTAAAATAAGTGAGTTTCCCCCATTCCACACTCTACCTCAGGACCTAGTTCATGGTACATCCCATGACTGCAGCTTGATCAGCTCCAAGCAATATCTGAATTTGGAAATAGGTAAGACCTTAGTCAGCATATCCGCAGTATTGTCCTTAGTGGAAACCTTCTGCACTGAAATCACTTTCTTTTCCACCACATCTCTCATAAAATGAAGTCTGACATCAATATGCTTTGACCTTTCATGAAAGACCTGATGCTTAACCAGATGAATTGTGCTCTGATTGTCACACTGAACTGCAACTTCCTTTTGTCTGATTCCAAATTCTTTAATCATACCCTTGAGCCACATTGCTTCCTTCACTGCTTCAGTCATCGCAATATACTCAGCCTCAGTAGTTGAGAGTGCCACTACTGATTGGAGTACTGCTCTCCAGCTGATTGTTGTACCATATAATGTGAACACATATCCTGATAAGGATTTCCTTTTATCAATGCTTCCAGCATAATCTGAGTCCACATATCCCTGAAGTGGTTTAGTGTCATCCTTAGTCTTCTCAAAGAGTAACCCCAGATTCTCAGTTCCTTTTAAGTATCTCATTATCCACTTAAAAGCCTCCCAGTGTGTCTTTCCCGGATTTGCCATAAATCTACTGACCACACTGACTGAATGAGCTAAATCTGGCCTGCTGCACACCATAGCATACATTATGCTACCTATCCCATTTGAGTAAGAGATTTTACTCATGTGTGTCTTCTCTTCTTCTGACTTCGGACACTGACTTGATGTCAGTTTGAACTGTTGACCAAGGGGTGTAGATACAACTCTGGCTTCATGCATGTTGAACCTCCTGAGTATCTTCAGGATGTAATCCTTCTGAGTTAAGAACAACCTCCATTTGTCCTTATCTCTGATAATTTCCATGCCCAGTATCCTCTTAGCCATACCCAGATCCTTCATGTGAAATGTGCTACTCAGTTTTTCCTTCAATCTCTGAATTCTTTCAGGACTCTTGCTTGCAACCAACATGTCATCCACATAGATCAGCAGATATGTGAGTACTTCCTTCCCTTGCTTTTCAAGATAGACACAACTATCATACCTGCATCTTGTAAAGCCTATGGAGATCATAAAACTATCAAACTTCTTGTACCATTGCCTCGGACTTTGCTTCAGTTCATACAATGATTTCTTCAGTAGACACACCTTATCCTGATTCCCAGGTAGAATAAAACCTCCAGGTTGTTGCATGTGTATAGTTTCTTCCAGGTCTCCGTGTAGAAAGACTGTCTTGACATCTAACTGCTGAAGCTCCAAGTCATTCTGAGCTACCTTTGACAATAGGATTCTGATTGAACAGTGTTTTACCACTGGTGAGAATACCTCATTGAAGTCTACCCCCTCCCTCTGAGTGAAGCCTCTGGCAACAAGTCTTGCCTTATATCTCAGCTTCTCTCTTCCTCCTGATCCCATTTCAGATTTCTTCTTGAAGATCCACTTGGAACTGACTACCTTCTGTCCCTGAACTTTGTTCACTAAGGTCCAAGTGTTGTTCTTCTCTAATGACTGAAGTTCCTCAGTCATGGCCAATATCCATCTCTCCTTATCTTTCCCTGACACAGCTTCAGCATAGCTTTGTGGTTCCTGATGCTCCACCTCTTCAGCGGTTATCAGGGCATAGGACACCATATCAGCATGACCATATCTAGTCGGAGGGTGTATGTTTCTCCTGTGTCTGTCTCTTGTTAGACTATAGTTTCTGAGATCATGACCTTCAGTATCTGAAATTGAGTGTTCAGAATGGTTGTCAGTATCACTTTCCTCTGACTCCTCTTGAGTCCTTCCTGAGGTTTCACCTGCCTAAAAAATTCCTTGTCCTGAGTTCCTTTCAGGAGTCTCCACCTCAACCTGAGATCCATCTCCTGAAAGTATACCATCTGAGTCGTGTATGTTGATGGGCTGATTGTATCCCATGACTTTCTCGTTGAAAGTCACATCTCTACTGACAATACACCTTTTATGTCCAGGGTCCAAGTACCATAACTTGTATCCTTTCACTCCCTTAGGATATCCTAAGAAGATACATCTCAGTGCTCTAGGTTCCAGCTTATCCTGCCTGATGTGGGCAAAAGCTGAGCAACCAAATACCTTCAGGTTATTGTAGTCCGAGATTCTCCCATACCACACCTCATCAGGTGTCTTTAACTCAATTGCTGAGGAAGGTGACTTGTTAATAAGACAACAAGCTGTATTGACTGCTTCCCCCCAAAACACCTTGGGTAGCTTTGCATCTGACAACATACTCCTGACCTTTTCCAGGATTGTCCTATTCATCCTCTCAGCCAAGCCATTTTGCTGAGGATTTGCAGGAACAGTCATGTGTCTAGTGATCCCCCTTTCCTTGCAGAAATTGTTGAACTCCTCTGATACATACTCCAATCCATTATCAGTCCTGAGATGTTTAATGGATCTTCCTCTCTTATTTTCTTGTTCACTGACCCAATCCCTGAACCTTGCCAAGGCCTCACTCTTCTGCTTCAGTATGAATACCCATACTTTCCTGCTGAAGTCATCAATGACTGTCATGAAGTATCTTCCCCCTCCATGAGTCTCCACCTTAGCTGGTCCCCAGATATCAGAATGAACATAATCCAGATGTGCATCAGTAATCTTCTTACCTTTAGGGAATGGGATTTTCTTGGATTTACCCAGGACACAATTGTCACAAAAATCCAATTTCATCACCTTTCCTTCCTCAAATGCCTTCTGCTTTGAAAGTTCTTGGAGTCCCCTTTCTCCAATATGGCCCAACCTTTTATGCCATATCATTGCCTCAGTGCTGTCCATAACATTGTTTGCTGACCCTGAAGAAGTGCTTCCAATCAGGATATACAACCCATTGACTTTCTTGCCTTTCATGTATACCTTATTGCCTTTAGTTATCAGGATATAACCATCCTCAGTGTTGAACTCATAACCCAGTTGATTCAGTGAACCCAGAGAGATCAGATTTCTCTTCAGTTCTGGCACCAGCATCACATTTGAGAGTATCTTATCTACTCCATCATGCAGCTTCAACCTGACAGAACCACTCCCCTTCACCTTACATGTCTGATTATTGTCCAGTACAACTGAGCCTCCATCAAACCTCCTCAACTCCCTGAATAATGATTCATCAGGCCACATATGGAATGAACATCCAGAATCTAGTACCCACTCATCATTCAGTTTCAGGTTAGTAACCGTTAACACCTCAGCACTATCATACTCACCTTCAGCAGCAACAATTATATCAGCCTTTTGTTCTTCTCCCTGATTCCTATTTCTGTCAGGGCAATTCTTCTTGAGATGACCAGTTTTGTGACAAGCAAAATATTTCCTCTTCTCAACAAAATCACCAGATTTTGGCCCCTTTGTGTTCTTCTTCTTCTTGTTCTGAAAATCTTTCTTTCCCTTCTTGAACCTGACATTCAATACTTCAGCCTGAACTGAATTTTTCTTATCATCTTGTAGCTGAATAGACTTTGTTTTCAGTGCACCCAGAATATCATCAAAGGACAATTTATCCTCCCTCCCAAATAGGAAGGTATCCTTGAAATTCTCAAAGGATTTAGGCAAAGAATTCAGGAGCATCAAAGCCTTATCAGCATCATCATCATCAATTTCCACTCCCAGGTTCTCAAGATCATCAGTAGCCTTGTTGAATTCCGCAAGTTGTTCAATCAACTCCTTCTCTTCACTCATCCTGAATGACATCAGTTTTTGCTTCATGAACAACTTGTTGGTGACAGACTTGGTCTGATACACCTTCTCCAGCTTATTCCAAACCTCAATGGTAGTCTTCTCCTTGCACACCTCCCTCAGAGGTTTATCCCCCAGACACAAGATGATTGTGCTATGAGCCTTTTCTAATATTTCTTGTTTCTTGCCTGGATTTTCTGACGAAGAAGGGGGCCATTGATCTTCATGCTTCAGAGCATTGGCCAGCCCATGATGAGTCAAGAGAGCCTTCATCTTGATCTTCCACAAACCAAAATCGTTTGCTCCAGTGAATTTCTCAAATTCCAGCTTGGTGGATGCCATGATTGATGATTAACCAATTGATTCCTCCTCCAATTCCCACAGACGGCGCCAATTGTTGTGAAAATGTCCGAGAATGAATCGAACTCAATAAGACTTGAAGTTTTCAGAGCAATTGGAAGAACTTGCCGGATGAACACACTCAACAGAAATAATCAGGAAATCAAAAGAACAAAGCAATTTACGTGGTTCGATCAAATTGATCTATGTCCACGGATGGGGTTGGCTCACTTCACTAAATGATGAATAATGTTTACAGAATACAAGCTCTCTCTTTCTAAGATTTAGAATGAAGCACTCTCTTAAAAAATTGGAATGAATAAATATTTATAGATCAGACCCTTAACCGCCTTTGAGCTCTTAACCAATCAACGAGATTCGTATGTCTATAACCGCCTTGAATAACTGTTCCGGCGTCCAATGAGATTGCTCCGCCAGTTGTCCAAATAACCGACTTTATCACTCTGGTGAAGTCGCCTTTGCCATGCTCTGTTTTCATAACGGTCAGCTCAGGATGGCCTTCATGCTGAGTGACTCAGGGAGTAGGTGATTCTCAGCTCAGGATGCTTTCCTCAGGATTTGCCTTCAGTTTTACTGAGTCTTCAGTGTCTTCACTAATCTGACCACTCAGGATGACATTCAGGATGAGTGTCAGGATCAGAACACTCCTGACCCAGGATCAAGTCTTCGCTCAGGCTCAGGATGCTTTCCTCAAGAATATTCCTCCGGATCCAATACTCAGGATCAGGATTCCTGACTAATCTTCAGTACTCAAACTCAGCTTATCTTTACACTTAACAAGTTCATTATTATACAGTTGAATATGAATTAAAGTTTTTATAATTGTTATATTTTAACTTTTTATTGTTGGTATTCTTTTGAAAAATTGACAAATTTTTTATATGAATTCACATTTTTACTGCATCGACATTGTCGCAGCACCAACTCAAACATCATTTATGAAATCAACGTTAGTGGATTCCAGTGCTGTCGTTTTATCCCAAGTAAGTATGCAACCTAATTTTGCACTGGATTTGACTTGAACAATGTTGTCTGTTACAATGCAGGTTTTCACAACATTCTAATTTGCATAACAACAAATAGGGAGCTACATCATGATTAAATATTATACATAATTTGAATTTTAAAATTTATGAAAAGTTGCTGATTTTTTTAAAATTCATCTCATAATAATAACTAGTAAATAATGTTTATAAAAAAGAATAATAAATAAATATATTCGTACATTTGACTTTCATTCTTCCAGTTCTCTCTCCCCTCACATATGTATATAAAATGTTGGGCTTTGATTGCCCAAAATAGATAGGCTTGAAAATATTTGGGCCAACACTATTTTTCGTTAGTGGGCTGCAGCGTTATTTTTGCTTAAATTGTGGCCTCATTGATATTCAGTGCTATTTAACTCCGAATAAATATTATGTGCACACACTTAATCTTATATTATAAAAAGCGATTTGGATCCCTCCATTTAATATTTTCTCAATTTTCTCCATTTAGGGCTCATTTGGTTCGTAAGATAAAAGTATCTATTCGCAAAAAACATGCATATTTTTTGCGGATAGATACTTTTATCTTACGAACCAAATGCGCCCTTAGTATAAATGTCATCTATTATCATATGTATATTTATTAATTATTTTAATTATGTATATATATCCATGATAATGATGACATTTATACTGAAAAGAGAAAATTGAGGAAATATTAAATGGATGAGATCCGACTCCAATAAAAAGAGGGTATCACTCTCTTGGTGTTGACAAGTGTCACCCTTTCTTTTCGCCACATGTCACAAATGATATATTACCTCCTCAATTTCCAACCTCTCAACTTCAGTGTTCTTCCAAATAAACTGCCACATGCCATCTTCAATCAAAAAACCCTCCACTATCCTTATATTTCTTAATTACACAATAATTATCTTAGTAATTGAAACGTTTCTCAAACTTTATTTTAAAAAAAAACTCATAATATTATTGAAATCATGAGCTGGACCCTGCAATCACAACAACAAATTACTTAAACTGTTTATAATATTATTAAAGGATTTTTCTAATTAATGCTGCAGGGTGATTTTTTATATTAGCTTTTTTACGATTTTGCATGATTTACCTTTACAGAATGACATCTCCATGATAAAGAACCAACTGTAAGAACAAGTAATGTTGGATCTTGCCACAATATACAACTATAATCAGTGGTTATTACAAAAGCAAGATTAATATTTTTTTGTTTTTAATTATATGGAAGGAAACTTACTACGTCAGAGATGATTGTAAAGTTGCTTCATCGCATTTGCATGTTTGTTTTCTTCCAGTTACATTCTTTAATTTGAATCATATTTAAGAATGTGATTTTAAATGTGTATAATCATAAATGACATTCCAGTTACATTTTTTATTATGTTTGGAGTATTAGGGTGTCTTCTGTAATTTACTGTGTAGAGATTAATTAAACAAAGTATGTTGTTATTTTTTAGCACAATAACCATAAAATAAACTGGTTACTTGTATTTTCTTGGCTAGCAACTTATGTGATGCATCAAGTCATACTTGTCAATGATCACACAGACATTGATAAATTTGAAAAATAATATAAAATAAAGAATAATCACGAATCGCTAACGTATACCAACACACAATTTACTGGTATGATTTCCACGTTCACATGCTAACCTATTTGATTTTACAGTTATTAAAAAGGTTTAAAAAATGAAGATATCATCATTCTATTGTAGGAGAAATTCAAATTTGTATGGTAGATTGTAATACCCCGAACCAAAATTTCTTATAATAATTTATTTATTTTTATGAGCAATATATATTATCAAGTTCACAATTTTCAGGTAAACGGACGAACATTCTGAGCCGGAAGCACTCCTAGCACTTTTAAGAATAAAATTTTAAGGTTCGAAATATATTTTACTAAATGCGAGACTTTTGAAGTAAAGAATATGTTTTCGATTCAAAATGTATACATGTTATAAAATATGATAACAAACGTCGATAATGGCAATCTTATCTTGTCTAAATAATTTTACTATATCAAAGTGTAGTCAAACGAAGCATTTAAAACAAATATGGAAAAATTAATACTTATGAAATATTTATTCAATGTATAAATATGATCGTTTAAAATAGTCGATATTTATGATATTTTTGTATCTATAAAATACGACCCCTTTACGATCAAATAATACAGTTTATATCAAATACGTGTAATAAATACAAGTGGTAAATAAAATATTGTACAAGAAGTAAAAATATCTAAAAGTTTAATAATTAAAAATTACAAGGCTGAAAATTTGCAACACATTGTTAATTGTTTTAACCGCACAATCAACCTTGACTTCCACTCTTCGAATCCACAATCAACATACTTCCTCTTGGAAGTCTCTCCCCTCACTCCCTCTATATATACAACTTGTTATACCACTTTTTTAGTGCATCTCATAATTCCAAAAGCCTCTCCCCTCACTCTATACATACATGCTTCAAAGATCATTTTCAAGCACAGACACTCTTCTCCCTCTTCTCTCCCTCTCACCCAGTCTCTTTTCTTTTACCCTGATTATCAAAATAACCTCACCCCATCATCCTATAGTAGCCAAACATTCAGTGGTCAAGAGTACAAACCAAGAAGGACCTACAAAAGATGACACCTACAAACATTCTATATGCTTATATATCTCGAATTTTAGATTGTTTTTTATATTTCGATGCTCGAAAAATTATGAAACTTTTTCTGTAACTTCTTGTATCACTTAACTATGTGCTGTCCAAATTTTGTGGTGTTTTGAATTAATATTACGGAGTTATGAATTTTTGAAGTTATAATGTTTTTTCCCGTTTGAGCTTCTGATGAGTGATTTTCTTAATTTCTTTTTTATAGTTCTAGCCATAGGAAAATTATGAAAATTTGACCGTATGATTTCGTGATTATGCGCTATAACATATCCAAAATTCAGGGCCATCAGAGTTAGTATGAATGAGAAATAAATTTCTGAAATTTGTATATGCAGAATCGATCAATTCTATGATAGCTATATTTAACTGCTGGTTTCATAAGTTTTTACTGAACAGAAAATTATTATATTTTGGAGGTCCATCCTTATGCTAGTTTACTAGAACATATAAAAAATTTGAGATGATCCGGCTTAAAACGAAGGAGATATGAAATTCCTAAATTAAGGTGTCCTACATAGAGTGGATTTGTGAGCAGCTACTTTCAGCTATCGTTTTTCATATTTACAGCCATGATTAAATTTTGATATTTTTACTGAGTGACTTATTGATAAATAAATACTACTTGTGTAATTTCCATGACCATCAGAATAAGGGATTGAGAGAAATAATTTCCCAAAAACAATATGTTCAGTTTCTAATGATTTCTGTGGTGCCTAGATCAATTGGCTTGATTTCTATATTTCTAGCAACCAGAAATTTATGAAATTTTAAGTAGATGTTCTATTTGAAGCATACTATATTCTGGTCAAGTTTGGTGATTTTTAGAGTTGATCCTTAAGAGAAACTTATTTTTGAAAAACATGTGTACAGATTGTACTTTGGTAAATATTTTGCTTAAGTTATCATGTTGAATGAATCCTTTTCTGTGAAGTAAAACTTTTATCATGATTTACACTTGTTAAAGAGTCACCATGTTCAATTTTATAAATTTTTAGAACTTTATAAGTATTTTTAATTTGATTTTGTTTAGACTAACAAGCAATGGTGTAGCTGAAAACATGTGGAAAGATTTTAGGGGTTAAATCATGTAAGATCCAAACTAGCTACTTTGAACACATATATCTCTTACCTCGATTATTAATAAAATAAAGTAAAAATATGCTGATGACCTTGAGTTGGAGTTGTATAAGTTTGCGAGATTTGACATTCGTAGGATCCATATCTTAGGAAAAATAAATATTTGAAAATGGAATAAAATGCAAGGAAACACTGTCTCCTTTTCAGATAAAATGAAGATATAACTTTTTTTCATATTATTTTTAATCATATTCATGTAGTATACATGCTTATGTATTACTATACCGAAAATTATGAATTTTAAAAGTGTCTGAATAACTGTAAAACAAGTTGCGACATTTCTTTATATATTATGTCAAATTTGTTAAGAATTATACTTAAACTTATTTTCTTTTAAGACTCAAAATATATTCTTATTCCATGTATGTTAATATACCACTTTGCAAGTTGTTGTGTTTTATTTTGTAGTTTATGCTTGTAATAAAATTCTGAAAGTTACAGAAAAATTAAAGGACTAAGATCAAGAGAATCTCACAAACTAAATTTATTCAGGTTGTTTTAAGTCAATTTATAATCTACATGCTTCAATTTACTTATGTGTTTAATTTATTAGTTATCTGCAAGCTTAATTATTTATCAAGAATGTGTTGAACTTATAAACTATTTAATTGATCTTTTCACGAGTATTTATTCTAATAAATGTTTGTTGTTATATAAGTGTATAATTTTGTTATATACATGTTTAAATGTAAATATTTTTAAGTATGTAATTTTTATTGTGCTCTTGAATAAACACAAACGTACTAGAACTTATAATTTCAAAGTATAATTGATTTACAATTAAATCAATATTTTAGTTTTCTAAAACCATTAACGAAATAAAGTTTGATGTCCTTGTTACACTTATGAATATTTATGACCGACTATATGTTGCATTTTATAAGAAAGAAGTTAAGCTTTTATAAAAAGTCTTTGAACTAAAAAGTGAATCGAAAATTGTAAATGGATTAACCAAATGGAAGAACAATTATGTGAAATAAACATGATCACTAAAGATGTAAGAAAATCGTGCTAGGTGAAGTGCGACCCAAGTCAGAGCTCGGACGTGTCTATATGCTCCTAAGTTTCAAACCTATTTCAAGACAGTTTGTAAC
Organism: Prunella vulgaris; assembly: GCA_026898435.1. Lineage (NCBI taxonomy): Eukaryota > Viridiplantae > Streptophyta > Magnoliopsida > Lamiales > Lamiaceae > Prunella > Prunella vulgaris. The sequence goes on from JAPKLY010000289.1 coordinate 181,812, forward strand.
TTTGTCTTTAAAAGTTAAAAGGTGGGTGACACTATCTGTATTAGCCGATAATGTTATATGGACCGTTGGTGTATTTCTGAAGTAAACTAATCAAACACAAATATATAAGAATAAAAACTATGTTATTGATGAACTTGAGAGGGTCATCAGCCATGAGAGTGACAAGGCAACATTTATTGATGAACGTGAGAGGGTCATCTGCCTTGAAAGGTTAAATGCTGTCACAAGTATGAAATGAAAGTAAAAAATTAATTATAAAACAAAGCTTAATCTTACCTAAAATTTTAAACTGGGGAAGGGTAAAATTATTAACTTTTCAGGATCACATCAATCTGTATAAGAGCGTACAGGTCATCCACTGATGTTTTATCTCACACCCCAACAGTTTGATATTTTTTTTCAGGATATGATCACGAGGGGTTGGAATTGCAACAGTGACACAGAGTTTCCCTAAATATGATATAATATAAATACATATATATATATATATATATATTGAATAAATTAAATGATTATGTAATCACTTAAAAAAAAATTGTGTCAAGTAACAAACCTTTGAGGGCTATTCTAGGATGATCTTATACACAAATGTCACTTTTCTATGTTGATACTAAAGTACAATTAAAGACCTTGCCCACATATACTTAAATATATATGATCTTCCGCTGCAAAGTATTTCATTTACGTATATTGTTTTATTTTGAAAAGAAAACTTTAAGCTCGAATTTTAAGTTACTAAGTGACAATCCGAGTTCAGAGTGCTTTAAGCGACAATGGTTGGCATTCTGGATCCGGGGTGTTACATAGATACATTCTACTAAAGGCCTTGGGATTGAAATACCACTGCATGAAGGCACATGACTATTCCTATAATACAATTCCTAATAAAATTTAAATTTGAAGAAATTTTAACAAAACTAATATCCATCTAAAAACATAAGAAATAACAATTATCAAAATACGTGTTATACACATTACAACTTTTACAATTGGTCCTTAGTTGCACTAAAATGAAATTTGTGTGCAAGTGGTTTTGGTTTCCTTGTTCTCAAGTCAAACTCTCTGACACATATATAACCCGAAAAGAAATTAGTCACAAAAATCAAATTGTTGCACATTTTAGACACTAATCAAATGCATATTCAAAAATAACTAAAACATTCTTTTATATTCATCAATTTCTGCAATTTTTCAATGTTATTTTTATATATAAAGCTGCAAGAGAACAATATAAAATTCACACGATCTTCTTTCGCACTAAATATTATATGACAATTGAAATTAACGATCTCATTCAAGCTAAAGAAAAAAGTATATATAAACACTAACCTTCTCTAAAGCAATGTGCAATTTCGGAAAATGACATGCCTGAATTGCAAATCAAAATCTTACATTCAAATTCATCAAAGCAAATTGCATAATATTACACACACATATATATACATATTAACATATTTGCATTCTTAAAATAATTTTTATCACCTCTGCATATATTAGCAATTGGTTTTCCACAATATAATGTTAGTCTCTGTAGATTCCAAATCCATGCTCGCGGAACATCTATGGGTTTTTGCGTGGATTCATGATCGGCAAACACCTATATAATACATATGTATAAGTCAATGACATAACAAAAGCTCACTCGAAGAAATAAAAAATGTTATACGTATAACCTCATTAATTTGAAGTAGGTCCCGTTGAGTGGAAATTGTCCTCTATTAGCTATTCCACATGGTATCTGCACATAAGTGTTGTTGATAAGTAAGCTTCCTAAAATTACAGAAGTCACAAGTGGTTAAATGATAGATATAATTTTTCTTACCAATATTGTTCCATTCACAATTTCATATTCGCTTGAAATTGTTGATTCCCCTTGAGACTCACATTCATTTTTTGGCTCTTTGCATGAACCTGTAGATTCATATGTAGAAAAGTATATTCAGAAACAAAATGTCTATGTAATGCATCAACCACTACTTCAAGGCTCAGTCAAAATTAATATCTTAGTTTGTCTTGCCTGATATCCATATTACAAGAAGGTAAGGACAGTGATCTAGGAGATCTCGTCTTTCAAACTGTTGACATAAAAAAAGATTTGTATACGTCAAGGTATTCTAGAATATTCAGTATAAACATTCAAGATAGGCATAAATGGGAAATCAACTAACATTTGCCAAGAGAGGATGTGAATCTGGGAGCATGTACTTGAAGTTAAACGTGAAAATATTTGAAATACACACTTGAAATGTATAAAAATATTAAGGAACAATTATTACATATGTGCGCAAAAGGTTAAAACAACTTACACTTGATATTCAGTTCTTAATCGGTACTTGTTCTTTACTTTAGGCATGGGAATCTGTGCAATTTTAGGATCAAAAAAAGCTTTTGATTTAGCACAACTTTTGTTGTCCAAGGAACTAATTGAAGAACTTTTTGACATCTCCATGTTGTTTAGTATGATGGTTTGGATTTTAGACCCGCATTCGAAATTCTCAATATCTTCTCCTATTAATTCGATGGTTTTGGGCTCTGGAGAAGCTGAAAATTCTAGAATCGGCTCACAAATATCTTCGCAGGCATGATAATTTTCAATTGAACTGTCAATTCTTTCTTGGTTGACAACTGTAGAAGCGTTGGAAGTCCCATTCTTTACTTTAGAATCGTTAAGAAGAAGCCTAGAACTACATCCAGAATGCAAACACAACATTTCATTATGATTTCACATAATGATAACATACTAGATAACAATGAGTATATCTCTTCGGACTATTGTCACTCCAAAATATTTGTCTGTATTTTCTGCTCCAAGAGTATTATTTGGTACTAACCTTGCAAGAGCACTTGCATAGTGCTTGCACTCTCCTTTCATGGGGCATGCATTGCAGTTCGGACGTAACTTCGTACAAAATGCCTGCATCATTATGGTGCATGTGATTCCCTTCGACTGGTATTTTTTTCCCAACTGAGGATATTAAGCATCATGTCTGAACATGAATTTAAAGAAAAAGAAACAAAAGAACTGACCTTCGAAAAAATATTCATGTAACAATGGAATTCATATCTGCGAAAAATAATGTTGTCAAGTAACTTCAACGTAATATTTAAGTATTGTTACAACTATGTTGCAAAATATAAATACAAAATAGAGTAATTACAATGTTTGCTCATTGCGGTTGCATATGCGTGACCATATGTACTCTTGGGCTTTAGATAAATCGGGGTACCTACAAATAAAAAAATTCAGTTAATTTTATCCATGAAAATGACCAAATATTCTTTCATCAATAAATTTTGACTAGGACTCACTCATTTAGAAGGTGTATTGGAAGATCCTCAGGTAATGGTTGTAGTTTCACCCAACCAAAATGCACAAAAACTAGATTAACATTCACGTCCACCTATGACAAAATATATATAACATAAATGATGCAAGTACTCTTAATTTTTGCCTATAAATTAATGGCCGCGACTAAATAACTACCTGAATTTACTATACATACCACATTTACAGTATATTCAGGGGTTTGTTTAGCTGCAACCTAAATTTATTTGTATGCGTAACAAAAAACTTACTAGGAAGGCATGTTTGTAAAGTGACAAAAGTCTCACACACTAGGTACTCTTAAAACCCAATCCACTTGTACTCAATAAGTAAGATTTATAAGATACATTCATAAAAGAACAACAGGTCTAGTTCAACAATAAGAAATAAAATCATATAATATAAAACTGTTATTAGTAATTCTTAATTACTTTGCTTTTAAGAGGTGGGGCATTCTTCAACCACTCTAGATCAATGCTACCATGATCTCTAACTAAACGATCGAGAAAATTCTGAAATGCATAATAGAAATGATGATGTTTAGAACTAATAATGATAAGAGCTTACATTTATTTTCAAATTTTAATACCTTAATTCTTTCAGCAAGTTGGTTGCTCATGCCCCTGTTCACGATCACTTCAGCTAGCTCAACAAACGATGCTTCGCTAACAGCTTTCCAATCAACAATGTCAGCATTATGCTCAACTTTATTTCTGGAATTAGAGTCCGATATTTTTTTCTCTCAATTTATCCCAATCTTCTTCTCCACCTTTAATGTTTTGCCTATTGTTTTTTGTTCCTGGCGTAGCTTTGACAGTGGAGACTGGTGTATCTTTAGTCGTGGAGAAAGATGTGCTTATATCACCCTCAATGTTTGGATTAGATTCCTCCCTCTTTCGAGAGATTGGTTCCTGTACTATGTAGTCAATTGCATCACCACCATTTTTCTCCCTCGAGATGGAGATGGATATCTTGCTGCGAGATCCAAAAAGACATTGCTACAAAACAAATATCTAATAAATAACAATACATATACAATACATAAGGTATAACATATGACAGTTTACATGAGAGATTATCATATACATTTTGAGTAAGAAATACTCCTACTACAGAGTCAACAACTGATCTTTTCCATGGTATAAACTGTCTGTCTCCTACGAATATAATAATCAAATAATTAGTAATAGTTAGTGTTAAAAATTAAAATAGTTACCAATTAATGAATTTTATATACCGATAATTAAAGTTATAATTTATTATTTGAAAATATCAAGATGTTACAATAGCTACCTGAAATAGCAAACATCAAGGCATTGAATGAGTCAACTCTTGTAACAAATAGTTTTCTCTCTTCTTCCAAAATGTCTCTCTATCATCTTTTTTATCATTATTTTTTTCTTCAGTATCTCCAACTCCTTGCAAGAACAGTTTCCAAGATCTAGTCGACTCTTCATCAATATCAATCTTTGGTTTGTTTTGTCTGGGAGCCAACATCACACATTGATCCCTGAGTTGCATTTCTTTAGGTTAATCACATTCATCACCTATATAAAGAGACGTCATCTTCTGAGTAGCAAAATCTGCTAAAGTTTGTTGAACTGCATAATCTGAAATCAATGATAATAATCTCTCAATATTAACAAGACAATATCACATAAAAGCAATATCAACAAATTTTAGGACATACAACCTTGGTATGGCAGGACATTCACTGGATCATGCATGATTGTTTCATTCACATTTTGTTGAGAATGTTCACATTGCTCGACGGATTTATGTGCATCCCCACACTTTAGAAGAAAGCACGCCAAGTGCAGTCTACGAGTGTGTGTCATCCTAGATCTTCTCATTTTCAAATTTTTCCAACTTATATTTAATATAGTGAATTCACACTTATGTAATATTGCATAGATCATTTCAGCAAGTCCAATCAGTTTTTGTAGTGAAGGTCTTCTTCTCATCTTCCTTTTTTTAATTGGTTTTTGGACTTCTGTTGTTCTATGCATTGTCGGAGCCTTTTGGTAAAAAATACTACTTTCCTCATCAAACGTCAAGTTCCTCTTACAAGATCGTTTGCTAGGACCATGGACTTCTTTCTTGGATGTATAAACTTTCTTTCTCACTTGTCTGCGAGGTGTTGGTGTCTTGACTTTAGGAGTTGAAGATTTGGAAATCCTTGCAAGTTTATTTTCGTTAAGAACCTTAGGCCTATGCCTTTTCAATCTCAGTGTCTTTCTAATTGAGGCGCCAATATCAATTTTGCTCATATCATCTAAACAAAACAAAAAAATTAAAAAGTTTCATTTAGAATATTTAATCCAAAATAATAAGTAATACATATGGAATTGCATAAACATACATACAAGCCAAGGAAAGAACGAGATTTTTTTTTCATTATTATTTCCAGAACAAGAACAAGAACAAGAGCAACGACAAAGTAGCAAGTCAGGAAAAGCTGCTTTAATACCAACTTATACATACTTATTAATGAAAAGAAGTGTATTACATTTAGATCATTCAAAATCCTATTTCTATATTACATTTTCTGGAAACCACATACAATATATATTGATATATCTCCATAACAATATCATCAACATAAATCATTATACACATGACAATCACCTGTCCTCTGGCCTTCACTGTATGGCATCTGACCATTACTATCACTACTCTCTCATTTTCCAATATTACTGTGTGTTATTGTAATGCAAAATGTGTGTTACTATGTCTTAAAAAATTAATTTGTTGTATTTTTAAAGTAACTATAAGGATAATATGTATTTTTACAACAAACAAATATGTGTTCTTAATATTTTTTTTTATGTTGATATTATGTTGTTAATGTAATATTATATCTTTTTATACTTTATATGTGTTACTATATCACGGCAGTCCTGTGTTACTACATGAACATATGTGTGTTACTATATCTCGCAGTTCTGTGTTACTACATGAACATATGTGTTGCTGTAAGACAAACTGTGTGTTACTACTTCTTAAAAAAATTATTTTTTTGTAATTTTAAAGTAACTATAAGGATAATATGTATTTTTACAAAACCAAATATGTGTTTCATAATTTATTTTTCATTTTTTATTGATTTATATTGATAATATGTTATTAATGTAATAATACATCTTTTAATACCTTACATGTGTTACTATAAGGACATATATTTTTCTTAGGATAAATAAATATTTATACATACAGTAACACACATTTGTTCTTATGGTAACATACATTTTTTTTAAGAGTAACACATATTTTGCTCCCAGGTTGTGTTACTATATGGGCAGACAAATGTGTTTTACTATAAGGACAAAATATATTCTATAAGAATAAATATGTGCTTATGCATTCATCATTCCTTTAAATTTATGTATATTATTTAATGTAGTAACATACTTTTTACTATTTTACATGTGTTATTATATGAAAAATAATGATTTCTATAAAAATAATAAATATTTATGACAAACTAATATTTTTTCGTATAGTAACACACATATTGCTCTTGCATTATGAAAAAAGTTTGTTTCTACAAAAACAAATGAATATATGTAAAAGAAATATTTGATCTTATAGTAACACATATTTGGTCTTATAGTAACATAAATTTGCTCATACAGTAACACAAATTGGGAGCGAAAATTCTAGAATTTAAAAATTGCGCAGATCCAACCCGACCTGATCAAGATCCGCAAATTTTATTATTTTGACCGTGTTGACCCGTAAATTTTTAAATTTTCCTTTTTTAAATCAATATTGCATCTACTCTATCACTTTTTGCTAAAGTTTTGATACATTTTAATAAAAAATGGACCAAATAATATTATAATCACATGCTATGAAACAATGTCATACAATACATACTCATACAAGAATTAATTAATTGTCCTTAAAGCCCTTTTAATTAATTCTATTACGTACACTTTATCTAACCATGTGAAGTAAACAAAATCCTCAACTTAGAAGTCTCGTCCCGAAAGAAGACATGTCAATACATAATAAATTTAACATCATCTTCATATCTCATTTATTTGTTAATTAATTTATAGAGGTGGGTTTTTTTTTCCCCCCAAAATCCAACCACAGTTAATTTTCTTCATAAATGAAATTCCACCCGGTCTTCTACTCTTTCTGGGCCAACCTAACTCTCTCACTCTTGGAACTCTTAGTTTTAGCGAAGAAAAAGAACGTTTCACATATATATAGTTATAACTTATAAGTATTGAAAAAGATATTATGTCGAAATTCACAAGATATGATTAATTTATGAGATAAATTAAGTTTATACAAGACTTTTCACTAGTTTGAAATAAGTCGATCGCCTAGCAAATGGTGTGTTATGATATTCTTAATTAGTCGGTTTGATCGGATGCCAAGTAAAAATGTGTGTGTTTTACCTTTTTATTTACTTATATGGTCATAAATATAGAGTCTCATTACTCTTACATGTGCAATATAGCACATAAGATCTCCTCAATACAAAATTGTATTTTATTTGCAAAACAGAAAAAAAAAATAGAGGAACGGACGAAAATTAAAAAATATATATGAAGAACATAGTGGGACAAAGAAAGTACTATTATGAAGTTGTATATTTATATTTGGGCTCAAGGGTTTATAAATAGGCCTATAATTTAACTTAGGTCATTCAATGCTCTGTAATTCAATTTGATCAGCGTAATTAAACATGATTATCTTTTCTGCCGGTAAAAATTGATATTTAATGACAGAAATTCTGTTATTGTAGTTTTTCAAATTAAAAATCTTCAATGATAAGATAATGATCTTTAGTAATGGGTCGTGTCATTGAATTATTTTTCGTAGTTACTAAAAATTTTTTAACTAGAAAAACAATAATTACATGATTTTATTATTAAAAATCAGTTCTCTTATAACTTGGGAACGTAGCTAATACAATGTTAATCAACTATTAAATCCGTGAGTTCATTTTTTTCTTTCTTTTTGCTTTTATGTGTCTTTCTTGCTCCTCGTTTTAACAAATTAATGGCAGGAAGAAATATATATGATAAATTTGTATTGATATAATTAGAGTGATAAATAAAAGGGGACCTATGAAAAGTGAGGGAGAGGTAGTAATTCTAGCTTGATAGAAGGAAAACAAATTAATTGACATAATTAATCATGCTGATCATATATATAGCAAGGTTGTAGAAGTTGAAAATCGGTAATCGGGCGCTTTTTGGCCGCCTAGCGTTTAGGACCGCCTAGGCGAGCACCATAATTTTTATTTTATTTTAAAAAAAATAAAAAATACAAAAATAAAATTTTGGCCGCCTAGGACCGCCTAGACCCGAAAACGCCTAGAAGGGCCGATTTTACAGAAATTGGGTCGGCAAGAGACCGCTTAAACAGATTTCTGCATCACTGATATATAGTCGTGGATGCATAAGTTTGACCATATATTATTTTATTTTGAGGTTGCAGTGAAATATGGAGAGTAAAAAAAGATGATAAGGGGATGTTTGGAAGGATTGAATTAGGGTGTCCTAAATAGGGAAAGAAAGGGGGGCTCTTTCAGTTCTCTTGAATGCTTTTGAAACTGACCAAAAGACTTGTTTCCATTTCAAGAAATGTCATCATGCCATTTCACACCTGGACGTTGTCGGGAACATGCAAACTATCAAGTTTTGGGCAATGGCCCACCAAATTTAACACCTCTTACAACAATTTGACATCATAGTACTACTAATGTACGTATTTCTAATTGTGTCTCTCTGTGTATTAATTAATTATATATATAGACACAATGTATGTACACGAATAATGATGGGGTTTCTGATCATATATATATATATATATATTTGTTGTGTGATATATATATAATTTTCTTAAATACTCATGAGATGCCTTCGTTTGTATTATCAACATTTTTAGAGAAGGAAGACCGATTCTCTGATATGGTTTTTTTGCATCGAAGGTGAATGAGTAAATATAATAATTATGATATATATATAGAGGTACATGTTTTTTTAACACAAAATGTGGGAGTAAATGTTGGACTAATGAACGTAAATTGCGTGTATATAAATTCATTACAAAATAAAGAGTAATTACTTAACATTTGCTAAATTAAATTGGGAACCATCGATCATACTGGGTCTCATATTAAGACACTCTATCTATATGTATGTATAGAGAATAATACATGTCTACACCACTTTACAAAGTATACATAAATAATTAGGGATATAAATGAGTCAAGTCGTTCGCAAATTATTCAGGTCTCGGCTCGAAAGCTCGCGAATAGGCTCGAACTATGCAAACGAGCTTTTTTTCGAGTCGAGCTCAAATTATGCAAACGAGCTTTCTTCGAGCCAAGCTCAAACTATATAAACGAGTTTTTTTTTAGCCGATCCCAAACTATGCAAACAAATTTTTTTTCGAACCGAGCTCGAACTAAGCGGGCTTTTTTTCGAGCCGAGCTCGAGCTAATTAACTCGTTTATTTGGTTAACGAATATTTCACGAGTCGAGCTCGAACTATTCGTGAGTTTAAAATTTTACACACGAGTCGAGCTCAATCTCAATTATTAGAGTTCGAACCGAGCTCGAACCTATAACTGAGCAAACGAGCTGAGCTTGAACTTGATAGTATTCGGCTCGGCTTGGATCATTTACTTCCCTATAAATAATTATTACTTATTCAATAAAATCAACCGATGATTATTAATGAATAGCTTAGTTTACTACTTAGTGAGAAGAACTACTATAATTAAACACAACTATTTCAGTGTAAATAACTAGTAGCATTAAAAACACGCAACTAGTGCATTTCTCATTATAAATTCTAAATTTTTAGCGGGAATTATTTACATTTTTTTGTGGATATAGCTTTGCTACAAGCTGTACTAATTGCATTATTAATATTATTCCTAATCAGTGCATGATTTGCAGAATTACCTCGACGTGTCCTATTTAAATGATTGAGTCTTCAATTGTTTCTTAATGCTCATCAAATAGATATTGCCGATTAAGTTCAAAGCTATGATACACGGATTTTTCTAAAAATCTTATAATGCAGTATCGGATTCGCACCCGCACCCTAAAAGGGGTAAGATTCTTGAATTCTCGTGTCGGATTCTCCACGTGGCGAATCCAGCTAACGGATTCTCGAATCCACTACACGAATCCTATTTATAAGCATTAAATATCTATTATTTAAATTAAATTTTATTATTTCGTATACTTTAAATTGATAGTGTGACATTCGTTTTAGATTGAATTTATTACTATGATTTATGTATTAATTAAACTAATGTAACTCGAATTGATATTTTTTTTACATAATTATATTATATTATTGAATATACTCAAATTTTAGGTGATAAAAAATATAAATGATTTATAATTAATTTATAATTTTTTTATAAAAAATATATCTTTTAGATATTATATATAATAAAATGTAAATAAATAGACGTATCCTTAACGAATCGCACCCTAATTTTTTTAAAAACTCGTATCCCTGAACTCGTATCGTATCGCACCCACATCTGCGTATCCGCACATGTGCAACATAGGTTCAAAGAACGATCGATCTCTTTTTCTCTCCACCTCTCTCTCTCTCTCTCTCTCCCCGCTTCACTTCTTTTCTGCAAATTTTTTTACTTTGCAACAAAGACCTTTCGTGTGATTGAAATCACGAGAGAGAATGCAAATGTATATACATCATTATATACAAATAAATAACAAAGTAGACATATATACTATATATATCTGGAAAAATATGTACCGGAGATGATAATATCAGCCATAGATATACATAAGTAATTAAATTATGAATAAATAATATCAATAAGCATTAATTAAGCCATGACACATAGTGATTAAAACTGCCAAACATTAATTCATTTTCTCCATCGATCTAATTAATTCCACCATTAAAAATTAAAACGGCAGTTTGGGAAATTAAATAAATTAGATACCAAAATAAACTAATTTATCAACCAACAAAATAAATTACCTAACTAATTAATTAAGTATATCCGAGACGAAGCTCCAAATCCAGCTCCTCCTTAATCACCCCAATCTCCAAGTCCAATCGAACAAAATCCAGCTTCTCCCTCCCCTTCTCATTCGCCCACGAATCGAACTCGAAGAGCGCTTTCGTCGCTTTCGTCCTCGCCGCCTCGGCCGGAAGGGGGGCAAATTTGGAAGTGAAGTGGGGAAATTTTGTCAAGAGTGAAGAGAAAGGTGGTGGGGGGCAAGAACTAGGGTTAGGGTTGAAACTAGGGTTAGGGTCAAGATTTAGGTTCAACGGCGGAAACTTACCGTCGGACCTCGTCGGAGACTGCCGCAGGCGCGCCCTATCGCGGCGGTGGACGTTCATGTGGCCGCCCAGCGCTTGAGCCGAACGGAACTCCCTCTTGCAGAAGCTGCAAATGTAGCTCCTCGGAGGCCACGAAAAGCCCGCCGCCACCAACTCCGCTTCGTTTCCAAAATCCCATGATGACCCCTTAACCTTAAAGTCATAAACTTGTTTTGAGTTTTTGTTGTGTTGCTTTAGGTTGCTGGATAGGCTGTTTTTCTCCATTTTTAAGAGAGAGAGAGAAAGGAGAGAGAGAGGGGTGAGATGATGATAATGATGATGATATAGAGGAAGGTAAGTACAGTCAAGGGTGAAAATATCTTTTATATATTCATTTTTCGTAGTCATTAATACCGGTATTCAAAAGAAATGATATTTTTGTAATATTCATACAAAAAATAAAAAATATCAATAAGTATCGGTTTGCATACTAATATCATTTATTTTTTTCATAAATTGAATCAAATATCGTAAAATATAAATAAAATATGGATGAATTTCGAAAAAAAATCTAGAAAATAGTGTGCTTTATCACAATTGTAAAATTAAATTTTTTGTTAAATTTATGTATTAAATGTTTGTTCTTGAATTTTATTACCTTTTTAAATTAACACTATACTGATATATCCATCAATATTTGCACAAATTCAAGATTTTAATATTTGTATCGATAATGATATTTTTAACTCTGAGTATATATAGCTAGGGTGAGTGTGTGAAGTGTGTGAGAGAGAGGGGTAGGCAGATGACATCAAATTCTAGACCCTTAACTGTGAATCTGATTGGGTGGAATTAAGTGCGTGTTCCCTATGTTTGGTCACAAGTTGCTAATTGTGGAACCTCGTCCTGCCAAGGCTTGCCGTTTTGGGAAACGCATCTAGTGGATGTTCTTTATTCCTCTCGACATTTTTGTGTCAATCTTTATGTCATGACATATTGAAAAAAGTAACACTCTAATTTGGTGCTTGTGTTTCATGTATTGCAAGTTTTAGGTGAAGAAATATTTATTGTGTGCATATTCATTATATCAAGTTGGATTTTTCGGTTGTGTTTATTATATCATCTACTTTTCATACATGTCTTGTATTGTCCCTCACCATGTAAGTCACATGTCATGATAATTCTAGAATATACTAGTGTAAATGAGTTGAGTTGATGAGTTGAATCTCGACTCAATTAAAAAACTGAAATTTGACTCATAATGTATGCAATAGTTTAAAATGATAACTTTCACTGATTTGACTTGCAAAATATTCTTTGCAATAAGTGCATTAATACTTAAGTTTGAACTCCACTCAATTAAATATAACAATCGATCTGAAAAAAACTATGCTCGAATCAATTAGAACTACTTAATTTGCCTGTCTGAAAATATGTCACATAAGATAGTTGTGATCATAAATTGAAATATACATATAGCTATACCTACAAGTAGGGATAGAAACAGGTATAAATAGCCATCAAAATAAATAGCTCCTTTTCAAACTCTATATCTTAGATGTCCCTCCATCTTACAAAGAGATCATGCATGTTTAGAATTTTACATAATTTAATAAAGGGAAAAAAATAAAAAGGGGTGCAATTTTTCCTTAAATTGTAAAGAGATACAAGTGTACAAAAATTATATAAAAAATTGCACATTCAAATCACATTCAGAATGAGTGTACAAATATTAAAAAAATTGCATACTTATCCCTCTTTGTAATAAAACTAAAAAATTATCTCCTTTTGTAATTACCCTTTTAATAAAATATTATTTATTAATGTCTGAAATTTTGCAGGTTCTTGATATATTCTTATTAATTGCATACAAAAAAAAAATCCTTCGTTCCGGTATAAGTTGCTTGTTTCTTTTGGGCACAAAGATTAAAGTAAAGTGAAAATGTATAAGTGATATGATGAAAAAAGTAATAGAAATAGTGTAAAAAATAATAATAAAAAAGTGAATAGTAATGTTCAAAAAAGAAAAACAAATGATGTTATGGGTGCAAAGAAAGTGAAATAAAGATCAGATGAGCAAGTACTGCTGATTAACTGAACATTAATACTATCATCTGAAGGAAGTCAGCTGATAGGTCTGCTGAGGGTCATCTGATATGGTCAGCTGGGATCATCTGGAAGTCTACTGAAAGTCATCTGATATATCAGCGGAGTCAACTGAGGAAGTCGGATGAGGAAGTCAGCTGAGGGGGTTAGCTGATGTAGTCTCCTGAGTGGTCAGGATGATGGTCAGGCTGGTTAGTCAGGATGAAGGTCTACTGATGATATCATCTGATGAAGGTCTACTGATGAAGGTCTACTGATGAAAGGAGCATACTGACTCCAAGTCAGGAATTAACCAAGAATCAGTTACAAAGCAGTTTAAACTTTCAAGTTGGGCAATTGGCGATCAGTTTAACAGAATCAAAATTGAAGACCGTTGGGCTTTGACAATTATTCTTTTTTCGGTTGCAACTGTAGCAGTTTCTTGCTAGTTGGTTACAAACTCAAGGATTAATTTTGAGTTCTCGTTCCTATATATATACACATATGTATAGAGAATCATAACCCAACACACAACATACTCTAGAGAGATAAAAAATACTTGTAATTTTGTATCATTTTCCATTGATTAGTGAGAGAGGTGCCTTAATCCGTGGACGTAGATCATTTCTGATCGAACCACGTAAATCTTGGTGTTCTTCAATTTCTTTATTCCAATTGATTTCAAACAATCATTGTTAACTCAACAATTGGCGCCGTCTGTGGGAAAGAAGATTGTTGGTGAAATCAACTGCTATGGCTTCTACGAAGATGGAGTTTGAGAAATTCACAGAGGCTAATGATTTTGGTTTATGGAAGGTGAAGATGAAAGCTCTCCTCACACACCATGGATTATTAAATGCTCTGAAACCAGCTGATCAGTGGCCTTCATCATCCTTAACAGATCCTGCAAAGAGGCAGGAGATTCTGGACAAGGCTCATAGCACAATCATTTTGTGCTTGGGAGACAAACCTCTGAGAGAGATGTACAAGGAGAAGACTATCATTGATGTATGCATGGAACAAGCTGGAACAGGTGTATCAAACGAATTCAGTTACCAATAAGTTGTTCATGAAGCAGAGGCTTCATTCCTTCAAGATGACTGAAGATAGGGATCTTGTTGAACAGCTTGAAGAATTCAATAAAGTAGTGGATGATTTGGAAAATCTTGAAGTCAAGATTGAAGATGAGGATAAAGTCCTGATGTTACTGAACTCTCTACCAAAATCCTTAGAGAATTTTAAGGATGCTTTGTAATTTGGAAGGCAAGAGAAGATGTCCCCTGATGATATTCAGAATGCATTGAAAACTAAGGTGCTTCAGATGCAATCTGATAGGAAGAACACAAATCAAGGTGAAGGGTTGAATATCAAGTTCAAGAAAGGGAAGAAACTGTTTCAGGGAAAGAAGAAGAAGAATGGTAAAGGCCGTGAATTTGGAAAATTTGTGGAAAGGAGAAAATATTTCTCATGTCAGAAGGTGGGACATCTCAAGAAGAATTGTCCTGACAAATCTGGGAAGCAAGAAGAGGATCAGAAGGTTGATGTCACAATTGCTACTTAGGAAGGATATGATAGTGCTGAGGTTCTGGCTGTTACTGATGTCAAGCTCAGTGAAGATTGGGTGTTGGATTCTGGGTGCTCATTTCATATGTGTCCCAATGAAAATTTATTCAGGGATCTCGAGAAATTTGATGGTGGATCAGTTCTCTTGGGGAATGATCAGATGTGCAAGGTCAGAGGCTTTGGCTCAATAAAGTTAAGACTGCATGATGGTGCTGAGAGGATACTACAAGATGTCTTTGTACCTGAGCTGAGGAGAAATCTTATTTCTCTTGGATCACTTAATGTTTTGGGATATGAATTCAATACAAAGAATGGATTCATATTGATAACCAAGGATAACAACATTGTGATGACAGGCAAGAAGGTCAATGGATTGTACATTTTGATTGGTAACTCAGCTGTCGGATCAGTGAATGCAGTAATGGGCAGCTCTGATACTATCTTGTGGAACAAGAGGTTAGGGCACATTGGTGAAAGAGGACTGAATGAACTCTCCAAACAGAAGGCATTTGGGGATTCAAGAACAATCAAATTGGATTTCTATGATCACTGTGTGTTGGGAAAATCCAAGAAACACTCTTATGCTAAGGGGCAACATCATACTGATGCTCCTCTGGACTATGTACACTCTGACATCTGGGGGCCTACAAGAACTGAGACTCATGGAGGTGGAAAGTACTTCATTACTATCATTGATGATTTCAGTAGAAAGGTGTGGGTGATCATCCTGAAGCAGAAGAGTGAAGCCTTTGGAAAATTTCGGGAATGACTTCTTGAACAGGAGAATAAAATAGGCAGATCCTTAAAGCATCTCAGGACTGACAATGAGCTTGAGTATGTGTCAGAAGAGTTTGAAAATTTCTGCAGAGAAAGGGGCATAACAAGGCACAAGACTGTTCCAGCAAATCCTCAACAAAATGGACTTGCTGAGAGGATGAACAGGACCATTTTGGAGAAGGTCAGGTGTATGCTTTCAGATGCTAACTACCTAAATATTCTGGGGAGAGGCAGTTAATACTGCTTGTTATTTGATAAACAAAACACCCTTATCTGCTATTGACTTTAAAACCCCAGATGAGCTTTGGTATGGTAGGATGTCAGATTACAATAATCTGAAGGTGTTTGGTTGCTTAGCCTTTGCACACATAAGTCAGGATAAGTTGGAACCAAGGGCTCTGAGGTGCATCTTCCTGGGATATCCAAAAGGTGTCAAAGGTTATAGATTGTGGTGTCTTGAAGTTGGACACAATAAGTGTATTGTCAGCAGAGATGTGACTTTCAATGAGAAAATCATGGGATATGGTACATCTAAAAATTCTCAGGATGCTGAGGATAACCCCATAATCAGACATATACCAGTTCAGGTGGAGCATACAACCATAATTCAGAATGAAGATCAAGCTCAAGACAACCCTGATATCATGAATCCGCAAGCAGGCCATTCTGATGCATCAGCAGATAGTGATCCTGAAGATCAAACTGAAAATTCAGATGAGGAAGGTCAAGATTTGAGAAACTACAGTCTGGCTAAAGATAGACATAGGAGAAGCATTCATCCACCAATCAGGTTTGGGCAGACTGACATGATCTCATATGTCTTATCAGTAGCAGAAGAAGTAGAGTATCAAGAACCTGAAACTTATGCTGATGCAGTGACAAGGAAGGATAAAGATCAGTGGATTTCAACTATGAAAGAGGAGTTTAATTCACTAGAAAAGAACAACACATGAGTTCTTGTGAATAAAGCAAAAAGGCAGAAGGTTGTCAGCTCAAGATGGATATTCAAGAAAAAGTCTAAAATTGGGTCAGATGGACTGTAGCTGATCAGATACAAGGTAAGGTTAGTTGCAAGGGGATTTACTCAGATGGAAGGAATAGACTTCAATGAAGTGTTTTCACCAGTAGTGAAGCACTGTTCAATAAGGATCTTATTGTCTAAAGTGAATCAGGATTGACTTGAGTTACAACAGCTGGATGTCAAAACTGCATTTCTTCATGGAGAGCTTGAAGAAACCATATATATGAAACAGTCTGAAGGGTTCATACTATCAGAAGATGAAGGAAAGGTATGTCTGCTGAAGAAGTCATTGTATGGACTTAAGCAAGGCCCAAGGCAGTGGTATAAAAGGTTTGATAGCTTCATGATGTCAATAGGCTTCATCAGATGCAAGTATGACAGCTGTGTGTACTTGGAAAAGCAAGGCTCTGAGATACTTACATATCTATTACTTTATGTGGATGATATGTTAATTGCTAGCAAAAGTCTTGGAAGAATTCAGAAACTGAAGGATAAGCTCAGTTCAACCTTTGACATGAAAGACCTTGGAAGTGCTAAGAGAATTTTGAGTATGGATATTATCAGGAACAAGTCAGCTAGCAGAATGTTCTTGACTCAGCAGGACTACATACTGAAGATCTTAAGAAGATTCAATATGCATGAATCAAGATCAGTCTCCACTCCTCTTGGACAACATTTCAAACTGACAGCTGATCAATGTCCTAAGAGTGATTGGGAGAAGTCTCAGATGAACAAGATACCTTATTCAAATGGAGTTGGAAGCATAATGTATGCTATGGTTTGCAGCAGACCTGATATTGCTCATGTAGTGAGCTTGGTCAGCAGGTTTATGGCTAATCCTGGAAAGGCACATTGGGAAGCTTTCAAGTAGATAATGAGATATCTGAAGGGTTCAGCACATTTGAGATTATTATTTGAGAAAACTCAGGAGGACAAGCAACCTCTACAAGGTTTTGTAGATTCTGACTATGCTGGAAGCATAGATACAAGAAAGTCTCTAACTGGATATGTGTTTACACTTTATGGCACAGCCATCAGTTGGAGGGCTGCATTACAGTCAGTGGTTACATTATCAACCACTGAAGCTGAGTACATTGCAGTGACAAAAGGAGTAAAGGAGGCTATGTGGCTGAAAGGTATTATCAGGGAATTTGGGATTAGACAAGATGAAATTACTGTGCAATGTGATAATCAAAGTGCCATTCACTTAGTTAAGCATCAGGTCTTTCATGAAAGATCTAAACATATTGATGTGAGGCTTTACTTTGTGAGAGATGTGGTGGAAAAAAAGGTGATCACAATACAGAAAGTTTCAACTGATGACAATGCTGCTGATATGCTAACTAAGGTCATACCGAGTTCAAAATTCAACTACTGCTTGGAGCCGGTTAAGGTACAGTCTTGAGATGTGCCTTAATACTACTGTGATGTGAAGGTTAGGTGGAGGTATCTCACTTACTTTGAGGTGGAGAATTGTTATGGGTGCAGATTAACTGAACATTAATACTATCAGCTGAAGGAAGTCTGCTGATAGGTCTGCTGAGTGTCATCTGATATGGTCAGCTGAGATCATCTGGAAGTCTACTGAAAGTCATCTGATATATCAGCGGAGTCAGCTGAGGTGGTCAGCTGATGTAGTCTCCTGAGTGGTCAGGATGATGGTCAGGCTGGTTAGTCAGGATGAAGGTCTACTGATGATATCAGCTGATGAAGGTCTACTGATGAAGGTCAGGACATATCACATCAGCAGACATGAAAGGAGCATACTGACTCCAAGTCAGGAATTAACCAAGAATCAGTTACGAAACAGTTTAAACTTCCAAGTTGGGCAATTGGCGATCAGTTTAACAGAATCAAACTGAAGACCGTTGGGCTCTGACAGTTATTCTTTTTTCGGTTGCAACTGTAGCAGTTTCTTGCTAGTTGGTTACAAACTCAAGGATTAATTTTGAGTTCTCATTCCTATATATATACACATATGTATAGAGAATCATAACCCAACACACAACATACTCTAGAGAGAGAAAAAATACTTGTAATTTTATATCATCTTCCATTGATTAGTGAGAGAGGTGTCCTCATCCGTGGACGTAGATCATTTCTGATCGAACCACGTAAATCTTGGTGTTCTTCAATTTCTTTATTCCAATTGATTTCAAACAATCATTGTTAACTCAACAAATGAGAAACACACACACACACACACACACACATATATATATAGTGGGACGGATGAAATTGCATAATGAGCAACATATAGTGGGACAGAGCAAATAATTAATGATAAAAAAATAGGTTAGGAGTGTATGTGTGTGTAAAGATTTAATAAGGGTTCCATTTTGAGAGTATAGAATAAGAATCCAGTCAATGTGTACTGTGACACGGACTATGTGCGATTCCTGATACATAGCTACTATAGATCCTCTTATATTATTTGGTTTTCAAAAACATAGATTTCTTTTTCTTTTCTTTTTTTAGAGAAAGAAAAAATCCCAGTGTTATGCTGCTAAAAAATTGGAAAATAATAATAAATGAAGTTATTATAATCACAAAAATTTGTGTTACACTTAGATTTTAAGTTTGATTTTGATTTTAGTTTTGAGTTTTCAAAAACACATAGTACACATCGCACTATGTGATTTTTTGACTTGGAATATTACTTAGGTTGTTTTGGGAGTATTAATGAGTTGTTTGTTCTTGGGGTATTAATTTGATTTATTCTTGAGGTATTAGTGAGTTGTAACTTGTTATTCGCGGTATTCCTGACATGTTCTTAGGGTACTGGTGAGTTGTTCTTGAGGTATTACGTAGACTTGTTTTGAAGGTATTAATTAGTGAGTTGTTCGTGTGGTATTACCAATTTATCTTTTGGGTATTAATGAATTGCTCTTCAGCTATTATTGAATATAGCACCAGGTATTACAAAGTTTTTCTTCGAGTATTACTCAATTATTATTCGAGTATTATAAATTGATCTTTGGTATTGCTCATTTATTAATTATTCATTTATTCAAACATTGTCGAGATTGTTACGGGGAGAAAAAAAATTAACAACAACATTGCCAAATTTTCATGAAAACAACAAATTCAAATACATATATCCTACACTAATTAACAATCACTAGTACAGAAAAAGACTTGGAGAGCTCACGAAAATCCACTTAGAAAGCGGTTAAATGAGCTCTCCAAGCGAAAGCTATCCAAGCTGGGTCACGCTTAGAGAGCGGTTACAGAACCGCTTTCTAAGCTCAAATTCATTTTTTTTTCTTGCACAGCGGTTATGGACCGCTCTCTAAGGTTTTTTTTTTTTTTTTTAAATGTAATGCTAATTTTATCCGAACCATTAATATCAATTTGTGAAATGAAACTAATTGATTGTATTATGAGGAAATCACAATAAACACATTTAAGTAGAAAATCAATTGCAGTTGTAGGAATTAAAGAACACATAAACATTTTAACAGATATCACAAGTAGGATGTCACAAATAGGAATTAAACATAAAAATTTCAACAGATATCTCCATTAAAAGATAAAAACAGAGTAAATTTCAACAGATATCTACATAAAAAACTTCAACATATATCTACATAAATAACCATTTTTAGACGATGGGCCGTTTCCAGACATGCGGCCTTCAGATCTACGCCATCGGATCTACGATAGAAGGCTGCGATTTTCAGCGAACGTCGGCTTCAACGAACGGCGGCTTCAGTCGGAGAGCGGTGGCTTCAGATGGAGAGCGGCGGCTTCAGCGAAACGACGGATCTACGGCGGCTTCAGCGAACGGCGGATCTACGGCGGCTTCAGCAAACGGCGGATCTACGGCGGAGTTCCGGCGGAAAGCGGCGGAGTGGAGAAGCCTATTTTGCTTATTCACGGAGAAGAAGACAACAATCCAGAAGTATATATTGATTCTAACTTCAGAAATACATATATGTGCCTTAGGATATTTTATATATATATATATATATACACATGAGCCTTATTTAAATAACTAGGGCTGGTTGTGTTGTGTGGGCCGGTTCTGAATTAGACAATCACAATAAAAAAACAAAAAAAAAACTAAGGGTTGTTGTGTCATGCAAAAGAAAGGGAAATAATTAGGCCACTTGTATAGCGGTTTTGGACCGCTTTGAAGTCCGCTTTATAAGTAATATTTTTTTTTTGGCCCAAATGAGCTTCACCTGGAAAGCTCTTGTTAAAATGAGCTCTCTAAGTGATAACTTAGAGAGCTCATTTTAATAAGAGCTCTACAAGTGAAGCTGTCTAAGTTAATATATGTAGTAGTGAATGAAATTAAGCAATAGTTCACTTTATTCTAGAATATTCTGGTAAATTTTATATTATCTAATTAATGGCGGTGGCCGTCTGACAGACATCGTGGTGATGGGTACTGGGGCTGTTGAAGAGAACTGTGCCGACTAGAGAACTGAGAGAGTGCTTCTAGCTGCTGCACCGATGAAAAAGAAAGGACGATGAAAGTCACTCGCCAACCACCAGAAATCAAAGTTGCTGCCGTCAAAGCTATAAAAACCGCTTCATCAAAATTGAATTGAATTTTGGATGCATATGGTGCACCCGGGTGCACCCAAGACCCACTAGTATAATTTATTTATTCTTTGAGTTGTTTTCTTTTTTCTTTTTTTGTGAAAAATTTATTCTGAAAATTAATTACCTCAAAAATATGCAGCTAAAATTGCGCACAACAATGTTCATCACAAAATTAATATAAATGAATTGAATTTACACATCTAACCACAATTGAACTAGAGATGTTCTACTCACAAATTTACATCAAATTTCATTACTTTTAAGTCCATACATATAGACAATCCAATCAATTTATTTGGTTTATGCATAAAAATTTATAAAACTACCCTCAACATCAAATATTACTCATTTTACTTACTTTCTGTGTCCTTCCGTTTATGAAATTTTTATTGGAGGAACGAAAAATTATTTTTTAACATGTAAAATAATATGATTTAGAAATAAATCTACTACAATTCAGTTCATATAGAGTTTTACTTTAGCTTGAAATATGTCCTTCCGTTATTAACGATAAATTATGAATCTCTCAAATTAATTAATTTTTTGGCCATAAAAAGTGCTAAAGGCAAAAGAGAAGTGGAAGATTTAAAATGGATCCGGTCACACGGTTGGAGACCCTTCTATATATAACTTTAATTGCTCCCATTCGTTGCATAGATCTACATTAATTTGACAATTTTACGATTTAAACTCGTTTAATTTTGCCTAGGACTTCTGGTTAATATTCTTTATATATAGAACCCTTTCCTTTTTTTTTGACAAGAATCGTTATGCACAGTTGTTAGTATTATTTAAAATTAAATTTATTATTTATAATTGAAAGGTATTTAACTATTTTTATTCAATGGTGTAAATGGACGCTCGAGTGCTGCCAAGAGTTTAGACCGTCCAACGGCGTCAAGATTTTTTATTTTAATTATTTTATTTTTTCTACTAATATAAATTTTTTTTCTAAAATATATATTCACAAAAATCATATATATAATAAATATAAATTTAAAACATAATTAATAACTAAATATACATTCTATAAATGCAACAAGTCAATAAAATATCAATCATTATACGGTATTGTCCGACTTTTAAATTAAATACAAAATTAAAAAAATATATAGTACAAATAAATTATCAAGTAGTTCAATTAAGAGGAACACTTAAAGACAATAGTTGTTCTTGTTCATATACACGCTCTTCATCGTCCGATTCAAACTCTACATCAACATTTATTTCTTCATCATCAGATTCAAACTCTACATCAACATTTATTTCTTCATCATCAGATGAAAAATATCTTCATCAAGTTCTCTAAGCCGAGAACTTTTTAAAAAAAAAATATTTTCATCTCATTGATAGTGAAGTCATGCCTGAGATTGAGTCAATGTCTCCCTCAACAACACCATCATCAATTAATCTAACTCAACAATATATCTATTTTAATTTTAGCACAATTTTAAATTAAAAAAATATTAATGATCGTTTATTCTGTGTCAAAGTCGTCTAGACGGTGCTAAATGCGATGATTATTTTTTCCACTGATTTGATCTAGGCGTCGGCGACCGAGTGCTGCAAAACGCCTATGCAGCCTCGACAGAGGACATTTGCATCATTGTTTTTATTGAATATAATATATTTTTTGGTTTTTCAACTAATCAATGCGTCTTTACAAACCCCACAGTAATAAATTAGACTTGAATTTTTAAAACAAAAACATTGATTTTCTTCTTTAATTTGTAAAATATAACAAATCTTCCAATGTATTCGCTCTTGTCATGTGAACTAATTAATATTTTAAAAAAGAGAACTTCTCAAAAAAATATTTTAAAAAAGAAACTAAATATAGGTTATTTGTTCAACCAACAAATCCCTAAAAAATATATCCGTTTTAATTACTCCCTCTATCCACCAAATTATTTTCTATTTTACTTTTTTTATTTATCCACAAAACTTTTTCTCATTTTCTTATTTGAAAACAACTTATACTCACAATAAAATTTTGGGCCCACAATACTCCTATTTTTTTTTTACTTTATCTATTATTTCAATATAATACTACTTTTTATTAAATCTCGTGACCACAAAAAATAGGAAAAAATTTATGGATGGATGAGTAATACTTAATTCCTCATCAACTCAACGTCCATAATACTAGCTACGGCCTATAATTAAACATAGATTGTTAGGGTTGATTAGTCACATCAAAAAACCACCATAAACTTTGAGAAAAGAAAATACCAGTATCTAATCTAGCTAGATATATGCAAGGATTGAAATTTCTGGAAATTTTGCCGAAATTTCCAGAAACTTTGCCAAAATTTCGGAAATTTGAGGGTACCGATATGAAAATTCACTTGAATGATTATTTTTCCAAAATTTTGGTTAAATATCGGAAAATTTCGGTTACAATATCGATATCGGTCCGGGGTAATTCAAAATATGCAGATTATCGAGAAATATCGTGGAAATTTTGGTAATTTATCGGTCAAAATTTCGGAAAATTTCAGAAAATAATTTTTTTTTTTCAATTCTCAATCCTCGGGACTTGGTACCATTATTGCTTAGACCAAGATGATCGTTCTTCTTTTACATTTGAGGCTCATAGGACATCATTTTGATATTAGTTGTGTAATATTCAATAATTATGAATAATTATTGTATTGTTTTATATTTCTTACGTATGTTTTCTTGATATGTTTGTTGTAAGATTCTCATTTTATTGAGATTTTAAGTTCAATTAATGTATTAAGACTAGTAATAATATTGTCTAAAATTTCATGTTAAATTTCCATCATTTTAATGAAATTTCCGTGAATTTTCTATTTTTTACCGATATCGATATTTCCACCGATATATCCATAAATTCAGGGTACCGATATTTCCGTCGATACCGATATTTTCATCCTTGGATATATGGGAACCACGAGGGAGTTGTTTACAATCTCTAATTAATTTTTGCTTTTATTTTCAAAAAAAGAAATGATTTTATACCTCTTTCTACTAATTAGTTTAAATTTGGTTTTGAGAAACAGCTTTAGAGACCAATATATTGATTTTTTGTCAAATAATTAACGTAAAATATAAAGTTAAAATGGTGCATATATGAATAACTTTAAAAAGTATGACTTATTTCACACAAAAAAAATATTACCCCATCTGTCCCACAAGAATTTGCACACTTTTCTTATTTGTATGTCCCACACAAATTTGCACATTATTAAAAAAAGAAGCATTGATTTACGTTCACACTCACAAATATTTACCACTACTTTATATATAAAATACATTTTTCTTAAAAAATATATTGTCACGTATAGTGCAAATTCCTAAAGGGAGGAGGGGTTAGTTTTGATATGTTCATGTTTTTTTCATTAAAAAAATGAGATGAAGAGGACGAAGGGTATTAGTTTTGTTGCTATAATGTATATGATACCCTCAAAAATATGAATTTCTCTACTAAACAGTATTATAAAATGATTTACATATGAATAAACTTCACACTAAATATACAAATATTCGACACATGTTTTCAGTTACTATACTTCTTTTTTTTCAAAAAAAAAAAAAAACACTTTATTCTCGCTACAATTTCTTTTTATTCATTTTTTATGGGTAAATTAATTGCACAAATGGTCCTATGAAAATTTATGCTTATGAATTTGATTCTTAATTTGTTTAATATAAATGGTTCCATATATTTTTCTGTTAAAATTAATGGATTAACATGTGTGACTAAATTTGTTGAGCACAAATGCTATGGGATTATATGTGCAATTTATTTTAACGGGTGAGACTAAATATGCTAAAAAATACGCCGTAAAAGAACGTGAGACCAGATTTGTTGATTATAAATTTTTATGGAACCAAAAGTACAATTTATCTCATTTTTTATAAAAATCAATCAAATTAAAATAGCTTTTTAAAAGTGAAGGCCGATAAAGTGTAATGACTTTCAAATTTCAATCACACCAATAGGATCGGGTTCAAATCCAATAAGATTAATTCAAAGAACTGAATAAGAATGGTATTATACACCAGTTGCACCGTGCAACTCAAGTTCATATTTAAAAAGTTACACAAAATACTACTGAAAAGTCACATATGTTATTACTTAAAAGTGTATCTTTAATAGTGTAACTTTTCAGTAATAGTTTGTGTAACTTTTCAGTAATAAATAGTGTAACCATTTAAAAATATACTTGAATTGCACGGTGTAAATGGTGCACAAAAAACTTATTCATTCATTAAAATTGAAATAACTGAATAAGAATGGTGTTATTCCTCAATATTGAATTTTGAGTAATTAATTAATTAATTGCTGCAGTTGGTTCTTGAGAAGAGAGAATAGTCATTAATTACATGAGTATCAATGATTACTCATAATTTGTGATTGAGTTCAATTTCTTGACCACCCCAATTAATTTTTTTTTTATCGGTAAATGTTAGTTGTTTGAGTTAGAAATTAATTTATCAAGTCTTCTTATATCCCAAAAATATCTTCAAGTTAACATTATATCTCCTTCCTAATTCATTTTTAAATGGAATCGAACTCAAGTCACTCACTCAAATGAGGAGTCCGGTGGCCAGGTGAACTAACATACCTGGTTTTAACCCAATTAATTAATTCATTAATAGATTAAAAATAAATAAAAAAAGTTTGACATTTGGGAGAAGGGTACAAAAGGGGGTTAGATTTCATAGAAAAGGTGTATCTGAGTGAAGCAAGATTTGGGTTTCCATTTTGCCCTTCACAAAAGATGGTAAGTGTATTCAGAATCCATAAATATGCAAAAGATTGTGCTGTATTTAGCTGGGATTTTATGAATGACTGGTGGCCAATTAAGTCATTCAATGATTTCCATCCCCCATTCTATTTTTAGTTCCACTTTTACATGGTTATACTACCCAAATTCCAGACTTTTCCCACAGTTCACACACACACACACTGCATCCCCATCATCATCATCATCATCCCTATCTTCATTTATTTTCTAATTTAAATTTATATAGAATAATATATATGTGTAATCAATATAATATATGTGTAATCAATGTTACGTGTGTAAATATGTAGGTATAGCATACGTAGAAGAAATGAATTACTGGTCTAAGTCTCCCTCCCTTCAATCTGGGCACACGGATTAAGAAAAAAATAAAATATGTAAGTGTAAAGTTTGTTGGAAATATCCAACACATTGGGCTTCCACGTGTCAATATTCTTTGTGTATAATTATCTTTTAAGGAGACCCAAATTAAAGTGATCTAATACAGTTAATTAATTTATGGGTCTATATGAGTATTAAATAATTATGGGTTTTATGTGTAGATACCATTAAGTGATTTCAATTTGTTGAAGGATCAAATTGAAATAAAGGACAATTTATTATTATAAATAGGTTATGGTCCTCAAACATCAGTACGTTAATCACACAATCCAGTATTCTCTCTACGGAAAAGTAATAAAGAGGTGAGACTGATTGTTTGGGTAATCATCCCTGTTGAGTCTCAAATCAAAATCCATAGATCCAGGTACGCTTCCGCTTTTATGATTATTCTATTAATTTCAGATAATACATAGTAGATTGTTGGCATTAAGGTCTTCGTGTTAGACATGTTTATGTGATTAAATAAGTTTTCCAACAAAGTTAATTAATAAAATATAAAAAGTGTACTTTATTAATTTTTGTGAATATAAATTATTTCCTTTTTAAGATAAGAAAAAAGAGTTGGGATGTCCCAAAATGGAAAAAAGAGAAAAAAATTGGGACGTATACCCATGGAGCCAACAAAAATAGTATAATGATCAATTTCATCTCATATTATATATGATCAATAAATAATGAGGACAAAGTTATTAATAATGATCGATTTAATAATGAAGACAAATTTATTAATAAAAATTAACCAAGGTAAACATTCGATAGGCTAAATTTTACGGTGGAACATATTTGCATTTTGTGCATAAATTTAATAATATTAATTTGATGACAATCAATTTTGTATAATAAAAATAATTAATATTATTTTGATTGTACGAAAAAATAAGTTTACAAAAGATTTGCTATTAAAAAAAATACCAGTAGTCATTTCCGTCACATATGACATAACATACATATTAGTATTGAGATTTTGTAGTTATGAACGTATTTTCATTTTTCATATTGCTAATGCATCTTAATTTTCATTATTGTTAATATTAAAAAGCATACCTACATATTAATAACTGATTATAATAAAAGAATTTGAAATGCTATAATTATTTTCTCTTAATAATGGATCAATTTTTTCAATAGATTTATGTGATCTTTGATTCAGTTATTTTTTTTAATGAGAACGAGAACTAGAATAATTAATATGAAAATTATAGGGGTAAATAATAATAAAAGATGACTCACGATATGGACCTAAAGTTAATAATTCTACTATATTTATATGCCACAATCACCAATTTATTTGTTTGTTTATATATTTCAAAATTTGGACACAATATTAGCGATGTAATTATCATAAAATAATCATTCATTTTTTTATATTTTAAACATAGAGATTTTTTTTTTTAATTATTCTCATTTTTTTTAGAGAAATTCAAAACAAGTGCTGCTTAAATTTATTTTCCTTTTTTTTTAAAAAAAAAATTTCATGTAGTGAGTAGGGGGCACCTGATGCGAATCACGGCTCCGAATCAGGATATCGGGACTCTGGCTCGG